>VXBB01018693.1:4607-30076 GCA_013399915.1 Illadopsis cleaveri
CCCACTTAGATGATTAGCCTGCAAGGTCTGGAGCAATTCATAGTGGCAAGCTGGATGATTAGTGGATTTAGTCAGGATCCACTTACCCCAAAGCTTTGCATGCCTCTAATTTGAATTGCCAAGCCACTTCCACATCAAAGAGACACAGCTCTGCACATCAATTCCTTTCACTAAATGTTCTCTTTGACTCAGTCTATATTCCCGCTGTAATCAAGAACTTATTGTACAAAACTTTCTTGAGGATAAAGGGAAGAATAAACAGCTATTCAACACAAACCTTCTGTTCTTTCCTACTATTGAACATTAATTGAGAAGTTTCAGACTTGACCAAAGATTCTATTTCTTGCTTTTTCAGTTATTTCAGTGATCAGACCTGTTGCCTATCACATTCAGGTATAATAGATCACAGGTAAGAATTGCAGTATTTTCCTTAAATCTTACCTGAAATATTAATATTTCTAAATCCACATTTCTTCATTACTTTTATTCTAATAGAATTAAGCAGATCATGCCTGGATATCAACAATAGATCCTCTAAGCCACCCCAACAGATTCTGCTGACAACTGCTATAGAGCTTTCCATAGGATGATCTTCTAATTTTTAAACTCAGTCATGAATACAACATTTTTATTATCACAACAGGTTATCTTATCAATTTTTCACCTCAAGGTTCAAAAAATTATCAATTCATCACTGTCTATTTTTTTACTTTTTTTGCAGACACAGCAAATTAGATGTCCCATCTGTATACAAAGAGCAAGTACAGTGGAAAGGAAGCAGTAAATTCTAACCTCACTGAATATGGTCTTGTGTTCTGGATACTGCAGTC
Source organism: Illadopsis cleaveri (assembly GCA_013399915.1). Lineage (NCBI taxonomy): Eukaryota > Metazoa > Chordata > Aves > Passeriformes > Timaliidae > Illadopsis > Illadopsis cleaveri. The sequence continues at coordinate 5,438 of VXBB01018693.1, forward strand.
TTCCATCTTAATATCAGTATCCAGAAACAATGAGAAGCTCAGGCAGAAGCTCATGTGTTCAAGTAGAAACTTTCATTTTCAAACAAAAGTTTAATTGTAGGTTTCATGCACAAAGCTGCCATCTGGTATTTATGAGAAAAAGAACAAAAATTGTTGAGCAATAAAACAACTTAACATATCTTTGCTGATGAAATTTTGTAGTCATTATCATTCAGGTTTTTTCCAATGTGTTAGAAGCTTGAAAAAATTCCTGTTACGACCTAAAAATTACTTCCCAAAATACGCAATTTATAAGAAGTTTTGTGCTAAAGGCAAAAACAGCAAAATGAAACTTCCCTCCAATGGTGAGCTGAAATGGAGGGAAGGGATTTTGGAAATAATTAATTTTAATTACAGGTTTGGCTTTCTGTTTCAAATGTAAATATGAATTTTGTACTATATTCGGGATGAAAATATATCTCATGAATACCAGTAAAATATCCTGTCCCTGACTTGAATGGTATGAACAGTTTTTCTTGCTTTTCTGGCAATAATATCATGCTGTAGAATGGTTGTCTGGGCATGTGGCCCAAATCTTAGTTGAATGTCCTCTACCTGCAGCCTACCCTCTAGTCAGTTCTTCATCTGTGGATGGAAGGTGCAACAGAAAAGCAAGGTGCAAGGGGACAAATTCTGGGAGCTGCTCAGCTGGAAAGGAAAAAGGAGAGTGAAATGGGGTCTGAAAGCAATTCCATCTGTGTCCATGTATCACTTTCCTGTCAAATATTCAGTTCTTTTATTTCTAGATTTAAAAAAAAAAAACAAAACCAACAAAACACAAACAATGAAATCTGTCACATCTGGAATCTCTTGTGCTCCCATCTAATTCCAGAAATGTCATATTATTAAATTAAAGCTAGAGTATACTCTGATAAAAATTCAAAACACAAAGAGCAAATTTCAAGATAATCCATCTTCCAAGACTTCTCGGAGATTTTATGCTGGCATTCCCCTGACAGTATCATAGCACTCATGAAATCTCTCCAGGCAGACGTGGCTCTTCAATTGCTTATATTTATTTAATACAAACAATGCACAAGTGAAAACAATTCTTCTATTTTTACATAAGAAATAGACTGTGACAGAGAATCCTTACTATTGAAACTCACAATTAAAAAAAAGAAAATAAACAAAAAAGACTTCGCGATGTGAACCCCAAGTATAGGCAACAGTTTCAAAATTATCAATAACTTTAAAAAATATCAACTTTCTCTTTTTACATTTTTGTCTACTTCAATGAAAACACATTCTGCTTTTTTCCACTATTTTCATAAGTTTTTTATCACCTACTTCTTATTTCCTTAGGGAAAGTGTGTTTTTTAAGTCCAAGATAATCTTATCAACTTCAGTTTGTAATGTAGTTTGGTGTGAAAACCTTATCTATCATATAATCAGTCCAAACAATATTATTCAGGAAGAAATGGAATGTAAAAAGAAAAAAACAAAACAGAAAAAAAATAAAGAAAAGAAAAAAAAATCTTCAATAGAAATTAAAATTAGCATGACATCCATGTGTCATCACATTTGAACTTACGAAAAAGTATGTTTTCGCTGTAGTGTGAACTTTGTACTTCTCCAGGATTGGGNTTCAATAGAAATTAAAATTAGCATGACACCCATGTGTCATCACATTTGAACTTACGAAAAAGTATGTTTTCGCTGTAGTGTGAACTTTGTACTTCTCCAGGATTGGGTCTGGCTGAAATGCAGTCAGTTTTCTGGACTTTAAGACGTCCACGTCCTTATACAGGAGCTCCCAGAGCCGGATACAGTGTTCCAGGTGGGTCTCACCAGAGCAGAGCCGAGGGGCAACATCTCCTCCCTTCCCTGCTGGGCCAGTCCAGGATGAGGTTGGCTTTCTGGGCTACAGGCACACATTGCTCAGTCATGCTGAACTTCTCATTAACCAACATCTTTGAGTCTTCCTCCTAAAAGCTGCTCTTGATCCATTCCCTGCCCATCTATATTTGTGTTTTCTCTCCCTCCTCCCCTATGGCAGCTCAGAGGGATGGAAATGGGGGCTGTGGTCAGTTCATCACCCCTTGCCTCGGCCACTCCTTTCTTCTCAGGGGAGGACACCTCACACTTCTCCCCTGCTCCGGCTTGGGGTCCCTCCCACAGGCGACAGTTCTCCAGAAACTCCTCCCACAGGAGTCCTTCCCCTGGGCTGCAGTTTTTCATGAACTGCTTCACTGTGTGTCTCTTCCATGGGGTACAATCCTTCAGAAACAAACCGCTCCAGAGGCAGATCCCCAATGGGGTCAAAGGTCCTGCCAGCAATCCTGCTCTAAAGTGTGCCCCCTCCATGGGGCCACTGGTCCTGCCAGGAACCTATTCCAGTGTGGAATTCCTAAGGGATCATAGCCTCCTTTGGGCAACCAACCTCCCTGGTGTGGGGTCCTCCAGGGTCTGCAGGGGAATTTCTGCTCTGGCACCTGGATCACCTTCTCATCCTTCTTCACTGACCTTGGTGTCTACAGGGCTGTTCCTCTCACCTATTCTCCTGCATCTTTCCAGCTGCAGTTGCACAGGTGATTTCCCCCTTCTTAAATACGCTCCATTTGGTAGCTCTCTGGTATTGGCTCTGTCAGACATGGGGGGAGCTTCTGGAAGCTTCTTGCAGAAGCCAACCCTGTAGCTCCCCCATTACCAAAGCCTTGCCACAAAAATCCAATACATCTCCTCACACTACTAAACTAAAAAAAAGAAAAAGTAATATAAAATTAAAATTATTTCAACAATTTCTGTATGTACATGTATATGCCCCATTACACTTCCTGCTAAAATGTGTTATTTGTATTTCTTCTTCTAAGCTGCTAAGCAAACTTAACATCACATTGCAGAGCTGTTTACATTTTCTTGGTAGACTGTAAAGTAAAGGTGACTGTAAGTACAAGACCCAGGGGAAAAGGCATTCTGATAATTCTACCACTGAATAACATTGTATGGGGTTAAAGGGAATTGGAAAGAGATTGCAGAAGAAATTACAGTCATCTGAGTGACAAATATTCAAGGCATATTTGAGCAGTGAAGGGATAAGGTTGCAAATGATAGGTCACAAAAATCAGTGTGTGCGTAACACTAACAGAGGAGCTAATTTTTTCTAGGGAAGGAATGAGATTATTTGTATTTTTAAACAACCATGAAAGCAAATTAATTTCTCTAACCTTGGGCAATTAAACTGAGGTGTCTCAGGTCCTCACACCAGAATGGAAAGGTCCTCAAGAAAACATATTACTTTTCCAGATGCTTAGAGTCAGAAATTAATTTGAGTCACACTGCCCAACACAGAAAATGGTGTTTTCTGACCCGAATAGCTTACTGCCTACAGGTTTTCCTGAAATTATAGCCAGTACAAAACATGAGTGCCAGGGCACCATCATTCTTATATGAGAGAGTTAGACATAGCCCCAAAACAGAAACTGTTAAGTTAACCCTTTTTATTAATCGATGTGTGTGTAGTGTATTCTTTGTTACAGACTTCTCTCATCAACAATGTGATAACAGCATGTACTGTTGAGTTCACATCAGATAATAGATGCAAAAATAAGTAAAATTCCTATCATAGGCATTGTTTCTTAGAAAAAAAAATTACTTGATAAGTGTGGAAGTGCAGGTGTTTTTTCAGGGTCTTCATGGCAGTAATACATGCTGCAGGCAATTGCATTTTGAAAAAAGTAAAATCACAGAGGATACTTAGCTGAAGCCTGGAAAACACACGTTTCTGCACTGCAGTAAAAATTCTATGCTGAATCAACCAACAAGAAAATATTTTCTGACTATCTTCTGGCATCATAGTTAAGGCAATGCTGATTCGTAGTTTGACTGATCTGTAGCATTACAAGCTTTCCAGCATGGCAGAAGTCTTGCAGCAAATCTGCCTCTGACAGAGACACACAAAACTGGGATGTTGCAAACGGCATACACAAAACAGTCACGTGCTTGTGCCTGCACACACACACAGGGTGGTAGCCTCCATTTGGCTTTCTGGCTTGCAAATGAAACAAAATACACATTACTCTTTAATACCCATTATTGCTGGGCTCCACATCCAAACAATACTTGGAAAACAGTTCTCCAGGAAAACCTTACCAAATTTCACCATAATGGTAAGAAAATACTTTTTAGTTTTTTAAGTTTCTTTTATCAGTTGAGAAGCAATTTCATCCCTGATTGAACATCCAGAGATATTTGGGCTATTTTAACATAATTAGAGTTATTTTAAACTTTGATCTTCCCCCTGTTGTTTACTTTCTTAACTATGCTTGGCACCCCTCAGGTTTGGTTTTTTCTCTCACCCGAGATTCGGGTGGTGGTTCGAGAGTCTTTTTTTCCCTTTGAAGGCTCTGAGCCAGACATGAGAATGAAACGGAGTCTTCAAGGTCTTCTTGTTTCTTGGTTTCTCGCGTGTTTATTATTTCTTATCTTACAAGTTTCTTTGTGCCCGGCCAAGATGTGAACAGCAGCTTGGACACGAGGCGACTCCCCCCATGATAGGAGGTCGCTACCTTCTTATACAGACAATTATGTGTCTATTATTTGCAATTCTGTGCCAATATCTACTACCCATACTAAAACAGTCATCTCTACTTTGACCCAATCCCCTTGAACTACTTTGTGCCCACGTCACTGCAGAAGATGGATGCCAAGGGAGAACAAGAAGAACCCAGGGCACTGCCCTAAAATCTCCATCTTGTTCCCCAGTCAGCCCCATTCTAAGAACCCCAAGACTACAAAATTTTCCACCTGGTGATAAACTACACTATCTGTCACACCTTTGTGACTTGTAATTCCTCTCTGTGTTGGAAGTTTTTCTCATGGACTGAAGTCAAAGCTTGTGTCTTTCTGGGCTCTGTGCCAGGGTCTGCTACTACCCCCCTGCACAGACCCTCCTGTCCAGGATTCAAACCCTCTTTTACAGACCTCAAACTCTCTTTCTCGGGTCCCAGACCTCTCTGCCAAGGTCTGTGGCCTTCCAGGGCAACAAAAGGGGTACCCTGGACTCCAACAAGCAGCCAAGTTGGACACAAATGCAATCAAACATAGTTAGAAAAAGAACTATTTGAAAATGATTTCCAAGCTGTTTGCCGCCAGTGCTCTCCGGCACTGACATGTCCTTTCTCGGTTAGTTTATTAAACCGCAAACACAGACATAGGATTTGTATCTCTGTCTTTTGTAAGACCTAGTATTTAGCAGAATTTAAGACAATATAATTTGAGGCTGGAGGAAGGTTTCTGGGGTTCTTTTTAGTGCTTAGCATTATATTTTAAATTATATACTTTGGCACTCAATTTCAACTAATGGTACACTGACACAAAAATTTTTGCTACGTTTAGAAAAGTTTCTGGGCTCTTAAATCAAGGAGCTTCTTCTGAAAATATTAGTGAAATATTTGACATATTTCCCCTATTATGAAATACTAAATTATTTCTCTCAAAACAATCAGGAGTCCTAGATCTCCACTCAGACTCAAAATCACATAAAATTTCATGTGTAACTATGATTTTGCTGCTTTAATGTATTTGAAATTTCATATTTATGACACTAAAAAATATTTTCCTAAATGACTTTAATAAATCATAATTACTAAAAAAACCCCCTTATATGCATCTAAAAAGGACTTAATGCCTTTTTTACTTGCTTAAGTAATGTGCACACTTCAAAAAAATAGGTTTTATATCAAATGAGTAAGCATTTGTAACATCTATGTGTAGATTTCTCCATTTATCCCTGCACACACTTTTGACAGTTCTATAACCATAAAAAATGGTCCTACTCATCATATACATGTATGCTAGTTTAAAGCCACATGAATATACTCAATTTCTCTAACACGAAAAACAGTCTATGCACAATTGTAGCATTGAGAAAATCCTGACCAGCAAACCTCTCTTATTTGCAATAAAACAAACCAAAACAAACAGAACCAAAGTAAATAAACAAAGATTCAGAAGACTCAGAATCAGGTTCTTCATTTCTATCCAGACCACAATTATTTGCATCTTGCCTTAGGTGATCAGTGTCTTTCATACCACAGTCTCACAAAGAAGAGCTACTCTGTTGTATTGATCTACAGTGCCATGTTAAGATTTTGAGTCGTTCCAGAGTGTGAATATTTGGTTTCAACAGACAAAAAAGATTAAATAGGCACATATAACAAACATCTGGACAGTTACAGAACATATGGACATTGACAACATATTTCTGAGATATTCTCTTCTGCAGTTTATCAGTACTTTTCCTAAAATAATGAGAAAATAATAAATGCCAAAAAACCCAGAGAATCATGTTGTTACCCATTTCAAAATGTCAAAGCATAGCAATGACAATCTGGCTCTTTTTTGTTGTTTGTTTTTGTTTGTCTCTTTGTTTGTTTTTGGTGGTTTGTTTTGTTTTCATTTTTTACCCCACTGATAAGTAACTTCATGTTTCAGGGTTCTCATGGTATGAAGAGATTCTCAATTAATCGCAGCATTTCTGTCAAAACAGAGCAATATAGTTTCATTTTTTGTTATTTGCTACACAGCAACAAACTCTTAGTTCTTTGGGTGCTTGTGGACACAAACCTGTAGCTACAGAACTCCTGACCCTTTGCACATCCAAAGCTCCTATTAATATTATCAAAAGGCAGGAGTTTGTAACGAAAGAAGAACTGAGTCTTTTAAGTCTTTTTAAGAACAATGTATTTTTCTCTTCTCTACCATCTTCATCTTCCTCTCATATAAACAGACCTTTTACTTAAACTACTCCACTTGCCATCTCCAAAAATATCAATTTCCTTAAAAAAAGAAAAGAAAAAGAAACTCATTCTAGATCAAATCCGACACAGTATAGATGATCTGCACTGACCCAGGAAGCGCAAGCCATGAAGGTCGCTAGAGAATCCTGAGACCACTAAAATACAATTCCCTGACTTAAAAAGTTTGAGAAACCTATTTCTCCCATGCCAGGTCACGAGAACCCTTCAAGGGCTTTCTAATTCATGTGCGAGGTCCCATTCGCCTTTATGGTCCAAAATGACCAGGTTTACTCCTCAGGCAAATTTACCCCCAAAGCCAAGGCACACCAGGAAAAAGGCCTGACTGAGCTACCCGGCCTGGACACCGTTCAACCAAGCAACCAAGCACTTCCTTGGTCTCTCTTTGCTGCCAGGTGAGAGGCAGCAGAAGCAGAGCAGGAGCTGTGGAACGAGGGGATGACTGCTTCCCAGTTGAGGGTTCTGGGGAAGGGGCCCCTTTTTCTCACTGCTGATGCGGAATACAGTGAGAAAGTAGGGAAACTTGCACCCTCTCCTCCTCTCTATGGCAGCAAAGAGCTAGCCCTGCTCTTTAAAAAACATTTGAATGCCCTGCCAGGACCATCACTGCTTGTGGCAGGCTGTGTGCAAGGACTGGGAGACAGCCTGGACACTTCTCCAGTGTCTACACGTTTTTGTTTCACCTTCCTGATGCCTATCTCTTTCTCTACAAAATTCATGGTTTTAAAGTCCAGCTATTTCTTGCCAGTCTTCTTCCAAATTCTTACTAGGCTTTTATTGTTGTTTTCAGAAATGCTAGTAAGTCATGCATGACAGCTTCAGTGACCAGACTGATGTGTAATACTGGCATTTCAAGTTAATGTCAAAATATTAGAAATGGTTTGCAGTTAGCTGTCTTTATGGGCTGATAAGGCTGCATAGCTTTTTCAGAGCATGTGACACACTGCTCATATTATAAGCCACTAACAATAGTATCAAAAATCTCCAGCACAGCCTAAATGAATGGCTGCATGCATGATGTAATGACCACAAGTTGGTTGTGTTTCCTTGTCCTCAGTTTCTGACTGCAATATGTAATAATAATCTTCCTCGAGAAAATTGTTCAAACAAACCACAACTACATCCAATATTTCCACTACTCCTATTTTGCAAGAAGTGTTCTGATACAGTGACTGCCTTTTGTGCTCTCTCTCAGAACAAATCAGAGCTTAATAATAGAGCAAGCATAGAGATGTACAGAGAGTGCATTAAAGTCACCTCCACTTTTCCTAACAAACACATTGCCATCTGTCATCCTCATAATAGTGCATGAAGGCAAAAAATTTCAGCTTGAAGAAATGATCTAGAAAGAACCAGTCACTGCACATGCATTGATTACTATAAATGTGTTGCTGTAAGGACAAACCTGTTTTGGAGTCTGAACTCTTGTAATCTCTCACAAAAGATACAGAGGGGAAAGTGGGGAACCAGGGAAAAGCATAATTATAGTGTCTTCCTGTTAAATGGTTGGAGGGATAAAATGTCATCTTCCTGCATAATAAATAAATTAGAATTTCAATATTTAAGTCCTTGTCAGAGAGAAGATCTATCACAGAATAATCATTAATTTCTATGCTGCCTCTAGGGTAATTTTTCTCCATCGAGGACATTTGACTGTTAAATGCTAATAGGAATTAAATAAATGCTTATGAAGTTTAAGATATCTAATCAAGAAAACCCAGAAAAGATTAAAATTACTTCCCTCCCCCCCCGCTACTTACAACAGACACTGGTTGTGATATCCAGATGTGAAGCATCTAATGAACATAATGGCAGCTATTTTAGGAACTACTGTAGCATCAATATTACTTTGCAGATCACGACACATTTAGAAAAAAATTAAAGGCAAGGAAATTGTGGTGTCCCTGTCAGTTGACTTCATCAGTTGCACTTTGTATTTTATCCTTGAAACCTGTCAGACTCTCAGTAAACAACATTGCTTCAGTGTCATCTATATTCACCAGAAGATCTTAATAGCTGCTGAGGTAACCTTGACTGTCAGTCAGGAATGGCAACAAGAAGTGACCACATTTAGGGCTCTGGTCACATCATTCTTATCTGGACAATCTTTTCTTTTCCTTTCTTCACACTTGCATTTTTATGCATCAACACATCATTTCTTTCTTTAGTGGACCCTCTAGAATGGATCCTATTTCCTTATCCCTAGAGAAGAGGTGAAAAAAAGTTTTTCTCAGCATTAAAAATCATCACCCTGCAGTACCAACATATATTATTCCATATAAAATCAAAACTTGTATAAAGGATAACAGGGATTACTGTATTTAAATTTTTTTTTCTTATCTAGAAAAAGTTAAATTAGTTGTTTGGGTTTTTTTAAAATTAACTTGGCATTTCCTTGATTTCAAAACCCACTATTTTGGATCTGATTTTAAAAGTGATGCTATTTGCAGTCCCACTTTTGACAAATTTACTGCTCAGAAAATTCAAGCAGCATACCTCTTCAACTTGAATTCTCTTTCCATGTACTTGTCTCCCTTCCTGTGTCAACCTTAGTGCCCTTATGTGCCCTGGAAGGCAGTGTAATGAGGAGCAGACAGAGTTCAGGGAGCAGAGCAGAGCAGCAGATGAATACCAAGACCACTGCAGAAATCCTTGGATTTGTGAGAAAGCCCTAAAGTCATGGGGGATTGTTACTGGAGGCAGATTTTTGGAGAACATCCCTCAGATGTTGCCTGAACTTCCTGCCAGGGTTGATCTTCACCTTTCAAGGAATGTATATCAGGAACTCAAGAGATACACTCAATTTTATCTGGAACATAACTGAGAAAGTTTCAGCGTCAAAATTTATATAGGAGCACCAAAGGGCAGAGCCACAGATGCAGAGGCATCTCTCCTTGACTTCCATCTTGGTCACCATTACCTTTGATGTCTACACAGTAGAAAATTTTCCTTGCCTGCAAATAAGTGATTGTTATTCCCTCAGTTTTGGCTAGTTAGCTATTATCGAGATGACTAAGGTTTTTTATTTTTCTCCCCCTGTCTGTCACCATAGAGATGGGAAGCACAAGGTGAGAGCATAGTAATGGTTTGTTCATAAAGCAGGGATCACCTGCTGGACGTGCAGGCAGATTTTTTAAAGCAAGCCCCTTCACTGAAAAAAATGGAAAACTTCTTTTTTATGATGGCAACAGAGTGTTATTTTTAGTCATTGTGCCTCAAATTGCTTCCATGAAGACTATTTGAAAAGTGTCATGACCCTAACTACTTTTTTTTTTCAATGTTTCCAGCATCATCATCATCATCACTAATAAGAATAAACATGGAGGGCCAATCTGATCTTCAACTATACTTGTGAAAACTCATCGTCTTCAAATCAAAGTTGCAATGCTGTGTACTTGGAAGTGAATTGCACAATTGTAGGTCACAATATAAAGTGCCCAGAAAGTCTTTGTTAATGCCGCTGTCAGGTGGAAACTCAGCTTAATTGTTAAAGCCCAGAGTGAACCTCGAGGCTGGCCGCCTAAACAAGAAAAAGGTCTTGTGAAAACTGTTGCTGAGTAATGTGAAGATGGAACTTAAATGATCACATCCATGGAAACTAGTCAGGAGAGGATTGTTCACCCAGCGTACAAATAATTATTCCTAATTAATGAGCTCCCTAAAAAAATGCATCTGTACTTGAGAAGCCTATGGTCTTTACAGCTTTAGTAGCCATCACCTCGAAGTCATAGAGAATTTCTTTTTCAGCAGACATGACCTCAATATAAAACACTGCCAAGAGAAGGAAAACAGGAGCATTTCTATTGGAAAGCATGTGGTGAACTATGGGTTAGAATTGCTACTGTCATGAGATAGTGATAAATAGTAGTCATACAATTTCCACGGACAAATGAATGTGTAGGTGACTAATGGGATGTTTTGCTCATTTAGCTGCTAGATTGCTCAAAAGTAAGACTTGCATCTGCACTTTCTGCAGGTACATACAGGACTGGGACAAAAAAATCATCCTATTCAAGGATTGCAGCCAGGCTCACGGGTTTATAGTTAGAAATCTGATGCAAGTTTTACACCCAAAATTGATGGCATTTGTAAATCATTGCCTAAATAAAATTTAATGCATATTCCCTCCTCACAGCACCTAAACTTTACCACTCTTCAAGAAATAGCAATGCCATCATTTAGGGAATGGGGGAAGAGGTTTAACATGTGCCCCTTCCTTTTTGCTCTGTACAAGACGGCATCCATGCCTCAATGCAAAGCACACTTCTTATTGTAGTGACGGTCTGCAGCAGTAAACTTGTGGCAAGTTACATGGTCATTAAATATCTATCTTTTTATTCCAGTTAGAGGTTAAGAAAATATGTAAAACCAAACCTGTAAAGAATATCCTGAATGGGATGGAGAAATATTTGATTCTTGTAGCCTTGTCACGTTATTTTACTAGTTTCTTTAAACTAGTGCTATGTAAGCATTGTTAAAGCAAAAAAGATGCTTTAGAAACCAAGGTCCACAAGAACAGCTCTAGAGCAGTAAAAACAACAAATTATTTTATACAGGTGTATTCTTTTATAAAGCAAGATGGTATGCAAGACTTATGAAATGAAGAAGAGAAAAAAGAATTTCATTTTCTTGTATTGTGCTCAAGAATACAAGACAATTGAACTCTCTCAGCTCACACTGGACTTCAAATATCTACTGCCAGTCAGAACATTCCTTTTGACAGGATTCCACTTACCAAGTGCTTTGCAATCCAAGGACTGTACCAATTTTCAATCAAAATGAAGGGAACATAACATAGAAGCTATCATCTTCTACAGATGTCTAAAATTTTAGCATACCCATGGAAAGTTTTGGAGAAGAAAGCTGCTTGTAGAGCATTTCTTTGGTGAAGTTATTTTAGATTAAGTTTAACAGTGAACATTTTCATAGATAAAAAGAAAGAAAGAAAGAAAGAAAGAAAGAAAGAAAGAAAGAAAGAAAGAAAGAAAGAAAGAAAGAAAGAAAGAAAGAAAGAAAGAACACATTTGGGAGGAGGGAAAGATGTTCTATGAATTAGAATAAGTTATTTTTTAAAAACTCAAACGATGTCTGTCACCCTCACAAGTAGACAGAATCAATCAGCAGTGAGTAACTCTGTTAAAAGCACTAAGAATAATACCAATTGTTTTATTGTGAATCTTTAAGATTCTTTTATGGCCCTCTAGCTTCCAGAACAATCAAGACTAGAGAAATAGCAATTAAGATTCATGTCTCAGTTCTCAAAATTTATTACAGTGGAATTCCAATAAGTAAATTTTTATTCTATCATTTTTTATTAATCTCACTGAACAGTCATGTCCCACTGCAGTAGGGGAGAGCATACAGTTTCTGGAGAACCTTAATATTATATTCAACTAACAGGCAATAAATAGACTTGGTGTGGAATGAATGGCATGAGGATAACCAGTGCATCAGAGTCATCAGCAGATACTCTGAATATTGCTGTTTCAAGGTATTTTTCTCATTTCTCATAGCATGCATAACTTAAATTCTGTTAGAAATTCAAATTGTGTTTTCACAGCAGTGACCTGTGTCAGAGCAGAGGGAAAATACATGATCACAGTGGTTCAGAGTACTACAACAATGAGAGGATGGTGCACACTACAGCCAGTACATCTTGATGGTCTCTCTGGCACAAGTATCTAGCAGGCAAGGCAGTAAAAATGACAAATAATACCCCTGTAGACCTTGACACATCTAGTAGTCGTGTTAACAAATTCCACTGCAAAAAATATACTACCTGGCTGTTGTTTTAAATGTAGTTTGTGGACAGCATCCAGAGTGCAAATGTGTCTGTTGGACTGAGTGTCAGACCTCTGGGATCTCAGTGACCTCGTCATTTACCCACGTAACACCCACATCCATCTAACACACATTAGAATGCACTGTGCCGCCTGTGCTCGGAGCAATCAGCCATTGCTGAATCCTCACACTGTGACACTTGTCTGTGACTTAATTCTGGATAGTCTCGGCAATCAAACAGCCAAGCAGAGGGAAACATTATCTTGCACTTAAGTTCTAACTTTTTGCATATACAATTTTGTGGAATAATAATATATGGCCAAAGGATATTCTTACATTAAAAGTTTGAAGCTGCAGTTAGGATTTAATGTGACTAGTGATGCATGTCTTACACATGCATTCTTAAAGACAAGGAGAATCTAGTCTCTTATGCCTTTGAAAATAGCATTTCTCTGATAGATATTAATGCAATGAATTTACATAACACTTTCAACTGTAAAATTGGGCTGATGCCCAACACTGCAGCAGACAAGCCTGATCATTTATAGAAGAGCCTCTCTTCTAAATGTCATGTAGCATCTTTAGATACTAATAGAGAGCTATATAAGAAGACAGTAACAAAAGAGGTGAAGAGAACTGTAAAACAGAAAAGACTTACAATTAAAGGGACCTGGCAGGATCTGTACTCCTGGTTAATGCACAGGGTTATCAGTATACGTGTTCAAATGCAAACTTTGACCCAGCTCCTGGAGAAGCTGAAAGTCTGACAGATAACACACATACAAAAGATTGCTTGATACATTAAGGCAGCAGTTTTGGACTTTATGGGTGAGCATTCTCTCTGATAATGTGAACTGTCACTGAGTCTGGTGTTAAAGCAGGCCCCAGATGATCAGTGCTTCATTTACAGTGGCTCAGGACAGTTCTTGAGACTGACAGAGGTAATATTTAGACCATCTACCCACTCAGCGTGAAGTTTAGTAACTGATATGTTGATTGTAAAAAAGAAAAAGGAAAAGTCAATCAATTCCAGAGTTAGAGTTTTCAATTGTTTCTTACTCATGCAGACTTTTCTCACTGCTGTGAGGTCCTTAGTGCTTCATGATATAGAAGGAACAGATTCACATTATCCCAATCTATTTGGAAAAAATCTCCTGGAATGACTGGGCCCTAGTGTCAGGGGAGAGTGACTGGAAAGGAGCGAAAGCAAAAGGGTTTTTTACAAGGGAGAACTGGCTCATCCTTAAGCCTCATTTCAATAAAAATGACATGAAAAATAAAAAATCCCTCCCTTAGGTTATGCCTACCGTCTGATATGCAGAAAGCATGGCAGCAATCCCTTTTTTTGGTTAAAAATAGTCCCGAGGCTCATCAAGAAACACCAAGAAACAAGTGCATGGGATTTCTGCTATATCTGATTCTTCAGAAAAAGTTATCTTTTAAAGGACCATATTTGCCCATGATACCAGTCACAATCAGTGATTCATGAATTTTTATTTCTCCTTTCGTCCCATTACTGATGGTATTTGTACAATTACCTAAAGTTTTTTACTTATCATGGCAGTTACTCTGTTCTAGTAGTTTTGGTTTCAAATAAAAACTCCTGAAGTTCATCAACATCGATGTTTTTAGGTTTTATGTTCTTCTACTTTCTCAAAAGCTCAGAATTAGAGGGAGGAATAGGCTTGCTTCATTATAGCACAGCTTTCAGAAAGACACTTTAGATAATAATTAATTATAAATAATTACAAAAAATTAACTTTAATAAAATAAATATTAATAAAATGTTTTATAATAATGAAATATTTTATCATTTGCAGATCCAAATATGCTCATTTTCCATTCCATATATTTTCACAGCCAGGTTTACAGTATCTTCCTTTTCTCATTTATCTTGCTTTCCTTTGTTTTACTTTATTATTTTGTCTTCATTTTGGTTAAATTTTTTTATTCAAAAATATTCAGAAAGGATTTCTAACCTGACTAAGAGGACTTCTCTCTCTAAAGGCACAGAAGCTTTGCTATAAAACTTCAACAAAAAATTATTTTTCTCTTACAATTTAGCATATCAGTGTTTGCCAGTGTTACTCGAGTGAGATTTTCAAGTGTATGTTGCTTGAGGCAGAAATGCCTAATTTTGTGGCTGTACCATCAAGCTTAATTTTTCAAACCTCCAGTTAGAGTATTTTAATAAATAGTAGTGAAATAGTAGAAGAACAATATCTCTAAGATCTTAAAATAAAGACCACAAGCAGCTTGAAAGAAATTACACCATTTAAAATGTTAATTTTCCAATTTCAATATTTTCCACTTAACATACTGCTAACAGTAAGACAAACAGCATGTTCAAATTACATTTTATTGCCTCCTCAATGGACTTATCTGCTCTGCTGAGTTTAATTTATCCTAGATACATAACACAAACCATATAAAATAGGAATTTTCGAATCTTTAGCTGAACACTGCAAGTTTACATTCCTGATTACTTTATTATTGCATTTAATTGTCAATATGATTTATGTATTAATGCAAATTAAAGTATAGTGCATTGTCTTCGAACAAAAAGAAATATTAAATTCTGTTGAATTTCATCAAAATAAGAAATAAGGCTTTAAGGAATTGTAAGTAAGATCGTGTGAGAGTGTTGACAACAAGCATCTTCATAAACAAGGATTTTAAAAATCATATACAGGCTATATGAGAATCCTATAGTATAAGACTGTGACATTATCACAACAAAAAATTAACCAATTAAGTTATCTTTTCAAGATTTCTCTAAATAACAAAACTTCCAATTAAAATATATATGTAGTACGCAATACAGTCAAGCTTCTGCCTGACTTCCATAAGTTTGATTATCCCAATTAAAATATATGTTTAGTAAAAGATGCTAGAACTCTGAAAATACATCCAGTGGTAACATCTGAAGAGACGCAGACTAATAGACTGGTTATTCTGTAGTTATTTACTTGCATGTATGTGTAGCTATAAATCGACTATATACGTATATATACGACTTGGAACTTCTTATTTTCAAAAAAAACCCCACAGATTCCATAAAATTAAACATATAATTGTATTTATATATTATCTTAAGAACAATAATTAGTGCTAAAGCTCCAGGAGAATTTTGCATATTATCTCAGGAATGGTATTATGAAATCTTTGGTAAGGCATTTCAGTAGCAAGCAAAGTAAATGAATTTTAAACTTAACATAGCAGCAGCAATTAAATACTGTCCTACACAATATTTAAGTTTGTTTCAAGTCTGAAGAGTTTCTTGAAACATTTGGGAAAAAACACTACCAAAAATATTATTTCTATAAGACTCACAGCAGCAACCATACCCTGTAGGAGTTTCCACAGCACACTCCAAAGAGGGAACAATACCACTGAGGAGAAAAGCGGCCTCCTGTTCTCTATTTCATAATGTGAAGAAACCATGTAGATTTTACTGCATAATGACTTTAAGTTGCAGGCAAAGTCAGCAGTCATCATTCCAAGAGCTCATTTGTTTGGGTCAAGCAGGGAAAATTGTCAAACAGTTATAAACCAGGCTATAGAGACAAAGGCAAATGATGCAGTTACACCATCTCCCTGACTGTTTTACACTCAAATTGACACCATTCCTGCGTGGTGACAAAGTAGGAGGAAAAGGGTACTGTGAGGACTTCACTTATTTTGAACTTTTTCTTGTTCCTATTCAAGCTATAAGAGAATCTGGCATAACTGAATAGCAAAAGGAATAGAGTTAAACCAGATACAATATTTTTTTAAAAATCAAAATATTAATTACCTATAGAACTTACAGTCATAAGACAGCAGCAAGGTTCAAAGGTTCAAGATAGTTTCACAGTGTAAAATGCACTGCATTGGATTGGATGCAGGTTCATCTAGTATTGCACCCACATAACTGTTATTCACATTTTGTTTCAGGTTAACGAAGTATCACAGGACGTTTGTCTGTATTTGGGCTTCTCTCCCCAGTGTGCAGAAGCACAGGATGAAATGCTGTAACGGCCCCTTTCCTCTTTGCTAACTAGGACTAGAGAAAATAGGTGCAAGAGGCTAATTTTGCAAATAGAGTAAGAAAGACTGCTCCAGAGTTACAAGGAAAATTAACATTTTCATTGCATGCTTTTTTTGAAATATTTTCCTAAATTTTCTCAAAAAACCACAGTACACCTCAAATACAAATGGAGGCAAACTGTAGAGACATGCCATAGACTTTCAGTCTAAATCTAGGCACTGGCTTCCAAGTATCATTTTATCTACCAAACATCCAGCTGCATCAGTCTCACCAAACATGGTTAGCAAAATAAAGCCTATCTCTGTGTCAATAGTTGCTAATGTTCATATAAAAATATGACCATCAGCATCTAATAACTTTACTTTGCAAAAAAACTTGACATTTTCACGATGTGAATTCAACAGATTTTATGTCAAATGACCACAGGCATGACAGAATATGGCAAAAAATATGTCCCAAGTAATTAATTTCAAGAAGACAGAAAGAATTAATGTCACAATATTGTGATCAACACCATTTCTATATGGAGCATTATACCCACAAAAATTCTGCTTGTAAAGAATGTCAGTAACATGCTACAGGGTTCAAGATAATGAGAATACATTTTTTTCTTTTTTTTTTTTTTAATTTTTAAACTTCTGTTTATTATATTTTTTGTTCTGAACAGAGGGAACCAGGCAACTTCAGACTCTGGTCAGTCTCTAACAAACTTGCACCTTCCCAGGACCTACGGTCAAATCCACACTCCAGTGAAGCAGCAAGGCTCCTTGCATTTCAAGAGGATAATATGGAAAACAAATGAATTGCTTAGAGCTTGCTACTTGTAAGCGCTGGCTACAAGAGTACAGATGAAATCCTGTTTCCCCTCAGGGCTAAAATGCAGACATGGTTCAGTGAAGATACCAAACTTTTGATGTAGAGTCAGTCACCGACAACAAGTAAACCATCCTTAGCACCCTATGGAAGCCACAGTTTCACTGTCAGCTCAAACTCCAGCTTCTGTGCCTTGTCCCTGAGCAACAGTGGAGGTCTCATCCTTCGCATCTCAGTCTTGACAGGAGGAACAGAAAATACCTAACTCCAATGGCTTCCTGCTCAGAGCCTTTACAAATGCCTTTTTGCTCTTCGTGTTCTTCCAGAGTGCCCATTCAAACATTATTATTCCACAGCTGTCATATCTTTGAAGAAAAAGGGAAAAAAAAGACAATGAAAGGAAAATCTTATGAATTGACAAGTCGCCAAACCAAGAAACAACTAATTTTTTTTTTTCCCTGAAGCTATCTTCATGATCTATACAGACATGCTTAAGAAGAAACAGATTTTAAATGCAGCTAAAATGAACAGTCTTGCATAGACCATAAAAGGTGAGCTACTGCATTTAACTGATAAAAGCAGAGCTTGTAATTTTTAATACTGATTTCACTTTTATATTTATTAAAAACAATAAAAAGCCATTATGAATATTGCACAACATAGCATACAATAATTTCTGCTAAATGGTATAGTCCTCTTTACAGCATATCATTATACTCTTTGACTTTCTGCACAATGTAAGCCATAGTACCTGTGACTTGCTGCTGGCATACAATTAATTGCCAGTGATCAAACAGGGGTAATAACTCTACAAAGTCATCCAGTCCCAACAAGCATCTCCAGGAAAAGAGAATATACTTAGCACAACAGGTAAATTCTCTTAATGTTAAGAGGTTTTGAGTTAGTTCTTTTTTTAATCTCTCTGCAGTTTTTAATGCTGGATTCCTTAAACTTTTTTTTTTTTTTTCCCCTTTTTCCCTTTCCCTTTCCCTTCCTCAGCTAAAAAAATACCTGGTCATAGTCCATGTGTGTCACTGGAAACTCTCTCTGTAAATATCCCAAGAAATTCCTCATTTTCTGCCATTCATAATGTTTTCACAATATGTATGTATGAATAATAAACAAGTCCTCTAAGAGACTGACTAACAAAATACTCAAACATAAAATTTTAGATTTAAGGAGAAAAAAGGAGTAAATAATTAATATTTCAAGTCAATTCCCTTTTCCTGGATTCTAAGTGAAACCACTCTCATTATGTTTTCAAAGCAAATATTAATCATAAATCAAAGCACCTGAGAGGAGCCTAAATGAAATATATATTTATCTTAATAAAGGTATTATTAAGCCATCATAAAAATATATACAACTCTGCAAGCCCACACCAGCTGTTTCCATGACAGTATTCTTTCAAGAAAAATGATTCAACCCTTTGGTCTGGGTCAAATACAGGATCAATTCCAGTAGCAGAGCCTGAGTCATTATATTGGGTGGAAACTGTTGGGAAGGAGAAACTAAACTCAAAAACATATTGTTTCTCTCTGCAATAAAAGCTCTTATGTACACCTAGAGAGGAGGACAGATAGACAAGGGCAGGAGGGGGGCCCCAAATAACATTTGCTCTGGCTCCTCCCAGGCTTGCCCACCCATGCAGTACACAAGATCAGCAGAGTCTGTCATGTCAGCTCACTCAGCTCCCATTTGAACTCCTTCTTGTGTGAGGGACTCTCTCTTCTGCATGCCTGTGTGCTCTTATTCCATCCAGCTCTTTGGTCTCCTCCCACTTTCCTCGACACAGTATTCATTGCTTCAGCCAGTCCAACAGCATGTGGACGGGATATAAACGGCAGCAAAGTTAACTATTTTAAATTAAAACAAAAATTAATAAGGAATTTACTAAAAATCAGTGATCTCATAAAGTGAGGCTTCTCTGCAGACGGACAGAATGGAACATTTGAAGATTGGAAGAGGCAAACACATGTAAGGTTATACCAGCTGCAGTGGAAAGATGCGTGAAGCTAAAGTGTCACATAACCGGATGGCAAACATTCTTGGCCTAATGATAATTCTTTTTGCATTCTATGGCAACTTCTACAAAGAAAGCTGTTAGACACAAATTTTACTTTGCCAGAAAAATTTAATAAAGACTGAAACATTAAAAAAAATCAAATTTAAGGAGTAGACCTAAACTGAACACATGCATCCCTTTCTGATAGTCTGTGTTTCCTTTCATCATAGAGAGCACCACTGCCTAGCACCAAAAAGAAGCCATTTATTTGCCAATTCCCTTTCAGATTTCTGGTTATTGGTGGTCTATCCTCCATCATTGCTGCCCATCAGTCCAAATTACTTGTATTTGTAATGTAGTAAACCCCTAACATTTATATCACCTGAATTAGAATTAGTTGTGATTTTTGGTTTATGACAAAATAGATCTAAGTATCAGATATAAGTATCCTTAAATTTGGATATAATAGTGGCACCACCTCTATTACTTTAAAATAGTCTGCTAATAATACTCTACAAACTGATGACTCCAAAGATAATGTGAGTATCTGTAAGATCATTGAAATGTCAGAGGTAATAAGTTTATTATAATAAAAACTAAAAGAGATTTCCTTCTGAATACTTTTTCATTGACACTTAGTGAAATACCTGAAGTTCCAGCAAACTAGAAAGTAAAATAATTTTTTTTCTTAGTTTTGTTTTTGAAGGCATTTCCAGCACCTCTGAAATGTCTAAATTATGTTCTCTAAGCACCTTTCGATTCACAAAAAAAAAATTATGCAGTTTCTGAATTCTTATATTATTCTATTTCTATCACAACAAATAAACACATTCATAAAAAGCAATTTGATTTTAAATATTAAATGTACTTTATATACAACATCACTACATTAGTGATAAATATAAAATCAATACCTTCTGTGAGACCTAAAAAAATATTGAATGTTATAAGTAGGTCTATAGAAAATATTGCATTTGTGAGAGAAGGTAAAAGGGATATAAACACTCAATGGAAAGAAAAACATCATCAAATTCTGATGGAGGTAGTATTCAAGCTTTGCTGAAAATCTCACAGACAACTTTTCTGTGACATTTTGTTGCCAATTCAAAGCTTTGACTTTATATGAATATTAATCTTATTTTATTGCTTAAACTGTAATTAGAAAGGACAAATATAATGAACTTTTAAAATGTTCTAAACACAGAAGTGCCTATGAATTGTGACTGGTTTTGCCACTCCTTTAAACCTCAGATAGAGGAAAGCACATAAAGTACTTATTTTTATACATATGGACAATCTCATTAACTTCAGTAACTGTTAAATATGTCCCCAAAGCTAAATGTTTAATGAACATAAATTTCCAAGAATAAATTAAAAAACAATCTAAAAAACAAATCTAGTAAATGGAATGCCTATTAAAGCAGATCGTAATGCTATAATTGCAAAAAAAAAAAAAAATCATAAACACATTTCATGAGGGAACTTCTCTACCCATCATATAATGTGAGTTAGATTAGACCATAAGACTTGTGCTCAGTCAAAAATCAACCAGAAGCTAATGACACGGTCTGAATTTTAAGCCCACATATGACTAGTTATTTTCTCTGCTTGGAAGAAGTATTCACCTGTGAATTATATATGACAGAATCTCTCAAAGAATAAATTACACTTGGACTAAAACAATTAATGTAGTTTAATTTGGGCAGGATGTTGGTGAGGATTAGAGGATTATAATTGTTTTATTCTTCTTTATCCAATGACATAAAAAGTCATTGTAGAAATCACAGAGATATCCTGAAGTTGCTTAAAATAAATTTCAAAAAAATCTAGTAACTTTAACACAGGGTGCATTTTCTTTTTTCAAATCAGATTTAGTTCCAATATCAGATCATTACCGGAAAGTTTTTGGTTTTTTTTTTAAAAAAAGCTATGTGAGAATGGTTATAAAAATGGCTTTTAAAAATAGCTTTGAGGTCTCAGTTGGTTTATTTACTGGTATTTAAATCATGTCAATGTCCAGACAGAGCTTCACAAATTTTGGAATTTTAAGACAAGGGGCAAAAAAAGCCTCTATATTTGGAATATAGATTAAGGTGTCTAATTTTATTAAACATATTTTCTAAGTTCTCTAGTGATTGAAGTTTCATTTTTCTATCAGGATCCAAAACAAAAGACCTGTCTATTGTATCATGTCGTAACCATGACTTTTCCTACATCATTATCTTATTTACAGAATGAGTAATTTCATCTATGGAGCACCTGAAAACATCTGTTAATTAAACATTATTTTCTCATGTGAAATCTATGAATGCAGGTCTGTTGGCCTTGGGGTGTGGAGGGTTGTTTAGTTTTGGGGGTATTTTCCTATTTGTTTTTTCCTTATTAACTGTGTTCTTGCCCTGAAAATTTAGTCCCACTGAATCCCACTCCTAAATAAGATTCACTCACCCATGAACTTCCTGCAACACAACTTCATGACCAAAATAAAAGAATGGAGTTTGTTGTGTTGACAAAGATTCAAAGCAGTGAACCACTGAAAGATGCAGGGAGGAAGCCATGGGCTAATAAATCTGTAAGACAGCTTTTCATCAGGGCACCCAACTTCAGCATAGGAAGTCACACAGAATCAGCTCTACATCTCTCCACCTCCTTCCCTAGCTTTCCAGGATACAGAGGGAAAGCAACATGAATTTCAACTTGACACTGAGGAGAGGGAAGGCTTAAAAAGATCCATGGTGCTGAGCCACATGATAACTGTTTCTTGGACTGAGAACGGTTGTGCTCTAGCAAAACATGCTGCAATTAGGACAGCCACAACATCTGATCTTCTTCCTAGACTTTCAGTGGAAACACTGGTTTTGCAGAGCACTAGCAACAGGCTGGAGCTGGCAAAATGTGTACCTGTGTGCAGTTTAGGTTTCACTCCCTCAGTGGTCATGGAATTTAGGAATTTCCTCTGTTTAATTATGAGCAAGTTGCTCATAAGCTGGTAATCATGTGGATTAATTGGCAGCAAATGTCTATTGACTTGGGGTACTTTGAACTAAAGCATAAAAAGGGTACGTATGAACAGGAAAGAAATTATAGTAAAAGGATTGATCATCCAGGGCAACAAGTCAGTCAACAGCCACGTGAAATCCCAATAGGACAACATAGGTCTGTCCCGGTTCAGTTTTTCTGACACTCTACTGTCCTGATGTTAAAAGGCTGCAAAGTAGGAAGGAGACAGAATACATCTATGCCTTTTGAAGGCATTTTTATGCCCTCCTGAAAAACAAAATCTTAATATCCATATTTTGTCTTCTGCTCAATTTGTGACTTAATGTGACTTCTGTGCCAACGAAGGCAGACGGGTTAGCAAAATAACCTACCATATTACCATGGTAGTGTCCATGACTGCATCATCTTTCATTCTTTTTTTTACTCACCTCTCTTGGGTTTTTTTTGTATTTAGTTGAAGGAGCCTAAATATTTGCCTTATTCTTCCCCCATCTACGTTCTGAGGAAGAGAAGAGAACAAATCTGCTGACAACCCTATTTGTAACATCACTAACATCTTGGAAAAGCATTAGAAAAGATTGGATTTTGACCAAATATTTCACTTCCAAAATTCCCCTAAACAAAACTTGGCAGGGGAGAAAATAAGGAAAGATTTGTCTCAAATATAACGATCTAAATCAAATGAAGCATTTCCTTGTTCTGCATGTGCTACAATCTGATCTAATATTCTTCAGATTCTAAAATATGGAATTGTGCATGCAATTTCTGTTGCAGAAGGAAATTGTTCACAGAACATTAAACAAAAATACATCATGGTCAAGAAAAGAAATAAAACAGGTAGATGAGAGGGAAAATATTTGAGCATTAGGTAGATATGTGTAGGATGAATCTAGAATAGTGCTCCTTAATAGATGTTTTAGAATTATTTACCTGTACTACCAACTCAATGCTTAAATAGATGCATTTGCCTCGGAATGGACTCACCAAAGCAGGTACTGTAGGTTGGGTCTCATGATAGGAAAAAGAATAGTTAGTTTCAGTTTCCCTTTCCTTCTTTATAATCAAATTTTTCATGCACCCACTCTCCATTTCAAAGTTCTATGACTTAAAAATATTCTGTAGTTGTATGCCTTCAATATTCAGCATGTTTTAAGACCAAGCACAGACAAAGGGTTAAACAGTGAGGAGCAAAAAAAATTGAAAACCAGAAAATAATTTTTATTATTCAGTATGTATTCTAGACCAAAAATGAATTAACTCTGTGTATTGTAATACAAAATGATCACATATTGGTTTTAATCCATGGAGTAAATTTAGTGTGAAACATTTAAGATGAACCAAAATTCATCTTTTACCCACATTATAGTATGGGCTTTGCATGCTCTACCAAATTAAAAGTGTATAAGATTTAAACCTCTTTCTCCATCTTATGAAATGATATGGGATGAGACTAAGGCACAAAACTGTGGAATTTGTTCCATTATCCTTTTGGACTTTTATAGGTTTCGCATTTCATGACGATTGCATGGTGTCTCCTTTCCTGAAGATTAGAGGCATGAAAGTGTAATTAAAATACATCACTGCAAATGAGAAACAGACAAATTAATTCGCTTGGAAGCCTAATTTATATTATTTAAGCATTTATGAGAATGCTAAAATGAACAAAGGAATATCTCTCCAAAAGAATCATTATCACCTTCATTGTAACATTTTATGCTAGCTTTGAAAAATCTCTTGGTATCTAATCACACGTTGTAAATATGCAGTGTTAATTATAATTTGCCACAGGGTGATGTATCAAGTTCTGGAAGGCTTCCTTTAGTGAATTCATAGCATTAACAAGAAACAAAACTACATTCATAAAGCCAGTAGGACATATAACTGGGGGTTTTGTGGCGGGGGGGTGTGTGTTATTTTGTTTTTGTGGGGTTTTTTTTGTTTGTTTTTGGAGGGTTTGTTTGTTTGTTTGTTTGGGGGTTTTTTTCTCTGTTTTGTGCATGTTTATATGTGTGGTACTAGTTGTTTGGGGTTTTAATGAAAATATTATTTCTATTGGAAGTGCTAGATGTTTGAAAATAGTGTATGAGTCCTAAACATTTTTGGCTTCCTTATCATAAACTTACTGTAAATTATTTTAAGCTGCAATATTTAGGGGGAAAAAAAAAAAAAAAAAAAAAAGAAAATTTTTAAAAAACCCAGTTTTAATAAAAAAA
>VXBB01018693.1:30499-49174 GCA_013399915.1 Illadopsis cleaveri
CGCAAGAAACATTACCTTCTAATTTTTTTTTTTTTTTTTATTATTATTTTTTTTGCTAAAACTGACCAACATTCTCTTAAGAGGACACAGAGGAGGAGTAAATAACTGTGCACATGTGGGGATTTAGTCAGTGTGAGATATATCTACCAATAGTTCTTTTCTTTTGGACTCTGCCTATGCCACAGCATAAGCCCCTGTCTAGCCAGAAGGAATCTGCATTTGGTAAATGCAGAGAGTCTTGGACGTGATTCTGTGTGTCTGTCAAAGCCAGTGACAAAGTTTCCACTGAAATGAGTTGAAGCGGTGAATGTGCTTGTGTCCTTTTATAGCAGGGAGTACCATTTTATACCCACTCAAAAGAGGTATAAAACACACACGTATTTAACAATGTTTTTCCTGGCGTAAATAATTCTATCTTAGTGAAGAATTGTGCCCAATCCTTTTTTTCTCTTTTTAAATAAATGAAATTTCACCATGTCATAAGACTTAAGAAAATTCACTGTATTACTGAATACGTTTTTGTCTTTGTACTTTTTAGCAGTAATGCTACTTGCAGTAACTATTTGGATGCTTGATAAAAAAAAAGTGTTTTGTCTCTTTTACTGCTTTTTGAACCTGCTTCATTAAGAAAATAAATGCAATACAGTTTATCTCCTTACAGTTGAATTCGTTACTACAGGGTCACAAATATTTGTGAAAAAAATTAAGCTTATGGACTTTCTATAGCAACATGTGTCCATTCATAAAAGAAATGATTTTATGTTTAAATTTTTGTCCAATTTTCTTACTTTATTACAGAATACAAATCACTATTTAAAACAATTTAGGAAGGAAAATGTACTGTTAATTTCATTTTTATTGTCATCCATATTATTGTAGCAGACCTCAGCTTATGGAGATATTTCTCCTTATTTTTAGATCATATTGACATGGTCATCTATTTTTCAGTGCTTTGGCCAATAGGGCTACATATATATTAAAATTATTATAGTAAGTCTAAATCTATAAATTTCTAGTAATTTTGATTGTTGCAGGACAATTTTTTTAAAAGTTTTCTGTCCTTGGCTTTCTTATAACAGTATATTTTTTGAAAGTAGAACAAAATCAGGTGTCATTTCAAATGAACATGCGATATAGCTTTTTTCACACTGTTGTTTGTGCATACAGGATTTTAGGTTAAATTGTTAACATTTTTTTCTTTCCCTTCCTCATGAATGAAAGTTGGAAGCAATAAAAAAAAAAAAAGATGATTTTTATGATAAATGATGAGTGGATGTCACTCTACTAAGAAATGTAAACTTCTGCATGAGAATTTTATGCAGTTGATAATCGCAGAAAAAATAATTAGAATACTTTTTATTATACTTGTTCAAATCATCTGAATCCCAGCAAAGCATCATCTAACTTAATATTCTGTTTCTCAGGAAGACTAATAGATGCACTGAAGGTAATGGTGCCACAGAGCAACTGAATGCTATTCTTTTCCATGGGTATTTTGGAGATTTCTAATTTGGAGATTATACTTGGAGTCTCATGTGTAGTTACTAAGCCAATGCCTGTCCTGTATATTTATAATATAACTTTCAAATTATTTATGCTTTTAGTTACACGTTTCCAAAAATAAGGCATTTTAAAAGATAAACATGCATTTCCCCAAAAAATGCTAAGGTTCTCTGTTGTTTTAATTGAGACACTGGATAATTTCACTGATTTGCCTTATCTCTCTGTAGTAGAAGAACTAATCTATGATAAATTTTGTTTGCACCGCTTTTGTTTGAATTTGATGTGTCATATTATTCTGTACCTTCTGCAGTTTTCCTTTTTTCTTTCTTTCCATTTTTTTTTAAAATTTTTGTTTCTTGTTTTAATCAATAAAAGTTTCATTCATTAAAAATAACGTTGTGCTTTATCCTGTGTCATCCATTATGTTTCTCAGAGCAATGGCTTCCTGCCTCTGGTGGCTAAGCAGCTCTATCATAAATTATCCAGATATCATTGTAATAGCACTTCTCTTTCTTACTCTCTTTCAATTATGCTCTCATACTTTTAGATCTACTCTTGAACCTTCTAATTTATTATTCATCATGGACTTTTTGTTCATCTTATGTTAAAGAGAATTTCCATTCCTCCCAAATCTCATATTTCTTCCTCTTTTCTCTCTCTCTCTTTTTTTATTTTTTTTTTTCAGAGTTTTAGCATGTGCAAGTCTAGCAGCCATCCTACTATTACCATATTTGGGATTTATCAGTTGGTCATATTGACTCTGAATATCTTGGTGACTGTTATTTCAAAAACACTGCAAAGTCTGTATTTTTTAATAAGACGAAGACATTCTATGTAAGTACTTAAAAAAAAAAAAAGGAAAGAAACCTTTCCCTGACCTTTTAATCGCCTCTAAAGGAATTGCCCCCAATTGGTTTTAAACTGAACATTATTTAGTTATAGAGCACATCTAAGAATATGGTCAAGCCTTTGCCTTTTTCACTAATTAATTTTATCCTTTTCTTTAGAGAAATATTGATTTTTAATTATATCCCCTTTCTTAGATAATACAGGTGAAAATGTCCCTACCCTGTTTTTAACTTGATGTATCATCAACATCAGCAGCACAACACATGTCTGTAAAGAAAAAGTGTTATACCTTTTCCTGTGGATAGTTACCTGAATATATATCAGATATTAATTAAAAAAATATATTACTTTGAAAGACTAAATGCATTAGAGACTGAAATTCATAATAGTGAATTAATCAAGAAACTAAATAGCTTACAAATATTTTTCTAAATATGTTATTTAGTTCATAAGTTTGCAAATTTAGGCAAAAATTAAGGGATATTTTATATTTACAGCATTTACGTTGATTTTCAAAAGCAGGCAGTAGGTTTAAGTAAGTGAAGTACATTGAATTCCAATGCTTTGTATATATCCATTTTATGATCGTAAATACCTAAAACTATATATGAGAAAGTTTATCTGCACTGACAAATCTCTGTGGACATATGTACAGTGACTGGCATACGTATGATAGTTGTAGAAGGTGCAAATATAATATTTTAAATTTTGCTTATCATCTCCTAAATCTCCTCCCACTTCTGCATGGTGCTTAGCCAGAGCTTAATTTGTAGGATTTGGGGAAAAAAATTGGGTGGGGGTAGAAAATCCCATTTTATTTGCAGAGGTACCTTGTGTAGGAAAGTAGTACTGTGAGAAAAATCATATCTCATGAACAATATATGCAGGTACCAGGGCAATGAGAGAGGAGATTAATTTCAAATTTCAAATGGGAACTGATTTCTGCTGTGCAGAGTATCATAGTTCTGGTGATACAATGCAAAACATCACCTGGTGCTGGATCAGATGCATTATCAAGTGCAGTCTTTTGTCCTTGAAGTTAGATACAGATTTTGGACCTGAAGGAAAGCTCTAAAGTTGGAGCTGACAATTCCTTGTAACAATAAAACCCTCACTTCTTTTTAATTTGTGTTAATGTTGAAAAATGCAGAATAAGGGTTGCAGGGGCTTTTAGCCTGCCACTTGCACCACAAACATTGCAGACTGCTAAATTGCAGCTCCTAATGTGTCTGTGGTCCCCATCAGTGACCAGCTACTTACAAACTCAGCAGAATTTGAACATTAAAACCTATATTGGATGAGATTTTGCAAGAACAGAAGAAAAACTCTGCTGAACCTGGGAGAACATTTAAAGCTTGAAGGGTCTCTGTTAAATAAAAAATTCCATTTGCTCTGCTTCAAAGCATCAATGATTTCAGCACAAGGTGGTTTAAGGAAAAAAAAAAACAAAACAACTGCTCCTTAAAAAAGACCTACCCTAAAATTCAGAAGAATATCACAAACTGGAATAAGAATATTTCTCATTTCCTGTTGAGAGATGGAGCTCAAACCTAGTGATGGTATTATGGAAAACTACAGAAAAAGTTAGGATAATCTCCAAATAACTTTGGTCAGATTTCAGGACTATTTCTACCTTCCATAAATAGCTTTTCAATTCAGAAAAATAACAATGAAAGAGAAATGGCATCATGGATTTTGCTAGGATTATGAAATGAAATCTATCCTGAAAGCTTTCTCAAAAACCTTCATTTATTTTCCATATGAAAAATTTTGCAGTGAAGTAAAATAAAAAAAAAAATAATTCTTTTATTTCTAGAACTTAAATATCTCATTAAGAAATCTCTAATAATTTACCACATCCAATTACATCAGTATAGGGAGTGAAATGCAGCAGAATATCTGCAGATAAAAGAGGAGGCTAGGTGGTAAAACATTGGGTCATCAGGGAAAATGAAAAAGATGTTATAGATTCTGTATAATACAGGCTTATTGGTCTTCCAGCCTGCCATTTTTAAGGAAGGATAAAATAGGACAATAATAATAAAGATTTGCAGTAATAACTGAACTGCTGTGTGTCCAGGGTAGGAAGCAAGAATATCTTTATTCAGTATCCATGTCTCATGCAATTCATGCTTTATGTCCTGTGCTAGGCAGTGATAATGGGTAGGTTTTCTGCTTCTTTAAGAAAACATTAATTACTATTATTGCTCCTTAAACATTTTCTGTAGATACGCACCCTGGAAACACCGTATGTCATTGACTTCTGGTAAAGGCTACCCCAAGCATATCGCTCCATACCAACTGTTGCCTTAGCTTTTCTTCTTCACTTACCACGGTTTGTATTCACAAGCTTCTGGCAGACTAATTGCATTCATCTGGAGAGCTGCTATTCTTCCCTGTCTGCATGACTCCACCTGAAACTGGTTTTCAACAATATTTCTACTCTGGGCAGAGCTCACCTGCAGTTCTGTACAGAGGAAATGCCATTCCGACTCCTCAGGGAAAGAGATAATTATTCCCTTTGTTAGTTATTTTTCCTAGGGAAGCACTTTTTTTCTGATAGCAGTCTTTTTTTCCACTCCTTGTACTGAAAGCTTCCTTTTAAATAAAACACTGTCATTTCCAATGCATGTCACTTTCCCTGATTACTTAAAATGCAGATGGCCAACCAAAGTAACAAGGTTGGGAACATTTCCTGGCCCAGCTCACGATCAGAGTCTGGATGTTGTGTTCATATCTATTCCCATACTTTGAGCATTACATAAAATAATGCAAAGAGACACAACCATAAAGAAAGCCACAAAATTTAAGGTAGAGACAGGCTCAGCAGAACTGGAGAAGTTTTTTTATCAAAGATGCAGACAAAAGCAAGTACACATGAAAAAGAGTTGATTGTCTGCTCTACTGTCTTTTTTTCTCATGTTGATGAATCTTGTTCTCTGCACACCTGAACCGTCTGCCAAACTGTTGTATGTCTAAAGCCACGCTGTCAGCTATAAGTAATAGTCCTTACTGTAGAGCTGTTGCTGACCTAAACTTTTTCTGCCAGTGATTTCACCCCATTCACATGATTGGTGTCTCCTAGAAAGTGGATCTGAGTGCTGTAGTACGTTGATGCATGAATTTCAGCTGCTCATACAATCAGTCCTGTTCTTAACATGGATATTTCAGGAAATGCTATATCAGATGTATATCAAACATTTATTTTACCAGGAATGCACACCTCTAACAAACACATCTGACTCTACATCCTGACAAACGTGAATGGAAACACAATCAATTTATTGTGGGTCTTCTGCAACTAGAGATATATTCAATTCAGTAAGAGATTTATTTGCTACTAAGAAGGATGTATGTGATGTTGTGGATGATATAATTGACTTAGTCCAGTACCTGACAAGTGCAATTCAGTAGGTGACACAAGGTATAATTTTTGTAGAACTGTATTTGATGTACTAGGTTATGAATTCGATACAAATTAGGTCTTTTTCTTTGTTGAGCAATACTTTACTTTTCTCCTAAATATTTGACTATAGGCAGTGTAGGATATACAATTTTTTCCCATTAACTGTTAATAAGTGACACATCTGTTATACTCTGTAACATTTATCCAACCTATTGAATGCTGAAATGAACAATGGAAGTGACAGAAACCTTGCTTTTAAAGAGTTCTTTTGACACTATATCTGAAAGATGTCTTTTACCTAAAAGAGAAACATCCAATACCTGGTCTGTCAGCAACCAAACCCAAAGCTTTTATGAAGCATTTGAATGGGCTTTCAGTAAAAGTATCAACTCTACCTCTGAATGTACTATTTTGTATTGCCTGTTATGAGAGAGAAAAGTAGAGACCAGAGAATATTTTGGCTTTGTTACAAGGATTTTTCTAATACTTAGAAGACAACTAAGTATTAGAAAATCTGGACCCATGTATGCACGTATACTGAGCTTTTGATAGAGCACCTTGCTAAAAGACATGGGCCTGTTCAAGCTGTTCACGAACATCAGAAAAGAAGACCAAAAAGACTACTAGAAAACTGCACCAAAAAACCTCATCCAAACACCAACCAGATGAAAAAAAAAAAAAAAATTCAGAGGAGAAAAGGAAAAAAACCATTCCTCCAAATCACATTAGAGTTTTGACACTGCTATCATCAGCAAGAAGAAAGTATTGACCGAAATGAAAGTAAAAGATGTCACTGGCATTTATTAAGACCTTGCATGTATAATGCTTTTATTGCTGGCAATGCATAGAGAAATGCATAGAACCTGGCTGAAAGAGCTTATGTTTTCAAAATGAGAAGCAATACATGAAGGTCAGGGAAAAAGTAGATCATACACAAATCACAGCTTACATTATAAAAAGAATAGAGAATATTGCTTACTGAGGCACATTTTAGCTAACCAATTTAGTTCATTCATACTTTGCCAAGTCCAGTGCATAGGACTACCAAGGTCCAGAATTATGGATAGCATATTCCACTCAAGGGACAAGCACTTTTCACTAATAAATGCTCCCTAAGAATTTAATGCAGAGATGGACAAACTATTTGTTTCAGCTGAATCACGCCAAATACAGTGATTTTCTATTACAATGAATCTGAAGCATCCTGTCTGGTGCTTAGGGCAGTGACTGAATGATCAGGTCAGTTTTCAGCTACACAAAGAGCACTTCAAGACCTCAGTGTTGTTGCTTCTTGAATTGTGGAATGCCACCAGAGCCAAAGTAAATAGTAAATTAGGCGTGATTAGGCAACACAAATCTCTTCCCAACAAGAGTCAAAAATAAAAGTGTATTAAGTTTAAATTGTGATCCCCCAAAAAAGCATTGCAAATAGGCCTGCGTTGCCAACTATGCCTAGTTACACAAGGTAGAATTACTGCATCTTGAAGTCAAGAATATCTTTGAATTTTTCCTTGGTATAAGAAAATAATCCAACCTATGCAAGAAAATACTTGCAGATTATGGAGATCTTTTCAAGCGGTCCCTTACATTACATACCTAGAATTTTGAAGATGACAGCTAGGTTAGAAGTGCACAGGCAAACTCATCTCAGTAGCAAAACATTTGCTGTTATAAAATTTGGGTAGCAGCAAGGGAGGCAGTTGTTGATTCAAAGGTTTCCTCCACAATGTGCTGACTTTTTGTGTAATTTAGGTGCTCTCTGGGCATTTGAACAGACAGTCAGTCCCACCCTTGATGCTGGAGGTATCCTGAGGAGCAAAACCAGAGTAAGACAAGTTTTCCAGAAGATGGATGCCTACGCCAAGGTCAGCAGAATGTCTGGGCATGTGTCTTTAATACTAAACACAAGGGGAGGCATTGAGTGTAAAGAAATTTGAAGTAGTAGCCTTGTTTTTAAAGACTAGAAATACTGCCTTCGATTGATGATTAGAATTTCAGGTTAAACAGCTGAGATATTGAAAAAGTCATGCAAGAGAAACTTTCAAGTAAAGTCACTGTCATGAAAATATAGCAAAATCCACTATGAAATCCACACATTTTGAATCTAAAGATGCCATAGGGAAAAGAAACTTATTTTTTTGTTCATTGGATATCACAGATAATGCCTGATATTTCCATCTATGAAGGAACTCTTCTGGGCTTTTAAGATTAAATCTGTATCCTTTTGAAACAACGATGAATAAATAAATATTCGCTTTACATTCAAAAAGCCAAATTTTATTAAAATTAGATGTGAAACTGTTAACTATCTATACTATCTATTTCTAAACAGATATCATTGAAATAACTATGGAAGAAAACAGATGAAGAAGGACTTGGATGGGTTGCTATGCCTGTATCCTATTGTGCTTCTTCTAGACTAATTTTTATGTAGAGGCTTGTTTTCATTCAGCTCAAGGACTTTCTGGTTTGCAGCAAATTCTATTTAAACCCAGATCTTCTATCTCCTCTGAGGCTTGACTGTACCGCTGTTTGCTTTTCTCAAGAGTCTGTTCAAAATGCAGTTTCTCAGATCTTTTCTACAAGTCTCTCTCTACCTCTTCTGTCTATCCTACCACATCATTTCTATCCTGTGTTTTCAAATGTTTTTCCCAAAGTCAGACCATTTCACTGACTTTTTTTTTTAACAGAAAACTAAAACAAAGGAATCAAGACAGATCCTTTGATGCAGAATGAACAAAATTTTTCTATTTATTCACTATTTATGATACAATTTAGTGGTTTAGGGCAGAGGCAGTGCTGGGTTGACAGCTGAACTTCTAATCTTAAAATGTTTCTTCCAACCTTAGTCATTCTTTGATTCTATTATATAGACTTCACTACAATTCAGATATTAGATGACTTGGGTCGTGACTTGACTTGGGTCCATGTTGAAGAATGCATTCTTTCTTCAGTGAGAAGGGGAAGTGTGCTAATGAAACCAGGGCAGTTTTGGTGCCCAAAAAACATTACATATCCAAGCTCTCTGAAAAGAAGCACTTCCTATTTTGGCAGATGCACTAGAGTTTGGAGTTCTCCAGAGTTTCAAGATTCTGCAGAGCAGAAAGTAAGACATAAGGCATAATCAAGATATTTGTTATAAAATGTAGAGAAACAACTTCAAAGCAGTATTTTCTTAAAAATTGTTCTCAAAATACTAAACAAAAACACAACAAAACCCTACCAGGATTATGGTAAAAATCATCAAAACCAGATTCCAACTATTTAGAAACAACACTTGAACAGGAGTCTAGTCTCCCTCTTTTGGCTACAGTCTTATCAATCTCCTAGCACTTCAAAACACTCCAATATCAAAAAGTCCCTATTTTCACTCAATTTACTTTACTGTGAGGAGACACACATTTTATCAATCAGCTCTGACTGACCTCGAAGGTAAATGTCCCCACCTGACTTTCTTCTTATAGTAAGAGAATTTCAAGACAAGAGAGCCCAATATTCTATACTCTCTTGCGTGATTTACACACCGTTCTCATTTAGGAGTTTTCTATTCCGTAAGTATAGTTTAATATGATCTTAAGTCATCTGTATTTTACAGCAGCCTTCCATGTACATCAGAAGGTCTCAGTCCCATCCTTTATCACTGCAAATGCAACCTGAGGGCTATTTTTTTTGTCTTATTGCATCTGTTACTCAGTGTGCTTCTCACCTGACACAGGCTAGACCATTATTATTTTTCCAGTATCTAAAATCAACATTCCATTCAGCTGCTAGAAAATCTTACTTTATTTTCTTTGCCAAACCCTGAGAGGAAAGTCACTGTTACCACACTTTGATTACCACATCACTTTCCCCAAGGAACTTCAAATGAAAGACTGAAGTTATTTTTAAAAGAAAATTATACCCCCATGAGAAGCCATAAAGTACCAGTCACATAAGATTTATTATAATGTATTGTATGAGAGATGAGTTCAGCCTAGAGATACACTTGAAAATTTGCATATTTTCATACATCTAAACCTGAGAGAAATGTGCTCCTACATGTATGTGATAAGGCATTAACTTTGATAAGAGGTAAAAGATGGTTCTGAAAAATCTTATGTTGAGTTCTGCCATCAGCAGTTTATCATGGTCTGTAATGCAGGTCATAAGAAGTGAAGATGGATCTAACAATTAATATAATTATTATCAATCCATTTTTGTACTATGTAAATTAAATTTGAGTTTCTAGAAAACTGCCTGTTAGATGTAGAATTTTCCTTTATGGACTCTGAAGGCTATTTCACTTTTTAAATCAGCTATTACTTTAGAAACATCTCCCTCTAACAGTTAAGAAGCTCAAAATGATATGATTTTTTATCAGGTAAATGCATTCTAGAAATAAGAAGATTACATGCAGGTTGTGCTGAAACAAACTGAACAAATTGTTGCCTTGTATTCATTACATACCCTGATGGAGGAAATCTTAACACAAGTCTTATTAGAAGAGCATGATTTGAATATGTTTTGATGGTTTTTTGTAGATGTTTATGGAGAAATAAGACAAGGCTGAATTTGAAAACATTTGTTAGCATTCCACAGAAGTGGAAGAGCATGGTAAGCACACTCCAAAGCTTTTACTGTCCACGTAGTTACAGGGGTTCTATATTGAGACACTGTGACACCACTTCATTGAACAAATACTTGCTTATTATAGCTCTAGCCCACACCTCTGCTGGTGCCAAAGGTTGAGGTAGCCCTACAGTTTGAATTCAGAAGTAGTTAACAGGAAATTGTAACAATGCTAATAACCAAATAACCACAGAGACCAAGCGCCTTGGATCATGGTCTTGATGCTGGTTTGTTGTTCAGAACATGCATAATTCCATGTATTTGGCAAATTATATGATCCTTCCCATTTTAACATAACAAATTAATATAGTGTCCTGAAGCTGAAATTTGAAAGTGACACAGGTGTGTCACCAATAGCTTTAGTCATATTAACAGCTAATTTGTACATTTTTAGATTATAAATAGTTCCTAAGTTTCATTTTGAAAATACTTTATGTAATAGCATGTTTCATTATCTGAAAGTAAGTTGGTGATTTTCCATCTGTAAGTTCTCTAATGTGGTTTGTTTCTTTTTCATTCTGATGCCAACTGAGTTAATTAAACAGAAAAAACATTAGTTTTTCTTTCTTTAGATTTTTATTTTATGAGAATTTCCAAAGAATTATGATTTTACATCCTGTTTAAAAATGACAAAAATTCCTTTAGATAAAATAAATTTAAATAATATTCAAACCAAAACATAACAAAAACCATCACCCTCTCTTTTATCTCTTAATTTTTAAGAAAAAAATCCCTCAACAAAGTCTTGTTTAGCTATTCCTTTTTTAGCAGAGTCTGAGTATTTCTGTGCTTTTAACTCACTGGTAATATTTAATAACCCTTCAGATATATTTCTCTACACCAAGGCCATTTGACCCCTTCTTGTTCTGCTGGCTGTCTCTTGGAGTGTTTTAGTTTAGAGTTGTATAACTTGCACCTCTTTTTATTTTTATTATTTGCCTTGAGAGCAAACTCTTCTTGTAGAGTCATAAACTTCCCTTTCACTTCATATTCAGGCTTGATTTGTATTCAGAGCAAAGCAGCATCCTGGCCCAATGTATTCAAAATGTTTCAAGGGAAAGAAAATCCCATTCTCAGGTGTGTTTGAAGGGAGGACCTGGAAAGGAAGCCCAGATTTAGCGCTAAGTGTACTTTTGTTTGTTGTGTGAAGAATGAAATTATGCAATCACGGGGGGTTTTTTTGTTGGTGTTGCAGTAGCTGCAGAATCCATGCTGGCACAGAGGACTGGCGCTGTAGCAAACTTTCCTGCTGTTTCTTCTTCTACCTAGACAGTGATCTGAAGAGATTCCGTTAATCTCACAAGGATACTTACCTTCACCGTGATGTCTAAGTGCCAAGTTGCTGTTGAGAGCATTGTCCCATTCCAGATTCACTGAGAGTGTCTGGCTGTAGTGTCCTTTCGAGAGAAAGGAAGGTGTGGAAGATAAGAGGTGGTCACACTGCATCATGCCATTAGCTTTCTGCAAGTTGATGTGATTCATGTACTTTCAGAAAACTTCAACTGGGAATTTTCCAAGTTCCTTGGGAGAGAAACTTGAGTGCTGAGAAAAGGCAACAAAACACATGAATCTGCAGAGTATTAACCACCTAAACTGTTTTTATTTTCTTTCCACCATAGTCGTACATCCTCCAGTTATAATAAAGGCTATGAAGTGATATATACAGCACAATCACCTAACTGAAATAGTCAGAATGGTAGGTATTTGTATTTTGTCCTGCAGAACGATCAGTTAATCTACATATTAATTGAATGTTGCAATCACCAAAAACAAAATGAGCATCAGAACAGACCACAAAAAATTAAAAACCTTTAAATATTCCATCTACACAGAAAAGGTCCATTCAGAACATGATTGGCTTGCAGCAGAAATTTAAATAGCACTCTTGATATGAGATACAGAAAACTCATTGTGTCATTTTGTCATCACTGTTATGACAGTATGAGATCTTTACTGCTATGAGGTAGGAGAAACAAGAAATTATGTCAACTGGACTTAAGGAGAGGCTGCCATCTAGAAGGAATTTGAATGGATTAGACAGGTTACTTCAAATTGTTACTATTTTAAGGCAAACCTCAACTTTAGGGTAAGTTATTGAGACAACTCTCTTTGTCCTCTTTGGTCTCTGGTCACTTGTCACAGTGACATTCATTCAAAATAACCAGGAGTCGTAATAAGCAGGAGAAATAGGGTGTTTGCCATAATAGGCCTGCACTTTTGCTTGGAAATCTCTATAAAGAATGGGGTTTTTTTCTAAAGAATTCTTTCTACTCCTGTAAGGAGTACAGGTGGCAAAGTTTTTGAATATTTTTTTTTAATATCACACAAGGGGACAGTGACTTATGACTACATTCCCTGTGTGTTAGCACTGTACAAACAGTATAGAACCACCGAGGAAAGTTTTATCACAAATCTTCGCTTCCCGACTTTCATGCAAACACAACTCATTTGATGGCTCTACTGATAATTTATAATATGTTCCGTGTGCTGTCTATCCATACTCATAATTAAGAACAGTTATTTTCCCTTCATAGAACAAGGAAGAATCAACCTTCCAAAGGGTTCCTATATGTTGTTGGGTTGAGCAGATTTAGGCTTTGTCTCTTACTTTTCTTTTTACTCCTCATACTTTGATTAAAATTTATTTGAAACTATCATGAAGCCTAGGGTTTAAACTTGGAATTTTTGGTTCATTTCATTTGTTTTCCTGTTTTGCCTTTCCACTCTGTGAAATGTCTGATACAGAGCCCAAATTAATTGCCAAATGCATAGATTATGTTTGTGTGTCTTAGAAGAAAAATGCATTTTCCAATGCTTGCCCCTGATAGTTGAAGTTCCATTAGCAGCTATAAATTGAACATTTTTGAAACAGTTATGCAAATGAATTAGACATTTAGAAACACAGATGTGCACGTCGGTGCAGATCACCTTCTTCTTCTTACCAAAGCCAAATATTAACTTTCATACCCATATACAGACTGATTTTTTAAAAGATTTTTTTCTCAAGCTCTGGCATCTCAGAACAGAATAATTAATTTTGTGATGGAAAAGCTGTGAATTATTGCAAAATGAGAGAGTGTAAAAAATAAAAATATTCATTAAACATATCATAATTTGCCAACACCTTGGGTCACAGAGGGGGAAAAAAGGAAGGAGTAGAACATGATTTGAATATTTGCACATGAAAGTGGCACACTTTGGCATTGATTTGCTTCAGTAGCCATTACTACTAAAGGTTGCAGATGAAGGTTTCACACCTCTTTGTCAGAGGCACCTGACTGACAGTCATTTGGGTTATGAGGACACCCTGAGGGAACGAGACTCTTATGTAGAAGTAATTTCTAGAAGTTATAAATCAAGCAGATTTCTAAAGTAACATGATGATTGCATTCCCCATTTTGCTGCTGTACTTTTAAGAGACATGAGTCTAGGCCCTAAACAAAGATTATCTTGTTTTGCCTGTTTCTTATATGCACAGCTCTTTACAGCAAGTATCCCTTCCACAATATTCTGAGCCAAGTCTTCCATTCTCTTTTCTTCTTTATATCAAATTTTGATATGCACACTACAATCAGAACAATACTGTCATGATTCAACGCTGTGCCAAGGCAAAAGGGTAGCTTGTGTGTTGGACTCGAGCTGATTCCTTTGCATTCTGCATTTATCCGGGACACCATTGATTTCAATAGACTAATTTCTGTAGAAGCTGCTATATTTTTAAAAAATTACCCTCACATGGTCTTAAGAAACACCATAGATATCACCCTCTATTCTGCTCCCTAATCTCAGTTCATTAAAGGGTGTAACTTATAACTTACCCCTTCCTGTGGGTGAAGCTGAGACTGAAGAAAGAAGTCTGATTTTTAGGTTTCTTTTTAATTCAAAAACTTCAGCCTAATCATAATCAGGTTGTATATTTATGTTTTATTAATTTATTAAGAGAAAATTTGTATGCAAACACGAAACCATTCAGGTTGGTTCCATTTGATGTTAGACGGTGGACTTTATGTAAAAGCTATATAAGACTACTTTACTTCATGAAAAAGTTAAGTAGTCATCAAATTGGCTCTCATGTGACTCTATTCCACTTATTTTTTAATCTTTTGCTAAAAATCTTGGTAATTGCTGCTAGATGTGGCTAAATGCTTGCAACTTATTTCTCATTGCATTGAAGGATACAGCAGAACATTCACTGACTGTAGTTAAGAACAGAATTTCACCCCTTGCACCTAATCTTCTGTTTTCACATCTTTTCATATCCTTTATCTCACTTATATCATCCAGCAGTAAAGTGATCAATTCAGTCTAAAGTTTCAAACTGACTCAAAAGGATTTGCATTTGATCCTCACATTCAGCTGTATATGCTCTGGATGAGCAGAAATGCTCTCCAGTGCAATTACATTTTCAAGGGGCATTTTGAGAGTCAGACATACAGCATATTCCACTTTCTACACTCTGCAACTCTTTTCACCCTGGCAGATTTCTTTTTGTTTTTCTTCATTTATACAGCTGACAATTTCTACAAAGAGATGTCATTAATTGATACAGAAATGTGGATGGGTACCAAATTTCTCTGAGATCTTTTTCTGAGAGTTCTGATAAAAACTGGTATTAGTAAGAAATGCACTGAAACTGTTTGCTTTCCCTCAACTATTTTAGCGCTAATTGAAGAATTTAGGTGGTGAGCATGTTTCAATCTGCTATCAGTGTAAATTTCAAATAGAAACCTCCCAGATGCTCTGTGGAAGGTGGTTTTTAGCATTTCAGAGCTTCTCTTGGGCAGTTCTTTACATTACTATGATGAAAGAAATAAGATTGAAAACATCTTCTTTCCTGACTTGTCATACAAGATCTTCATTTGTGGATAAAATATGACAATAACCAATGAAATGGTACAGTGAAACAGCCAATGCAACATTGCCAGCGCACATTCGTGTCTCATCTTCCATTTCAAGCTGTTACTTCCATGCTGTGGACACCACAGCTAAGGACTGTCTTGCATAGGCAACAGTTTATAGCAGTAGCAACTTGATGCTACATGATACAATAAGTGCCAGATGAAAACAGTATGCATAGGGAACCACACCTGTGACTTCTGCAGCTTTTCATTTTTATGAAAATTGAATCACTGTATTTTTGCAAGACTGTTTCATCTATTTTGTCTGAGCAGTGCTATAGGGTGGGAGTACTAGTGCAATACGAGGAGAAGTTGACCAAGCAGATTTCTTTTTCCAGTCTCAGAAAAGAGTATTTACTTTTTTCCCTATATTGATGACATTTTTCCTGCCCTCAAGGAAGTGAAACTTTTCGCTTTTCCTTCAGCTCAGAAAGGTCTTCCTCCACATCAGGATGAAATGTCCTCTGCTGGCCAATACTCACACAAAGCAGAAAGTATTCATTTGGTGAAATATGTAAGGGTTACCTACTCTAATCACAGACACATAAAACCATTTGGGTTGGAAGGCACCTTTAAAGGCCACCTAGTCCAACCTCCCAGCAATGGGCAGGGACATCTTCAATTAGATCAGGTTGCTCAATGCTCCATCCAATCTGAACATAAATGTTTTGAGGGATGGGATATCTACTACCTCTCCAAGCAATCTGAGGTTTCATTTTCTTACCACATTCATTGTAAAAAAATATTCTTCCTTATTTATAAATATATAAGTATCATAACATGTAGTTTTCAAAACAGTATTGTTTATGGGTTTTGGTTTACTTATCTTAGGGTAAATTTCTGAGAATAAGTGATTTTTTGAACAAAGAAGATGAAAGAGGAATCCTTATTTACAAGATCAGTATGATACATCAGCAAGTTGCAATTATTTGCCAGTCCTTACTGACTTATCCTTCTTCTCTAAATCCTGAACCTAAAATATATATTTTGAACTGATTTATACAGGTCTTCTACAGAAGAGATATCATACAATGTAGCAATCTAAACCAATTGATAACAAGACTCTTTTTCCATGTCAATTTTTCAACATTAACATAGATCTCACAGCAAAAAACTGATAAAAGATTTCCTTTTCCTGACTATGATTACTAATGCATTTAGTGTGTTCTCTGTACGCCTAGCATTATGAAGGAGTTGCCCATTAGCTCAATGCTGAATGAATAACAACATTATTGAGGTCATTTATCAACCAGAAAAAGCATATTATATTGATTAAAACAGAGTAGTTAGGTGCTTTTGTGACAGAAAGTGGAAAACCTAAGCTTGAAAGAGAAAATTATTATTCTGCAGGCTATTTCAAATACAAAATTGACTTCAGTTCATTACACTATATAAGTCAAAACACTCATTCCTCAACTTTTGACCTGACCTCACTGTCAAAAATCTTGGATGAATGTTCAGAAGAAAATGTGATCATAAATCAGAACAAAAGACTGCTTGAACAGGAACTGTGCATTGTTCATCACAATTCAGTTCATAAGATTGTCATAAAGATAAAAAGTACACATGTGGGAGCAGAAGTAATAACAGTGGGAAAAAAAAAATGAAAAGGACACAAAAAGATATAGGACAGACTCTCAACTGATGAAAATTTGTCTATCTCCACTCGAACAACAGAATTCAAGCAGATTTATACCACCTGAGGAGATCATTTCATTATAGGTTTGGTGTTATGG
This sequence comes from Illadopsis cleaveri, assembly GCA_013399915.1. NCBI lineage: Eukaryota > Metazoa > Chordata > Aves > Passeriformes > Timaliidae > Illadopsis > Illadopsis cleaveri. The sequence continues at coordinate 47,500 of VXBB01018693.1, forward strand.
CCACATAAGCTCCCACTAAACCCCTCTAACAAAGCTGTTCAGTTGGACTATGATGGTAGATGCTGCATTTTTTATTGAGCATAATCTCAAGTAAAAGAATAAAATGGTTACAATTTTCCTTATATTAAAATGATGTGAATTTTTAAGTGATAAGAAGTAGGTAATTTTATTAACTAGAATTCCCTATCTCTGCTGCTACTCAGGAAGAATGTAACTTTACATGGGAAATACAGACCTTTTTTAAATTAACATTTCAATAGAAATTGCTATTTTAAAATTCTAAATTTCTGACTTTTTAGAAATGGTTTTCAGGTATTCTGAGAGCCTTACTGAACATTCTGGGATATTTTCAGTCTGGAAGGAAGGCCTAAAGTAGGTCCAGGAAAGCTGGTGCTTCTATGATTCAGGCTGAAATGCTAAAGGAAATGGATAAGAAGAGTGAAATAGCAGTGATTACTGGTCAGTGTTTCAGGTTTATGGGGCTGTTATATCTGAGATGTTTTTGTAGCCCAAGAACAAGACATTAAAAAAAAAAAAAAGTTTCTATTAAATTCTTCATGTAGTTAATTACTTATCAGAAATACAAAATAAAAATCTATGCTGAAAGATATTTTTGGAGTGTGATAGAGACAGGGAAAATATAAGTACTTTGATGCACTAAAATGTACAATACTACTGGGGTTTTTGATGTCTTATAAAAAAAGTAGCTAAGCTATTTCATCTAGAAAAATGGATCAGTGTGTATGCCCACTACTTTTGTCCTCTGCTTATTCAATAAGGAAATTCTTCTTAATGTACAATAAATAGTAATTTCTTTGACATGACAGACTATTACAGCACCACAGAAGTCATTATGTCTCCTAGTGCCAATGATCTGAAAAGAAAGGAAAAAAAATTCTTTTTTCTTCCATTGACATAAATGGCTAACAATTCCAACATATTTAGTGGGATGACTCCTAAGGTTTACATGTGTAACTGAGATAAGAATAGGACTTGAAGAAGAGGATAGAAAGAAGTACTGCTTAATAAGATGGACTATATAGACATTATATTAAAGAGGCTTTTATCCCCCCTCCCTAGGAACACCCCATAAGCTTCTGATATATAAGTTGTCATGATTTCTGTATTGTTGTACCTATCTAAACAGATCAAAAAATAACCTAGACCAATATTTTCCCAATAAAGAAATATACACAGTTAAAATTCCAACACATCTATGACAGGTAATGTGTCTCTTGTCTGTCAATAAGGCAGACAGTGAATGTTTAAGATTCTCTAGTTAAAAACAAAAAAAACCAACAAAACAACAAAAAAACAAAACAAACCAAAAAATCCAACAACAACAACAAAAAAAACCTCTGGTAATTTGTAAATTTATAGGCTATAATACCTCCAACAGAGCCTTAAGATTTTTTTTCTCTGTCAAAAGACAGCATATGTATTTTTTTTTTCCAATTTTGAAATGTCTATTAATAGTATCTGTGACACAGATTAATAACCTTGGAAAGCATTTATAATACTGTGCCAAAGACCTCAACACTAAGCAGGCAAAATTCATATAGGAACATTGTTGAAGCATAAGATTTCTCACTAGGACAAGGAGCTACATGAAATCATGCTATTACAAATTGTTCATTTTGTCTGTCCCTGTTACAGTCATGTTCTTTCATATTTT
>VXBB01018694.1:0-24949 GCA_013399915.1 Illadopsis cleaveri
ATAATAATAATACAAAATCAGTATGAAATGAGAGTTCATCTCCAAAGTATTACATTAACATATTAACAGTACTTGCACCCCATAATTCTAAATTTCTGGAGATCACAAGACCAGTCTATATCAGGTTAGATATCTATACAAAGGAGTCAGATATGGATGTTTTGCACAGATAAATGTTCCTACCTGTCCATCAAACTGGTGCAGCAAAGCAGCCAGGAAAACAATTGCAGTTAGTAGATCCATTTCTACAGGGGAAAAAAAAAAAAAACAACCCCCCCAAATCCATTAGTCTCTGTTGCAGACATTTTATGGCATAATGTGATATGTGAGCAAGATAGAAAACTGTTGCAAAATAAAGCCTGCATGAAGAAGTTTATTTTAGTTGATCCTGAACATGGATGTGCTGAAACTGTGCATAGGCACCACTGCCTCCTACAGAGAGAAGACTCCACCTTGCATGGAAGTAGGGACTGTAAAAAGCATAAAATTGTGTGTTATTTGGAATAGATGGATCAGTCCCCTTTTGACTCCCTTATTCAAGATATCTTGAATTTGCAGCATTTCCTTCATGTTTGCCTCCCTGTATATTAAAAAAAAAAGCCCATTAATGTGTTCAGTGCCGTCATCTCAGAATCCTTCTCAAGCATCATCCATAGTGAGATTTGTTGTTTTGGAGTGGGGCATTGAACACATGGACTGTTATCTCCATTTCTTTCCCAATTCCCTGTTTCCTCATTAAATCAGCATCATAATGGCTCAAGCAAATGGTGGTGATCACCCTCATGTTTCATCTGACACCTAGACATAAGGAAAACCTTCAAATATGATGTTATTAACAAATAGTGTTGCCTACTGCACTCTGACTCCTGAGGCACCTCATGCAGGGGTACACAGACACTCTGAAACCCACTCATACACACAGGATGTTTTTTCTGCACATCAAAAGAGGCAAAAGTTATATATTTTTGTATTGATGAGGATATATGGAGGGAAAGGTCTTTTTGGTTGTTAAAAAGATGTGGCACAATCCCAAGGAAGACTAGCTTTGAGCTCAGCAGGTTGCCTTAAACCAGATAGGCAAGAAGGAAATAAGAGATAACAAAATCCCAACAAATATAAAATGCCTTAGAGCTAGCCTCTGAGAAAAATCCATGGTGTGAGCTGGACAGGTCAATGGAAATCTAGGAAATTCTGCTTGACAGGGAAACTATCATTGCAAAAAAACCCCCCAAAAAACCCCAAAAACAAACAAAAAAATTGTCCCCCCTTTAGTTTAGAATCACTACCCCTTGTCCTATCATGTCATTCAAATATTCAGTCTTTTTCTTGTTTTCCTGTGATTTCATAAGGAAATCATTTCCGTGAGGTAGAGGCAGGGATCTCGCTGATATTAATGGAAAATTAATTCTTAAACTGCAGAGATATATTTAGACACAGAGAAGTTGTCTTTCCCGTACACACAGAAACAAAAATTTTTTGGGACTTCTCAGATTAAGTGGTGCAACAGGAAACAAAAAATATTTCTAGATCCAGGGTTAAAACTACTGCACATCTTCAACTACCAGACTCTGCCATCAAATCTGTCTCTTGGACTAAATGTGTTGGGCTTTACTTTCAAAGTCAAACGATGATGGTTCCCAGATACAATTATCCTTCCCTGTCAATAGTGCTCAATCCACTAAATCACTTCTATGCTTTTGGAAAAAAAAAAAAAAAATGCCAGCAAGGCACTTTTAGGCAGCTCTACTTGAAAACTTGAGGTTTCATGAAAATTTGGTTGAGTGTAAAAAAAAGTAAAATATACATTGTTAGCTTTGAAACTGTAAACAAATTTCTATTTGAAAAATACAGTTTTTATCTTTAATCCTGGTGTTTTGTTCCTCAGTAGAACCTTTCTCCAGCCATCTGATACAGCTTTCAGGACATAGCAGCTTTGAAAGTTTGGCAGAATGGAAATATTTGTCTTTTCAGTTATTTTGATATATTTTCCCTCTACCTTCTCTGAGTTTACCTCTTTAAATTTCATTAAAGTAGTAAATTCACTCTCCATTAAGAAAAGTTAATCAGCTTATTACATACTGTAATAAATATTAGACAATATTAGACATGACACACATATACATGAAAATTTGGAGAGATAGTTAACATTTAGAGATGACAAAATTCTGAGTTCAGCTGTACTGGTGTATCCCAACACTCAAGTGAAATAAATTCAACACCAAAACAATTCAAAAGACATTAGAAAAGCATTCCCCATGACTGACAACCCCATGCAAAATTTTCTTGGGATTCTTTTATGTTAACAGTTGAAGAAAGAAGCAAGTGGGTCCAAATGTTACATTTTGATCTAAAGAAATATGGGAATTAGACTCCAGTGAAGCAATTTTTTATCCCTACTCATGGAAGGTGTGGTTTCAGAGAAGATATATTTTATTTTACGTTCTTTCTCTGAGATATTATAAGCAGAAATTTCCTTTCAGTTATCCTATTATCAATTATTGGTACAACTTAGCCATTAACTCCGCTAACCCTTGTGGCACAACGAACAAGAGACTATGGATAAAATCTCCAAGGCTGAAGCTCAGTTCTGCATACATTACCTTCATCCACCAGAATCCTCCTGTGCCTGAGGAAGTGGCAGGAGAGTGAGAGGCTCTCCCCAGTCCAGGGTTGTGTATATATACACATTTCCCCTTTTTTTACCTTGTCAATATTTATTACTGATAAATTACATCAGCTTTGGGGCTGCCCATTGTGTAAGAACTTTTCTTGAGGAACAGGTGGCTGAAAATAAACCAATCCAGCTGTATTGTTCTGGATTTTTTTTTTTTCCAGGATAAGGAAAAAGAGAAGACAGAAGACCTGTCCTTTTGCAGAACTTCATTTTCTAGTCTGATCAGCAAGCTACACTGTTAAGGTGTTAACAAAATAAAAGCTTGAGATCTGAGATGGTTGTTTTACAGTCATCTTTCCTGTTTCTGGCAAAAGAGTGGAATTAATATTTTGAGGTAGAGACATAAATTAGCAACTTCTTAGCTGTACATGGAATGACCTGTACTGTGGGCAACACAGCAATGTTTTCTTCCAAATGGTTCCTGAACTTCCATTTGCTGAATAAAACTTATATTCCATTAGCTCACTAAAGCTGTGGCTCTGGGCATCACTTTTTACCAGCCCATGTAGTGATAGGATAAAAGGGAATGATTTTAAACTGAAAGGGGGCAGGTTTAGAATAGATATTCGGGAGAAATTCTTGATTAGGAGTGTGGTGAGACACTGGAAGAGGTTGCCCAGAGAAGCTGTGGCTTTCCCATCCCTGGAAATGTCCAAGACAAGGCTGGATGAGGCCCTGAGTAATCTGGTCCAGTGGAACGTATCCCTGCCCATGGCAGGGTGTGGAACAAGGTGATCTTTAAGGTTCCTTCCAACCCAAACCATTCTGTGATTCTGTGATTCTGTGAGTCTGTGATTCTGTGATTCTGTGATTATTGTACACATAATTCACCCCAGATGTTGCTCAAGATTAAGTTATTTCAGAATGGCAGCAGATGTTTCACATCTTCCTCAGTCTGGAGAGATACATGGCGTGTGCTGTGCTCTAGTGCACCATAAAATAGTCGCGGTTGAAAAAACCTTAAAGATCTCCAAGTTCCAACCCCCTGCCATGAGTAGGGACACCTTCCACTAGTCCAGGTTGCTCCAAGCCCTGTCCAACCTGGCATCACTCTGCTCATCCTTCCTGCTTGCAGACTCTTTGTTTCCACTCCCTTATAAGGTAAAATATCACTAAGGCAGATTTGACAGGTCCTTATTGCTCAAACACAACCTTTCCTGCTTCCTTCCAAGCAGTCTGTTGGCTATCAGAAGGCATAAAGCATCTGCACAAGTCCTTGTTCCTTTCTTGGTTCCCTTCCCCATCCTTGCCTTTGCTGTGGTGTGTTCCACACTGAGCACCCTTTTCACCACGCTGGGTGAGGTGGCTGACTGTGCTGCAAGTCAATATTGTCCCACTGTTTCCAGATTTCTACTGAATTTCTGCAGCTGTTTGATGTTGCCAGAGTTCCAATATTGTATTATAATCCCTGTGTTGGAAAACACAGCTCCCTTTGTTCTTTCACTGTGCAGTGGGCAGCACTTACGGGAAGTTGCCTCTGATAACGTCTCCCACATCCTTCCGTGTTCTGAGATAAGGCCAAAGGTACCTTTTTATCTCAAGTGCTTGTGACAATTTTGATGAGATCAGGGTTATCACCATCAGAAAGCCTCATGAGACACCAACCATAGTTATTAAGACTGCATTTCTATTGACTGTAAAGGGAGGCAGCCCAGCAGCTCCAGATTCCCAATGTCCTGGGAGATACTTCCATTCTTTTCCCCCTTCCACTGCACTCAACAATATTCATTAATTCACTACAGTCACCTGAGCTTTATTTGTACTGTTAAAATGAAATTATGCTGCTACAAGTATTTCTTTAAAGCGTGCCCCACCTGTTTGAATAGTGAAAACCATTTGTTTTCTAACAGAAAAGGTCTGCTACCATTCATGGTCTGTGGGTGAAATAATTGGGAGGAAATAGAAGATTAACAAAACTGACATCCGGAATCATGGTACAAAGAACAATTTAGCATAGCAATTCCTACTTGCCCATGTGGAACACCTGAAGGAGCGGGGCAATTCAATTGAAAAAGAAATTAAGAATTTATTCCACGGGGTTCTGCAAATGCATGTGTATTTTTAGAGATAAATCTATGGAAAGTTCTTAAAAAAAGATCAGCTTGAGTGATTTGACTGTGGTAGTTCTCCTGCAGGCTTTGTGTAAACCTAAACTGCAGGAATCTGATTTATGTCAAGCAATGAAGACAAAAATCCAGTTTCTTCAATTCTTTATTTCCACTGAAGTCAATGACAGTTAGAGTACAACTTTAGATTAAAATCCATGCAGCTCTGTGTGGCTCAGAAAGTTGCACAGATCTTTTTCTTGGCTGTCAGGACACCTTGCAGACATAACTTTGTTTGGCAAAAAGGAACATTATTGATTTCCTCCACACAACCCAAATCACCTTCCACTCTGGATGATGATGATGATGATTATTATTATTATTACTAGAGAGAGAAGCAACAGAGTTGCTGTCAATCAATCAAAAAGTTGCTGTCGGAACAACATAAGAACAGTATAACGGAATAATGAAAAAAAAAAAAAATNAAAGTTGCACAGATCTTTTTCTTGGCTGTCAGGACACCTTGCAGACATAACTTTGTTTGGCAAAAAGGAACATTATTGATTTCCTCCACACAACCCAAATAACCTTCCACTCTGGATGATGATGATTATTATTATTATTATTATTATTAGAGAGAAGCAACAGAGTTGCTGTCAATCAATCAAAAAGTTGCTGTCGGAACAACATAAGAACAGTATAACGGAATAATGAAAAAAAAAAAAAATTGTTATACAGGAGCTTTTAGAGGCCTAGTCCTTCTCTTGTGCCCCCAGAAAGGGATCTGTAAAAAAATCAGTGTTTCCTTAGAGATGTTTTTCTATATGTTTCTAGAAAGTTTGCAACAAGGAGATTTCATGGTTTCCTTGGGTGATAACTGTCATTCTTTTGTAGTACTGCTATTCCAGAAAGCTTTTAAAGTCTAACTTAGAACATTACAGGAGGGATTTTGTGTATGTGTGTGAAAGTCATTTTCATGAAGCCTGAAATGAATTAGCAAATGATTCAATCAGTAAAATCATACACTTCTCATATCAAAGTTCAATACATGCCTGTGTTCATGCCCTTCACTATCTTTGCTGAAATGTGGCAAAGCTGAGCACTGTAAAAATGCATAATTGTCCTTTTTTAAGCATATATGGATTGTTAATTCAGCTTCACTTTAGATCTAGTAAGTCATTAGAAAAAAATTCTAAATCTCTGCTATGGGACATCAAGAATTTGACTTCCTAAAAGGAATCTGGTGTAAAACTCATTCCATCTCCTGGGACAACCCAATAGTGAAAGCACTTGCATTTCAGCTCAACTTTTCCTTGCAAATAGCTAAAACACACCTCTGAAGTCACCTTTGAGAAGCAGCATATCTAATATATTTAAAATGTTAGCTTAGAATAAGAGGAAATATCAGATACAGGTCAATGAGAGAGATGAGCTTCATCTCTTCAATCATATTTCTCCCATAAATCAAATAAATCAATGCCTGTTGTAAGTGAATTATGACAACAGTGTGGAAGGATACACAGAAAGTGAACAGAGAAGAATTCTGTGTGGAAACCATTAGAACAACACTATTCTTTTTAGATATGTCTTCCTCTGCGTGCGTCAGGTGTACCCAAACAAAAGCCCAGTTGATACTCTAGAACAAATCCCTTATTTAAACTAAATCTGGCCAACAGGAAATAGAGTGAACAAACCATAATGACTTTTCTTAGAACTCAAAATGACTTCTGATATAGGTGATTTATCAATTTTTATTGTTTTTTAAAAGAAGTGAGAATGCACCCCTTTCTCTCTAACTAATAGTGAAATAGACAAAGCAATGCAGACTCAAACTATCACAGATATCTCAAATGTAATGATCATCTGAAGGCACTTGTTTATTGCTCACTGATAAAACAGGTTTTATGTTCAATTTACACGGTTGATAACTTCAGACATTCTTGCCTGAGAAATACAGGCTACACAAATTGAAGCTTTTCATGAGAACCCCTTTGCTGCATGCATTTGCTGGAAGAAGATTTTCTGTAATTCAGCAGTAGGACAGTGGGGCCTTTTACTGTGAAATCTTTTAAAAAGTGTAGGTGTGAAATTAATTCCTTAAAATGCTAATATTCCTTAAATGTTTATCTATGAGCATTTTAGTCTTTTCATGTATTTGACATAAAAGTAAACCAGAGTTGTTGTAGAGGGTGCAGAAAGAAGGTTGATCTTTTTGTAATGGTGTCCAGTTGGTAAAAAATACCTTGAACTTGTTGCAACAACAAAAAAATCTTAAAATATTTAAAAAAACCAGGAAAATCTTATTTCCAAGTCAGCAAGTCTCACACAAAACACTCTATTGGATTGGTTGCAGTAAGTAAATAAGAAGTATTTGGATCTATGAAAAAAATATTTGTAGAAACTCCACTTAAAATCACAGAATCCCAGCTTGAAGAGTCATTTGGAAATAATATTGCCAATTAAATGCCTTTTGACTCACAATAATTCCTGAACCAGCTGCATTTGGCAACAGCCAAGCTTCTTTATGGAGTGACTTCTCACCTTTTTTTAGTGGTGGCATAGATTTGACAACAGTCTGAAGCTGTAAATTACTTGATAGAAGATGAACAGAAGCTACAAAACCAGAGAATATTTTAAATACCCATTCAAAGTATGACTGAGAGGGGCTTTCTAGATCTTGCTGGAGCTGAGCCTTTCCACAGCCTGACATCCAGGAGCTGGCTGGGGAGAAAGGTAAGAGGGGGAATTTATTTGCTGGGAAAGGCTCTGGAAAACAGTGTTGCAAAGGCAGACATAGATTCCTGGTTTCTGCATCCTGCAATATTTTTCCCTTTAGAGAGACGTGATGTGATTGAAGTGATGCGATGTGACAGAAAATGTACACAGAGTCCAGAAAGATGAACCTAGGACACACTGTTCTGTAGTGACCAGCAGAAAAATGATTGCTAAGGAAAAAATATTTCCTGATGGAAACTGATACACAACATTTACAGCTTTCTGCTGTTGGAAAGCATCCAGTTGTTCACATGAGTATCGATATCTGGCTTTGTGTGCTTGTGTTAGTGCTTTTCTATTGTCAAGTCAGGGGAAAGCAAATACAATGTAGCTCTTCATAAATCAGTGAATAAACTCTCTTGAGATAAGTCATAAAATACAGTTGAATATATACAGTTGTCTAACTAAAATATGGTATTTTTTAGTAGAAACCTGATGTGTAGGTTTCTACTACATTTTCTACTTACATCTAAGTAAATTATCCCACCAGAAGGAGGGAGATCTTCTAGGTTAGACCCCAAGTCTGAATGTAGCAGCCCACGAGGAGGCACTTGGCACNTACTTACATCTAAGTAAATTATCCCACCAGAAGGAGGGAGATCTTCTAGGTTAGACCTGAGTCTGAATGTAGCAGCCCACGGGGAGGCACTTGGCACCATCTCATACAAAACAAGACACCTTTGCAGTGCTAAGGATGTTGCAAATGCATATGGAAGATTTGTACCTTTCCAAATTTTGTCTGGAGCCCTGGCAGGATACCCTGGGGAATGTCAGGAAGTTGAGGACTCACAACAGAACTAAATACTTTGAGGAACATGAATGGCTGAGAGAATTGGGATTGTTCACTCTGGAGAAGAGAAGGCTCCAGGGAGACCTTAAACCTTTCAGCACCTAAAGGGGCACCAAGAGAGATGGAGAAGGACTTTTGGCAAGGGCATGGAGTGACAGGACAAGGGGTGATGACTTCAAACTGACTGAGGGCAGGGTTAGATTAGATGTTAGAAGAAATTCTTTACTCAGAGGGGTGGCGAGGCCCTGGCACAGGTTGCCCAGAGAAGCTGTGGATGCCCCATCCCTGGAAGTATTCAAAGCCAGATTGGACAGGGCTTGGAGAAACCTGGGGTAGTGGGAGGTTCCCCTGCCTATGTCAGGGGGTTGGAACTGGATGATCTTTCAGGTCCTTTCCTACTCAAACCATTCTGTGATTCAGCAATTCTGTGAATATTAATTGACTGCTATGCAGGCATATATGTGCAACCATGAAGCTATTAATTATATCTCTGAAATGTAAATTGAGATCTAGATCCACTTTCAAATTACAATTATATAAATACAGTGACCCAGTTCTATTCCACTCACCCAGACACTGGCCTCATGAAAAGTGCATTGGGTTTTACCGTGGGTGACCCTCAGCCCTCCACAGATTGGAATCATTGATATCTGTACTTGTCCCTGTTCTTGTGGGCAGATGATTCATTTCCTAATGTTCTTTGATTCTATTCTTCATCCTCCCTTTTCCTGAGTTTGAGCCTATCTCCTCCCTTCCCTCTCACCCCATTATCTCCTTTCCTAATTCCATATCCCACTCTGAACCTAGTTTTGCTTCTAGTCTATCCAAACCACGATATTTCTGAGCGTTCCCATGGCAATCTTGTTTGTTTATGGCATTACTGACACAGTAAGTGTGAGAGTCACTGCAACCCAAACCTGCTCTGCCATCTTTCAGGTCATATTTATTGTATTTACTTTACCATACCCAGCCACTTTACGAAATGACTCTATTTTAGCCTTGACTTTTATAGCTAAACACAAGCAGGTTCTTATTTTTTTGTGCCAGCAGTTTGCATACTACAGCAGCAGAGTAACTTGTCCATATTTCTGCTTTGGGTATGTAAAGAGAAGTGTAAAAGTTCCTTTTTAAGAACTTTGCTACCATGAAGCCTCTTCATCTCATAGGCATGCTTGATGGAAGTTTAAAATATTAGATTGCCATCAGCATAGCTTCCACAGATTTATGCATTGCTTTTTCAATAATTTGATTCACAATTTTTCCCTGCATCAGATGAGATCAGTGATTCAAATGCTCCCTTAGTTCTCTTTCTGGGCAGAAGTTCCATATCCATCGTCCCAATTGGCAAAATGACTTTTGTGTGATGATTGTCTTCATGAAATTGGTTGTTAAAATCACAGAATCACAGAATTTCAAGGGACTGTAAAGTTCATGTAATTCAAGTAGGCAGAGCTGAGACCCACTAGAACAAGTTGCTTGGAGCCTCATCCAACCTTGCCTTGATCCTCGATCATGGTTCAAAAATTTATTCAATTAATTTTTTAAGTATTGGTGGTGAATTTCATCAGCCTTGATTCCCCCTCTGTCATCCCACTGTTCTATTGTAGTGAAAACCATTTACATGGATATTTATTGCATTTCCCTGTGCATAAGAAGGATTTTAAATTTCACTGCCTGGATTATCCCCATGTCTGTGTTTCTTTAGAGGATAAATATAAAACAGTTTTTACATTGTGACATTCTCATATGACAGACCTGCAGATTTCAGTCTCACAGACCTTTTTCTTGCTTGTCCTTTGCTCTGTGGAAAGCAAACACTTTGGGTCAGTGAAGTACCACTCCCACAGAGCCAGAGTGTTTACCAGGAAACTTGCCGTTTGCCAAAGTAATTTTTCTTAATTATTCCATATTGTACAAGCAGGACATTTTTTCATCTGCTCCAAGGATACTTTTAGTGCCAACCAACAAATCACCAGCTCTGTTCAGGTTATCAAATAATCAAGTTAATGTATATTTACCTTAAAGGACGTCATCATCTGAGAGCCTGAGTTTTTTAGCAGATCACTACTCCTTTCCTTGGTCTTTCTTTCTTTTCTTTCTTTCNATACACAAATCTCAACAGTACTTAATTTCTCTGTTCTTATTTTGCTGAGCCTTCACAAACTTTCCATCTGCTCCTTCCCAGCTGCAGGAGTCGAGTGTGAGTGCTTGAGCCCTGGATATCAGGAACACAGGCAGCCAAGCCCGGGCACACATCTGGATGGAGCTTCAGATTGCAGAGCAATGGCATTAAACTCATTCTTAGAGGAAAATTCAAAGCTGGCACAGGTCGCCCAGAGAGATTGTGGCTGTCCCTGGATCCCTGGAAGTGTCCAAATCCAGGCTGGACAGGGCTTGGAAAAGCCTGGGACAGTGGAAGTTGTCCCTGCCCATGGCAGGGAGCTGAAGCCAGATGACCTTCCAGGCTCCTTCCAACCTAAACCATTCCTCTGATATTTTCACCAAACCACTGCCCCTGGTTGGAACACCTGGAGCCTCAGGGCTCTGAAGACTTCATTGCAGAATGACAAAGCACAAAATGACCCATCTGGCCTTGAAATATTTAGTGATGTAACTAACACGTTTTGGTTTACCAGCAAGAAATTGGTATTTGTATTTGAGGAAAAAATGCTTCTTTTTAGTGACACTGGAGCTTCAACTGCTCAGTTTTCCACCAGAGGGCACTCCTATATTTTCAATGAAGGCAAGTGTCAGAGCAACACTGAGCAAGTTTTGTGCGTGCAGTGCAATTCCAGCTGTGACAGGGCAACGGGAAGAATGCAGGAGCAGAATGAACTTGTTGCACATCTGCCAGCACTGTCCATCATCTGGGACCCTCCGCTGCCACCTGATGTGGCACAGGCAGGCTTCAGAACCCCATGTGTGTCAGGCTGATGCACGCAATATAAACAACCAGTTCATACACACAGTGTCTGATTTGGCCCAGTTTAATGAAGGGATCTGTGTCTTCCTCCTGAGGAGCAACAAGGCCACCTGTGTCACCAGATTGAGTATTTTCCATGGAATATTCCATCCCATACACAGCCCTGTGGTTTTATCTTCACTCATAAAAATACACATTGTTACAAAAATTAAATCACTTCCACAGCTGATGCAGCTTGGGTTGATTGTGTAGTTTTGGTACTCAGCAGTTTACATCAAAATACAATGCAAGACAACCACCTGCAGTTAAACCTGTAAAAATTGAAGAATCTGTTGGTTTAGCTGGACTGTGTCCCTGTCAGATATATATATTATATGTGTATCCCTATGTGCGTGCATATATATACCTATCATATATTGCAGGGCTTTTTTATCCTGTTTTTAGCTTTTATAACTTAGAATGGTTTTCAGTAATTAAGGTAATATACTTGAATGAAGAAAATTCAGGCACTTTGTTTATTGATGCAGAAGAAATAGCATGGAGATAAAAATAAAAAAGAGCCAAGGCTCTGAATAAAATGTTTCATAAAATTAATAGTTTGTTTTATTTATGCATACAAGAGTAAACCAAGCTCTCTCAAGTCTGAATTAATTCCTAAAGATGTATTAAATCAGGTTCATTCTTTAGTTACTGCAAGAGTTATGCAGTTTAAGGAGGAAATAAGATTTTCTGGTAATTTGACAAAAATATAGATGAGCAGAGTAAGCAGAGATTGGAATTGTGATGCATTGAGCAGTATAGATGTTCTGGCACCCTGTCAAAAGTGGCAGATTCTCACAGCTACACATTAACTGATCAGGTAAATACTTTGCCCTTCCTCTTAAGTCAAAGGGGAGGAACAGCTTGAAATCAGACTGTCACATTCAGGTCTACTCCAAGGAAATATCCCTGTTAAACTGCACCCAGATGAGACAACTCATGGCAGAGCCAGGCTGAGCCAACACAGATGTGAGCATGTCTCATTTTTTCAGTCATTTCTTCTCACTTGTATTTTTCCTATGGACACCTTTGGCACAGTTTCTGTTTGCCACAGTTTTGGGGTTTTTTTACCCCCAGCTGGTTATACCTCTGCATTCTATGGCTGTATAAAGGTGACTTTGGCTGCCTGGTCATGTGGTGACTCCTCTTCCCTGTGCTCCAGCAAATTCATCAGCCACCCTCTTCTCTGGCCAAATCCATCATTCTTAGTGTAGTCAAAGGGAGATCAAGAATATGGATGTCCCATAAATGTGTAGTGTAGCAGATGACCTCTGTGCCTTCAGGATTTGAATGTGGGGAAGCTGGTTCATCCAATGGGACCAGTCACTTTAGTTCTCTGCAGTGTTTTGTGACTACGTATCTTAAAGTACTTAAACTTATCTTTAAAAAGTTTACTTTAAAGTACCTCTTTTAAACTTCTTAAGCTTCTGACCCACTGCAGAAAATGTCTCAGTGTGTAACCAACAGCAGCTCCACTATTCACTTCCCAGCTTTTGGTCCAGAACTGTGTTTTCTCTGCAGACCCCTCACCTTCCAGCTCCACCCCAGCCAGGCCTGCTGCCATCAAAATCAACCTCACTATAGCTACAGGTCTCTTGAACCTGCAGATGGTGAGGAAAACCTCTCCCTGCCAGAGCATGATGCAGACTGCTAGAGTGGCTTTCATCTCACCAGGGCTCTACTTCAAAGCCATTCTCCTTATGCTGCTTTTAGAGGCAATGGAGGTACTTCAGGTCTGTATTTCACCTTTTCTTCTTACAGCAGTTGCCTGAGACTGGCTGGATGAGCAGATAAGGTAAATGGCTGCCTTGACATCATCAAAATTTTTTAAAAAATATTATATGAGTCAGGTCTGTCACTATTCTATATCTCTTTCTGGGTAAGGTTGAGGAAAATAATTGTTTGGGGAACAGATGTAAAGATATAGATGGTACAATTTGTCTATGATAACGTTTTGGGTCTTAAGGCCACTGGTTTGGCTCTGGTCAGTAGAGCTGAACTCTGCTTCTTGAACCATGTCTTCAAAGATGCTGAAGGGCCCTTGGCATTATTAACCTGTCAAACATGCCAAGGCTTTTCTGGAAGGTAATGCTATTCGCTCTAAGCCAAAATTGTGTCAAGGACTAAGATTATAATGGCACAGAAAACCTTTTCAGTGCTCAGACCTGTGTTCTGACTCTGTGTAACCTGTCACTACAGACAGACATGACAAAGAGAATGGAAGGAAAGGTTTCCGAGGAAAATCCATTAAAAAAGGCCTGAAATTAAGAATAGATTCAGGTCATGCCATGCAGAAAGCATTTACTTGTCCTGCTTTAGAATGCCATCCATGCTGTACCAACAGTGTGCAGGTATCCTCTGAAGTACACAGGGCAGGTGTTAGACTGCAATGGACACATGATTCGTCTTCTCCTCAGTGTATCACCTCTGGAGCCTTTTTGATGGTGTCTCCACATTCTGTAGGAATGATTAAAATGGGCTGTGTTTCCTCTGTGAGAAGCAATGCAAAATCACACCTCTCCACTTCTTCACCTGCTTAGTCACTCACAACCACTTCATGCACAAGTGTGCACACATCTCCCATTCCTGCCTGGACCTCGGGGATCTTTTGAGTGTGCACTGCAGCTGTTGATGTGTTTCCTGGTCATGAGGAAGGACATCAGTGCACACACCACGTGTATTCCATAACTCTGGAATATTCAGGCCTGCTGCACCATTGCTATTTTGCCTTTGAAACATGCCTGCTGCTTCCCCAGAACTGAGCTGATACACTCATTCATATTGATGATATTCCTGAGGTTTTCGTGGGCAAACTCATTTGCTTTGGTTGAACCCAGCAGCTGTGTGGTCCATCTTGGCTAAGCAGAGCTTTCAGTGCTCAACCTGTACAATCTTGTTCCATGTCAACTGGTAATGGGGTGGGCCAGCTGTCAATCATGGTTTAGCCTAAATGGCCTTGTTATTTGCTGCTATTTCCTTAAATTGAGCAGAAAGGCATCCTATGCATTGCGTATCACCTCCTGGCAGGATGAGCCTCTTGCTCCCACCCACTGCAGGCAAAGCAGGTCTGATGCTGCAGTTCATGAAGTGAACAAAGACAGCAGGGGCTCAGGGGAGATGCTTAATGCAGAGGATAAGATCAGGCTCAGACACCGAGCTGCTTGGGGCGATGCATTATTAAATGCTATCTACTGATACGCTCCTTCTGTAGGAGCCGATTAATGACATCCCACTTTAGTATTCCTTATCTTTTATCTCCACCTTGTTTCACAGATGTAGCCAGCAGTACATGGCACTAACCACAGACCCGTGGCACTCATTAGAGGGTGGCTGTTCCTCACAGGTGCCATCAGATGTGCAATTCCTGTCCCTGATTTTGCTAACGATGCTGCTTAACATGTTGCTGTGTCACTGTTCAGGCAACCCAGACAACATGGTCTTGTCAGTCTCAAACTAGCTTATCTTCTACTTATCTCTTCCTTTGACACCCTCCTCTGATAAGCTGGGAGATAAACACATGACAGACCCTGCAATGTATTCCCCCAGCACTAAAATCTTAGCAGTAGCTCTGTAGAGGGCTTTCATCTAACGATGCTTTTTTGACCTGTTTTCTATTTTGTTAGAGCATTGCAGCTGCAGATCTTAAGGCATGTTTAAACCAGAAACACAATCTTGTTTAGCTGCTGCCCGTACCTCAGGAAGCGTTGTGCCTTTGTGTGAATGTGGGTGTTTAATTCCAGCAGCTACACAGTCCAGGAAAGTCAAGCACATCCAGTTGCTTAAGGTCCTGCTTTTAGCTTTGAACCTGTGATTAGAGGAGAGCAGTTACCCCCTCTGAGAGAAAACCAACCAGAGGAATATTTTTCCACTGGGTTAGTGTCCTAGTTTAGGTCAGCAAGAGTTAATCAGGCACAAGGACACTTGAAGACAGTTAAAACTGCCTACGTTACTTCTTGTCACAATTAGATGTGGATTTGGTGAGGAAGGAGAAAAGGGGTGGATTAGGGAAAGGTAACATCTTCTTAGTACTGGTGTGAGTCTTGTGTGACCAAAGACTCAAGGTCTGTCCCTCATCCCAAAGCTGCACCTGGTCCTGGGAGCTCCATATTCACCACCAAACCACGGCCCTAAGCCCCACATCTTCACATGTTTTTGTGATTCCATCATTTCCCTGGGCAGTCTGTTCCAATGTTTGACCACTCTTTCAGTCAAGAAATTTTTCCCAATATCTAATCTAAACCTACCTACAACTTGGCAACATTTCCTTTTGCCCTATATTGTCCTGAATTATTTCCTTCTCTGGCTGGCTGTCTCAGTACGAGCCAGGCTGTGGATCATTTTCTGCCAGGTTAGGAGGTGAGATCAATTCATTAAGGAGGAAATGCAGTTGTGGCACTGGGGATGATCTTCCTCTTCCAACCTGTGTAACCCACCTCAGGTAAGTTCACTTCCATGGTGAAGCCAGAACAGCATTAACAGCTAAACTTATGGGAAAATGGACAGCAATTTTTTTGATACTATATGGTAATCCCAGCAAACTATGGCCAAATATATTAAAGACAGAATATCAAATGGGTAGTGCCTGGCACTTTAAGCTGAGAAAGTAAAAGGGTTTTTATTAACGTATTACAGCAAGTGTTGGTTTGTGGACAGGCTGAGACTGAGATTAAAGGATCCCTACAGACAGCTCAGGGAGAAGTACAGCTGCTTAAATCCAAATGTGTGGTCCTAACTGCTTCTGATAGCACTCCACCATGCCCAGGGAAATCTTTAACCCTTGTGTATACCCCAGCACAGAGGGAGGGGGAGGATTAAAACTTTGATTCTTATTAAATTGAAATAGGTCAGTTCTTGCTCAGTCATTTGTTGCAATTAGCATCTAATTTGGAGATTCTCCCCTCTTGTGTAAGTCACTGTGTGGGCAGCCTGGGTGCCAAAGAGAGGATTGTGGCTGCCAGAGCTGGATTTCAGGATGCAAAACATCTGGTTCTGGAGCATTTCTTTTATCAGCTGGGGCACAGATGTTCTCAGGCCCCTCTATGATCTCAACATGCATCTCCTGAGTATAGATCTGACGCTTTCCAGCAACAAAACGATAAAATGCTAAACTACAAACCTGTAAGACTATCTGTAGATTATTTCTGTTTTCTTTAAGTTTTTTCTTTCTTACCTGTTCAGCAATCTGACACAGCAGAGCAGATGGACAGTGACATAAAGTCAGAAAATCCATCTGAAAATGGCCCCGCTGGAGTTAGTACAATGTTCATTTCTTCATTGTATAACACTTGTCTAAAAAGCTTATCTGTGGCTAAATGTTGCAGAGAAAATCAATAAGGATTATCTCCATACAAGTAGAAAAGGCAACACCTTTCTGCTTAGATGGGTAATATTTCAAGTGCAACAGTCCCATTTTTTAAGGTCATTTTTATAAAGGACATCAAATCTGGAGAAAGAACAAACTCAGTTCTGCCTGATACAAGATTTTTCCAACTGCTATTAAGGGACATTCTCTTTGTGATGGCAAGAGACAGGACACTGCCTTGGCTGAACTGCCCACATCACCATGAGGCAATTCTTGCACTTAGAGACGAACTTACTCCAAACTAATCTTTGGTCAGGAAGTTGTAGTAGGTGAGTCCCCTCTAACTGAATTTATCCTATCCTATCCTATCCTATCCCATCCTATCCTGTCCTGTCCTGTCCTGTCCTGTCCTGTCCTATCCTATGTACTTTTTCACAATGAACCATGAGGTCCATCATGTAGGATATAATTCAGATCCTGTCCCAGAGCAGCCAGCTCTCTGCAAGGAGCTCCCTCAGGAGTAGATGGGAAGGAGGAATGGGAAATAATCCCTTTGCACAGGCCTTCCCATGGCATCTCCTTGTTTGCTATGGATCCTTGCTAAAGGTAGGCAGGGTATCAAGGGTTTCTCCTTGAAAGGTGGAAGGAAGCAGGAACAGGATGTGCTAGAGGAAAGTCTGCTCTGCTGTGGGGATCCCAATGATGACAGGAGCTATCAGGGACAAGGCAAACTGCCTTGCAATATGTTAGGAAATGTATATTACAATGGCTTTTAAATCTTTTACCAACAGTGGCTGATTGCAGCCTTTGGTGTCATCGTCAGTCACTAAATATTTCTCATGCCCTAGAAAAATCAATAGCTGGACCTCACATAAAGCAGTGGTTTTAGAGCACACGGCACAAGATTGTGTTTCCAGACATTTCTAGAATATCTCCAGTGAGAGAGACTCCACACCCTCTCTGGACAATCAGGTCAGTGCTTGGTCACTGCACAGGAAAGAAGTTCTGCCTCGTGTCCAGGTGGAACTTGCTGAGCTCAGTCTCTGCCCGTTCCTCTGGTGCCATTGCTGAGCCCCTGGAGCAGAGCCTGGGCCCTGCTCTGAGCCCTCCCTGCACACAGGGACACCCAGGGCTGAGGGCCCCTCTCAGCTGGGGATCCTCTCGGGGCTGAACAGCCCCAGCTCCCTCAGCCTTTCCTGGGCAGGGAGATGCTCCAGTCCCTTCATCATCTTTATCACCCTGCACTGGACACACTCCAGGAGCTCCATGTCTCTCTTGTCCTGAGGAGCCCAGAACTGGACACAGCACTCCAGATGGGCCTCATTGGGTCTTCCTGCTCACAGGGCACACTCCTGGGTCATGGACATCTTGTCATCCACCAGGACCCTGAGGTGCCAGAGGTCTCTGTGTCCTCCCCCAGCTCAGGAGCATCCATGGATGTGTGTGTTCAGCTGGATGGATGTGCTGTGTTTTAGCACTTTCATCTGAACCACGCCTCCCGAGTTTGTTACTTAAGCCATGACAACATCTTCTCATCTGAGTGACTCACTGAAGAGAGCTTGTTTTGGCAAGTTCAGTTCATGAAGAATCTATTCTATTGTTTAATACTCTACTGGTTACAAAATTATAGGTTAAAAATTTGTTCCATTATCTTCCTGGGGATCTAAATTAGGCCTGTTGACCTTTATGCCCTGGGTCAGATGTGTGATGATTGATTTCTCCCATATTACACTAGTTTTCTCCTCTTATGGGTGACTGAGAAATGAGTTTTTGTGGTTTGCTTTGCAGTGGAAGGTAACAAAAGTCACTGCAGGAAAGAAAGACATTGAGGGGCTGGAGCATTTCCAGAGAAGGGAACAGAGGTGGGGAAGGGTCTGGAACACAAGTCTGATGAGGAGCAGATGAGGGAGCTGGAGGGGCTCAGCCTGGAGAAAAGGAGGCTCAGGGGGAACCTCCTGGCTCTGCACAACTCCCTATAAAGAGGTTGTAGCCACAAGGGGGTTGGTCTCTGCTCCAGGTAACAAACAATGGGACAAGGGGAAATGGCTTCAAGCTGTGCCAAGGGACGTTTAGATTGGATATTGGCAAAAAATTTCTTCACAGAAGGGGTTGTCAAGCATTGGAACAGACTACTCAGGGAAGAGTTGGAGACATCACCCCTGTAAGTGGTCAAGAAATATGCAGCTCTGGTTCTTAGGGGCATGGTTTAGTGGTGGACTGGCAATGATAGGTAAATGCTTGGACTCGATCATCTTAGAGGTCATTTCCAGCCTTAATCATTCTGTGATTTCTTGTTCCATTATTCATGGTAAAGGAGTCTTTTGTGAGTGAGAGTAATGGTTCTGTCCACTTCCTTATTGATAAGAACATTGGATTAACTATTGCAATATAATCATTCTTACTTGGACCTGTGCTAATTATTTCAGAGTGTAGTAAGTCGTGTTCCAGCACTCACACCTATGCCCTGGCATTGCTTAATTTACTTTCAGAGTTGTCTCCAGCTGAGAGGGCAGTGAGCCATGGAGGGGAAAAGTGGTGGAGATGAATGAGGAAAAAAAACAACCCAAATAATAAGCACTTTGACTTGTGTAATTGAACTTTTAACTTAATACTTGTCTCACACTAGAAGAAATGCCACTGGAACGAAGGAGTCAGAAATGTGTGATGAAATTATTCTGTGCCAAGGACTCTGGGACTTGAAATCTCAATTATGACAGCAGCTTTCTTATTAAAAAGGGACTGGAATGTGCAACCTTTGTAAGGTGAGACTGAAATAATATTTAGCCCCATTGCTAATTGCAAAAGAACACCTGTTTCCCAAAGGTCACAGGGTGGGGATTGCACGTTATTTATGCTAATTATTATTTCTCTCTGAAAGGGAGTCTGGTGGAGGGTTGCTCCCCTGACTTCTGTTTTTGCCTAGGAAATCTTCTCCAATAACCTGTCTCTGCTCATTCTGCTAAATACTTAGGCTCTCTTCAATACCTAATGCCAATAAAGTCACAATGTTGATGAAGTTTAGAGAATTTTATTTCATGGTAATAAGAAAGAATTAAAATTATGATGGACTAGTCAGTGAAGAATGAGTAATTGAATGACTGATACAGAAAAGAAGATATTAAAAAAAATTTGGAACACATCTACTTGTTATGAAAAGCAAAGTTTCCAAATGCAGGGACCTTCCCCCTTTTGACTATCTGGTTTTATGAATTAAACCCTTTTCTCAGACAGTCCTTTTTCTTCACAAAGCAGGTTTGATTACCTGTATTTAAATGCAATCTTACACTATAAACAGGATTCTTAATTTAAGTTAACTACATTTGGTTTGGTTTTGGGGGGGTATTTTTTGTGGTGCATTCACAGCTGAGCATTTTACAGTAGAACATATGTCAGCAACAGATTCTAAACCAGAATAGAACTAGAGGAAACTGCTCTGGTCTCCTAATTTCTTTCAAGAATTACATATTTCAAGCAATCCTGTTTATCTTCTGGTCCTGTTAACAGTATAATAGTTTAAATTTTCAATCAAGTTAAAAGCAGTTACATGACCAAGCACTATCCATCTATGCCAAGAACATAATAAACATATGGAACCACAGACCTTTAAAAATGTTTATTAGAAAACATTTTGGGAAAAGGAAGATGAGAAAAGCTAATAATTAAATATATCTGGCAAACAAACAACAAATTTAAATTAGGATCTCTACCATATTCTGGACAATTATATAAAAAGAATATACATATCATCCTACAAATTTTTCTGGTGTGAGTCGCTGTACTCAAGTCAGTCCTTCTGCACATGTTGGAGAGGCAGGATGGAATCAGTGTCTGTGGAAGAATTCATTAAGGAGATGGATGTCCAGGAAGGTAAAAGTTGAGCCTGTTATTTTATTGCAGTTTTGCAATGACAGGAGCAGAGCAGTGGACTTGATGAAGCTCTGGGTACATCTTGGACACCTCGCCAGGAGTGTTGGAAAAAAATATTTTCAAACTTTCAGTGGTTGGCTGAAAATGATTTGAAACACAAAATTAATCATGAGTGGGAAGTGAAAACCCGCAGCATGTCCTTTCAGAATATTTTTTCATCAACAT
This sequence comes from Illadopsis cleaveri, assembly GCA_013399915.1. NCBI lineage: Eukaryota > Metazoa > Chordata > Aves > Passeriformes > Timaliidae > Illadopsis > Illadopsis cleaveri. Next base: position 20,641 of record VXBB01018694.1, read on the forward strand.
TTTCTCTGTAATGTTTACTTCTCTGTGCCATTTACTCCCCAGCAGCCTCCAAGCCAATAATTTGACCACACACAGAAAATACGTGGCTCTCTCAAGGAGATTTCTCACTTATCCATAAAAGCATTTAAAAGCTTATTTTCTTTATGCTGCAGCCGGAGGTGGGAATTTGGTTAATTCCATAACAGAACATAGGGAGTAAATCTTGCATTGTGAGAGTCAGCACATGTTTTTATTTCCTATTAGAATTCTAAAAACTCAAGTTTGCCACTTGCTCTTATCAAGTGTGTTGCTACTTCCATTTGATCTGCCACCATTTTTCAAAGGATGGAGAAGAAAAAAAAAAAAAAGGTAAAGAAGTCTCTTCCTTCCCTAGAATTTCTTAGGACCAAGGATCTCTCCTAGGCATGGAAAAGCATTATCTCACATAGGTAAAGCAGACAACATGGTGAAATGTGATTCTCTGATAGTGATTTTGGCCTAGTAGTTCAGCAAATATTTTTTTAAAAAAAATAAGTTTGCATAATTGTTGTTTCGGGTTTTTTTTAAAGCATCAACTTTACCCAGGTCACAATTAAAATGCTTGGAACTTACTGCACAATCCATCCTCACAAGCACTGGGGCAATCCCCACAGGGCTCTCCTTCCTTGTAGGGAGTCTTCATTGAACTTATTAGATTTCCCCTGAAACATCAATGTCACCAACATCAGCTATGAAGTCACTACACCGTATCTGAGAGAAAAACTAAACTACAAAGATGTTTAGATTTACACTCAGTTACTTATATAACATTGTTATGTTCAGATTCAGTCTTTGGTTATATGTCAATCAATTTTTACAGGTGTGCTGGGTTTATTTGGAAATGCTTTGGCGTTGAGCAGAGAAGGTGAGGAATTTGCAGGGGTGGCTTTTGTGAGAAGACACCAGAGGCTGCCTCTGTTCCAGACAAGGCCAGTGCTGGCCAGCTCCAAGCTGGACCCGTGTGATGGTGATAGTGGCTCTGGGATAACACATTCAAGGGAGGGTAAATTCTGCATGCGACAGCAACAGGAAGAAAGGAGTGAGGATATGTGAGAGAAATCACTCTGAAGACACCCAGGTCAGTGCAGAAGGAGAGGCAGGAGGTGCCCCAGGCTCTGCAGCTGAGATTCCCTGGTGCAGCCCATGGAGAGGCAGCTGTGCCCCTGCAGCCCGTGGGTGTCCATGGGGATGCAAAGATCCACCTGCAGGAGGACCCACACTGGAGCAGGAGAATGCCTGGGGGAGGCTGTGATCCCATGGGAAGGCTTCACTGGATCAGGCTCCTGACCGGACTTGTGACCCTATGGGGGTCACACGTTGCAACAGTCCAGTCCTGAGGGAATGGAAGCATGGAAGGAATCCATGCTGGAGCAGCTCAGGAAGAACTGCAGCCTGTGGGAGGGACCCACACTGAAGGAGGAGAGAAGAACCCCACAATGGAGAGGGGGAAGGGCATGGGGAGGAAGGAGTGGCAGAAATGGCATGTGATGAACTGACCAGAGCCCCCAGTGCCATCCCATTGTGCTGCTGAGGGGGAGGAGGTGGAGAAAATCAGGAGTCAAGTTGAGCTTGGGAAAAAGGCCAGGGCTAGTAGAAGGTGCTTTAGATTTGGTTTTACTTCTTAATATCCTAGTCTGATTTGATTAATAATAAATTAAGTTAATTTTCCCAAGCTGAGTCTCTTTTTTCCATGACAGTAACTGGTGAGTGAACTCCCCTGATCTCATCCTGACCTCTGAACTTTTTGTCATATTTTTTAATTACTCTGTCCTGTTGAAGAGAAGGGTCAGAGAGGCAGGGTGAGCTACTGATGGTCAGTCAAGGTCAACCAACAACAAGATATTGTGAATGTGGAAAATAATTTTAGGCACTATTTGAAATCATCACTTTGCCTTAACATTCCTGTTAAAGTTTTTTGGTATTAATTATAGTCTTCACTGTGCTGTACAGATTGGTATGCCTTTCTGAATTGAGATTTCAAGTAGAAGGTGCAAAATATTTATTTCTAATTAACTATTACGAAAATTAGGATTTTTTAGGCAAGTGACATTTAATCTGAAAACCAATGTCCTTTTTATATATTTTACGCTTTTTTTTTGTTTGAAAATTCTTTTCATGAGTATGTTTCTGTCCTTTCATATTCCTAAAACAGTCTTCAAACCTGTTTCTCAGCTATTGGTGATGTGCCCTGTTGCAAATTTCACCACGTCCTGACTAATTTTGATAATGTAAAAAGTACCAAAATCAGAATCAATACGTACGCGGGGCAGTACTGGCAGACGTAAAAGTAACTGTAGGTAGTGTTGCTGCAGAAAGCAAAGCCACATCCAATTTTATAAGAATTGTGCCAAACCATCTGTTGGTATAAGAATAAAAATCATGGAAGTATGAAAAATATGCATTTGAAAATCATTGAAATACAATATGGTTCACGGGAATGTTTGCAACGATGTTAAGTCACTTTATTTACCCTTTATTGTAAAAATATGAGCCCCATTTTACTGAAAATGTGCTTTCACCCCTATTTAACCTAAGAATAGTGGGGATATAACAATAATAATTAAAGACACATGTTTATAAAACCTTTGATTTTGTATTTATGTCTTCATTCAATTTAAAATGTTAATGTAGGAATGATGATGTAAAATTTCATATCCTGTGTTTTGTGCAGGTACTGTAGAAATTTAGGATAAGCCATTGTCCGACTCCTCTGAGTCAAAAGAATTCTGTTGACTGCAACAAACCTATTTATATTTCCTTGATGATACACTTTAATAACCCTGTTTTTCCAAAGTCTGGGCAATTTTCAGATGTTAAACAGACAAATAAGTTGTTACTTCCTGAAGTCTTGAAATACCAGTATCTTTACTCTTTACTCCTACATACACTTAGACTATTATTTTCATTTTAATTTTGTTACTTCACCTATTATTTTTGTTCTAATTTTATTCCTTTGAAAGTTTTCATCTTGTTTTGTTAGAATAACTCTCATGTCTCCACTGTATTTATTTCCTTTAAAGATGAGACGGTGTAATTTGCTTAGCTAACATTCAATTGTTCAGCCTGAAATATAAATATATATACATATAAATATATATATATAAAATACATTTACCTGCGTGTAATGGCCAAACATAGCACCTTTTGTTTTTGCCCCAGTTCCATATTCGAAATTTTTCTCCTCATTGTACCAGGCCTGAAGAACATTTGGCCATGAGAACGGGGCAGAGGACATGAAGAGATTTTCACCACACAGTACACCTGAAAAGAGAGTGGTGCTGAGAAACGCATAGAGAACACATGCATGAGAAAAAAAAATTAAAAAAACAACAAAACAAACCAGCAAAAGGTGGGATGATTTCCACAGAAATTCCCACTCTAAATGGGGCGGCAGGATGTTGGTTTTTTTCCAGTTGAGTGACATCACCCTTTGTAAATACTGAAGGTGTCACTTGACCCTTCTTTGGCTGGTGGTTTGTTGTCAGCAGATATTCTGTATGACTGCAGGAACACCTGCACAGGTGCATTGCAGGTTCGTGACTGTAATTTTGCTATTTGGAAGTTGCCAACATAATCGTTGTCCAGATCACAGACCAGTAATCTTGGGAAAATCCCAATAATCCAAATTTTACTCCTGGCACACAAGTGTCTATAATGCTCTTATCTACTGTTTTTATTCAGGTCTGACCCCACTGCATTGGTCCTCAAATGGCATTCACCCTGGCGAAAAACAGGGTTTGGATTTTAGGAAAAAATACTGACAGGACTGTTCACATCTTAGATATGGTGTAGGCAGAAGTCAGTCAACAGCACACTGGGCTGTTAACATGGCACAGCTGCAAGTAAATTCAATATCCAGTGACTGACTGAAGTGTTAATCTGAACCTCAAAGACAGTTTTAGGTTGCAATTTGCCAGGGGATTTAAAAACTCTGTCTGGTCTGAGAAACTATGCTTAGCACCACCAGCCAGTTTTACACCTTTGCCTTTTGCCCCTTTCTTCCCAGACATTCCAAACCAGCACATGTAAATCAGTTTCTGCATTTAACTGGCTCTAGATCTTGAGACTCGTTTTTTTTCTGATGGCTATTTTAGGAGAATATGCAACATCACTATGATTTAACTTTTTCATCTACTGTAGAAAATGGGATCTACCTATGTAAAACTAGGATGAGAATGGGATTGAATTCTCTCACTCACTGGGCAGATTTCTGCCCAGACATTTCCCTTTGTCACATGACCAAAAAAAAAAAAAAAAAAAAACAAAACACCAATTAAAATTCATCTTGTGT
>VXBB01018694.1:30436-66233 GCA_013399915.1 Illadopsis cleaveri
TTATTATTATTATTTAAGGACTCCAGACTGACATTGTTGTAACCAAGGATGGAATCATGCCCATTGGGTTATTCCATGGGAGTTTAAAAAGGCTTGGGCCAAATTCCTGTTCCTGCTGTGACTTCTTTACATTGGTCCTGCAGTGTAAAAGCCAAAGAAGGAGACAAGGATATTTCTGTAATTTATATTTTTAATCAATATTGGATAAAGGTTAAAAGATTACCATGTGCATTAACATTAAACCACTTTATATTTTTGGCATTTCCAGGGACATGGGGTGAGATGGGATGGTTTGGAACACTGCCAGATCAGAAGGGCTTTTGTGTATGCACTGACTGCTTCTGTACACATTCAATCTCCAGTAATTGCTGACCTGAGCAGCTGTCATTGTCTGCTTTTAAATCAAATGTTGTCATTTTTCTATTTAAATTCAGATCTCGCCTCTTCATAGTCACTCAGCTCCTCCCTGAGTCCTCATGTTGTGCCTACAGAGCAGGCCTTTGCTTTTCCACACCTGGGAAAGCAGCACCTTGGCTCTGCCAGATGAAATGGCAGTGGGGTGGTTTGGTGGTTTTTAAATATGTGGAGAGGAACACACCATCACAAAGTTTGGGGTTAACATCAAACTGCAGGGAGCAGTCCATGTGCTGGATGAAAAGGCTGTCATTCAGATGAATCTCAAAAAGCTGGAGCAGTGATTTGACAGAAAAGATCTGAAAGAAAACAATTGAGAGACACCAATGGTGGCGGGAACAGCTCTAGAAAAATACATTAGAGGCTGGACTTGATCATAGAATGGTTTGGGTTGGAGGGGACCTTCGAGATAATTTACTTCCAACCCTCCACCCTGGGCAGGGATGATCTGAGAGGTCTTTTCCAATGTAAATGATTCCATGAGAAGTTGCTCAAGAGTCATGACGAATGACAAACTGCACTGGATTAGCCACTGCATGGTGCACCAACTGAAAACAGCTATTAAACCCACTTTTGAGCAATTCTGAAATGGTGTTGGGACTGCTGTGTCCAGTTTTAGAGTCCCCAGTGCAAGAAAAGCATTAGCAGAGTAAGCCCAGCAAAGGGCTACTGTGTTGGAAAGGGAGAAGGCAGAGATTGACTCTTTTACAACACAGACTTGAGGTTGAACATGGTGTTGGACCAGAGGGGTTTCAGAGATCCTGTGCAATGAAAACTGTTCTAAGGTTGTGTGATTTTTATGTTGTTTACACTGGAGAGGAACTAAGTGAGACTTGTCTTATTTTATTTGTTGACAGATATGACAGTTCAACACACTAGAGTGGGAACCTCTAACTGCTGTATGAGAAAACAAGTGTTATTAGCATAATTATTATAACCATTACTAATGAAAAGGCTCCATGCAGGTGATCAGTGACCAATGGATCATAAGGTAAAGTCTATATCCTGTTTGTCAGTCATCTCTCTGCCTAATATACACCGAGACCTCGTGAATCACCTCCCCACTCAAGTGTAAGAGCTGCCTATAAACCCGAGAGGATGATTCAGAACAACAATCCCCCGATAACATTTCTGCCAATATTCTGTCATGACACTTCATAAGTTGTTCCTACAGTTTATTTTCATAGAATCACAGAACCTCTCAGGTTGGAAGGGGCCTCAAAAGATTGTTTCTCCAGCCTGCTGATGTCCCTCTGAACAGCAGCTCAACCACCTGGTGTAGGAGCCCTTCCTTTCAGGTTTGCATCCCTTGCAAACTGGCTGATTATGTAAACCTCACTTCTCTAGAAAATCCCATTAAGTCTCAGGCATTTCTAGTGTCTCTTTATGCCTGGCATTGCTAATAAGAATCCAATTCCTTGTCTTTGAATTTTCATGCCAGCTCCATCTCATCAGTCATAAGCTACTGTTTCCATTTTTCGGGTATGTAGAGCCCCTCTTTGTCTCCTGACATTCATCTTTCACTCACTCTTCAGATTTTGACCATGACTCCTTCAGTACCTGGTGATAAATTGAACCTGTTAATTGGTATATTTTCAACATCCTCAGTTTGTTATGGGAAAGTGATCAGTAAACATTTGTGGTTTCTTCTGGATTTTCTTAGTTTTGATGCCTACAAAATATTTCAGTGCAGTAAGCTAGATCTAGTTGGTGGATATTGTCTTATATATAGATGAAACTATTTTGTTTTTATTTTCTCCATTTACTCTCCCTATTTATCTATACCCCTCTATTATTTTGTGTCCAGCCATCTAATATCTAGGAGGGAAAGCATCTACTCATTCTTATTTCTACAGCATCTTCTAGAGTTCCCAAAGAAGGGTCCCAGAGCCTATTGCAGAAAGAACAAAAAGCACTAATAAAGTATACAAAGAATTTAGATTCCTCTCAGCAATCTTTAGAAATCCAAATGATACATCTAACACAATATAGGTGTCCAGATTATCTGAATATTCAATAAACGGAGACATCTTTCTGTTTTCCTTCTTAGACTCCCATCTTAGTAAATTAACTTCTGAACTTCTGAAAGTATTGTTCTGTTTCTGTTGGCCACACAGTGACCCTGATTTAGAACAAATGTCACAAAAGCCTCTGAAACTCCACCCTGCCAAGTTATTTTTGTATGTGGGAGACAGTCTACAGACGTCTAGATGCTTCTGGTACTTTCCTACTTTGTGGTTGAAGAGAGAGAATTAGAGTTAGAAAAAATCAGCTTTTCTCCAGTGGAGGAAAAAATAATTGTTATCATATGTTAAGATTAAGCTAAATTAAATTTATCAATCTAAAAATTATTTTTAAGTCTTTAAAGTGGTGGGTAACCTCCAGTTTTATCTTACTTAGAGACCAACCTTGGGTGACATCCCTGAGCTAAACTAAATTTATCAATATAAAAACTATTTTTAAGTCTTTGAAGTGGTGAGTAATCTCCAGGTTCATCTTACTTAGAGACCAACCTTGAGTGACGTCCCTGTACAATGAATAAAGCAGAGAACTGAATTAAAGATGTCAAAACATTTGAGATATTTTACCTTCACAACCCCATATTCCCTTTCTATTCCTCGGTCCTGCATTATAAATGGGTGGAGTTTTCTCATTTTCTGTCCACCACAAACTGAAAACCCAAACGCTCAGCTGGAGTTCCATTCCTGTTACACAAATGGAATGGTCAATAAATGCATTGCTTTTAAAGGCTTTCTTGGCATCTTTCCCACTGGAATTTGAGATATAATCAGCCACATTCTTTTCTCATACTCCATATGATAAAAATTTTCTCAATTATTAGAGCATATCATTTTTTTATTATCCTGAACAAAAGTGTGGAGTTTTTCTGTATATCATCTGCATTTATCTCAGGGAGGTAATTCAGTGCAACCTCAGATTACATGGCTTGATAAATATTTTGAGTTCATTACAGAGATTCCAAACTATATTAATAATCCTTAAAGAAACTTAATGCCTTGGCTTTTATTTCTGCCTCAGTCTTATGTTTCCCAGGGCTTTAATTCTCCAAGTAAACTGATGGAAACACTGTGACATCAGGCAAAACCTTTGGAAAAAAGGCAGCCTGAAGGCTCCACTGTGTGTCTCTAGGAACAGACAGATTGCAAAGTCAATCACTGAGGTTTGGTACTTGGTACCATCCTAAAAATCATACTGGTTCTGGTTCTTTCAGGAGTCAATGGCTCTTTCATCCCTAACTTTGACTGAGGGCACAACCCCCAGGCTCTTCTGAAGCTCCTCCCAGAACCAATAGCTCTAAGCCAGCAGGACTCTGAAGAAGATTAATTTTTTTTAGTATTTTCAGATTTCTGCCTTAGCAAATGCATTTAGCAACAGTGCATTTATTTGGAAGGATTCTGTTTCAAGGATCTACTCGACCAGGCAATCACAAGAGAAATGCAGCTAAAAATGAAATTAAATTTGCATAATTTATCTGAAAGAAGTGTCTCTGTGTTTAGGGTGAGATGTTGTTTGCCATTATCTTAACAGTATAGCAAGGTTGTGTAACATCCTTATACCATACCACACTTTTCTGTAATGTCTCCTTTAGATCTTTGGTACAGTTAATTCCCAGCATGCCTGCTGTTACCAATTCTGATTTTAAAATGTCAAGAAGAAAATGTTAGGTGTCATGGAAGGCAAAGTTTATGATAAGCATTTTGTGCCTGGAAAAAAAAAAAAAAAGAAATAAGATAGAACAGAAACATTCTGTGGATTTTTACAAATGTCTGATATATGTTTCATACCCTTTTTTGAATGTGGATCATTGAAATACATCCATGGAAAAGTTCAAAAATTCAGTTTCATCATTGATTGCTGCAGTGGACTAGTGGAGTCCTTGTTTCTTTTCTTTCCAATGTGATTTTTCAGGTCTTTAGCCTGACCAAACCCTGAGGTAGTCTAAAACAAAGGTCCTTCCAGGAGCAGCAGTGTATTGTGTTTAAGGGTAGTAATGTACTTTATAAAGAAAATAGATTTCAAAAATTTACTCTGTTATGGCAGAAAATTTTGTTGCCAAGCTGTATTTCTGTTTTTCTTTATCCCTGTGTGTATTTATTTAACTCTCCTTGGCTTAGAGAAGAAAATGCACTGAACAAGGAGAATTTTGTTCACAGTGCTAATCTGTTTTTCCCCAGTACTTGTAGTTCTCCAAGCACTGGACACATTTAGGTCCTTAATGTCAGTGCAGAATTACACCTTGTGGACTGTCACAGGGAAGAAAACCTGCAAAATCTTTTTGATCTGCCTCCCACATAAAGGCCTTGTCTTAACACCATGCACAGGAAATGTTCAAGCACAAATTTTCCTCTGTTGGGGAGCTTAATAATTATTTCCATTAATAATGTTCTTCCAATTTTATTGAGAAACCCCACAATATTTCAGACTAATTTTCTTTTCTTCTACAATTTGAAATCATATCCTGCCATCAATTACCTGAACATAATTCCACATGGCTTTGAAGCAATATTGTCTCCATCATCATGCTAAATCCTATGCACATAAAGACAATAGAAGATAAACCTTTTTTGTCAGGTATTCTATGTTAACAGACACACAAAGTGCAATAAATTTTATCCGTCAGCCTTCAGATTTAAAGAACTTCTATGTCAAAATTAAGTTGTGATAACAGTTCAAGGAAGAAATAGAGATAATTGTACCAAATTGTGTATTTTTATTTTTTAAGAAGTATTTGCAGTCTATACATTATATCTGTGGCCATATCCTGCATTGATGGCTTATATAGTCACATCCCTGTTGAATCAAATTTTACCAGCAAAGATGAAGAGACATTCTGAAGAAAAGAATATTGCAAAGACCATCAATACCACTTTCTACAGGTCATTTATGCACCTGAAATGGATTTAATTTAAATAACCATGGGCATCTACATTTGAGGAAGACTCCTTTCACAGGCTTTGAAAATTAACAGGTATCTTTGGGGCATGTTTCCTTTGATCCTAAAGTTAACATCTAAACAAAATCACATGTTGTCCTAGAAGTACTTTTAATCATAATATTATGATTATTGAATGGACTTATTAAAGTCTCACATTTTAAAATTCTTTTTATTTTAATTATTTATATTTAATTTATTAATGAAAAAGATACTAAAAGATCACCTTGTTTGGCTAAACATGTAGCAGAAGCTGAGGAAATTTTGGGGAAGGAAGGGAATAACTCATGAACATTCCTGGAGAATTCATCTTTTCTGTTCTTCTCTTCACAGAGAAATTCTCTAGCTCCTCTCTGGTTTGTGTGGTTTCTCATGCTGAGGAAAGACACACTTTTAAAGATAGATTGAGAAAGGGTAGAATTCAGTCAAAGTCAGAGCAAGGGGAAGAGAATAGTAAATGCTACATTGTGGAAAAGAAAGTAAACTCTGTTCTTAAATGATGGCTGAATTCGTGGAGATGAACTGGGACTTCATGTTGTTCATCACAAATTAAAATAAGAAGGAACAGAGAGACAGAGAGAAGTGAAAAAGCTCAGCATTGTCAGGAGGAAACACTGATTATAATCTTTCTGTCAAGAACCCCCAAGAATTCTAAAAATTTCAGTGGTAAAGATATTTCTGGACATATTTGATAAGCATCAATGGATATGCCCACTCAAGTAATCTCAGAAAAGGGGAAGTAATGTTGATTGCAGGATGAGATGGAAGGAAATAAGAGGAAAAGAGTTGCTTGTCACATCCAGGAAGTTTGTGGCTCAGTCACAAATGGAACTCAACCTCTGCACACAAAGCCAGGATTTTCTTTCACCTTCTCTTGAAAAAAAAAAATATCATTATGGGGAACTAACCGCATGATGCAGATCTCAACCTGTATGCTGAGCATGCATCAGGAGGGCCTGAGCATTCTCTCTGGATATGTCCTCAGCACTAAGTGTAGAGAACACTGAGCAAGCTTGGATTATTTGCAAGAATCACAGAATCACAGAATGGATGGGATGTCAGTTGGAAAAGACCTCTCAGATCAACAACCAGCACTGCCAAGGCTAAACCGTGTCCCTCAGAGCCGCGTTTGCACATCTTTTAAACACCTCTGGGCCTGGTGACCCCACAGCTTCTCTGGGCAGCCTGTTCCAATGCCTGACCACCCTTTCAATGAAGTAGCTTTTCCTAATATCCAATCTTAACCTCTCCTGGCACCGTTTGAAGCCATGTGCTGTTGTCCTGTTGCTGGTTACCTGGGAATAGAAACCGACCCCCTCATGGCTGGAAAAGAAGGAACAAATGTCTCCATTCACGGAGCCATGTGCTCCCACTGCCTGGGAATGAGGGTACCTTGGATGCCACACCAGGCTGCTCTGCTCTGTGCCATCACTGGCTGACACTGCTCTGTGCTATTTGGGTGACAACTTGCAAGGTGGGATTTCCAAATGCTCAGGGAAGTTGGAAGTGCAAGCGCCTAAGAGAGGATTTTGTTGCTGAAACATGGACGTCTGTTGCCAATTTTGCTGTAGCACATTTGAGACATATGCACGGTACTAACAGGTATTACACAGCACTTATGGGAGACTCCCCTTCTGGAGTGTCAGATGGAGGCAAGGTAGGACACTCTGTAGTACTTAAAATAACCTTAAATGCCTACATGGAGGCAAATGAATCACATCCCCATTATTTCATGTGTGGCAAGTCAAATTGCCTGGCCTCAGCTATGCTTCCAGCTCTAGGGATTTATCAGGCATTGTCTGCCAATTGTTTCCTTTTTCTGTTTGAGTATATCCAGTAGCTAGTTGTTCTGGTGTTTTTGCCTGCCTTCCTCTTTTTTTGGGGTACATGATACTAAACACCAAATTTTGGGCAGCTGAGTATAGCCCACTATCTGATTCAGTCACTTTCCTTCAAATTTGATTTTGTCTCCACTTCAGTGCCTGACACTGTCTTGAGATGCTTTAAAATAGTCTGCCTCAACATTAGCTACTGGTTCACAAAGTTTGAGCTGCCCATTGATGTTTTGTAATATCTGACAGCCCTGGGTGCCTGTCTCAGGTTTGACAGGGCATCTCAGACAGCCAAGAATAACTCTCAGGGAGAGGAATGGACGATCAGCTGTCCAAATGGTAGCCATTTAGTCCACTTTAGGGCTCAATGAAGATAAAATTCAGACACTTCTATTGAGTTGATATTTGACATGTTTTCTCTCAATCTTAAAATAGAGTGAACTACCCACTACAGGTGCCTGTATTTCTGCAGTGACAGGGAGTGAGCCTATGGCAGGATTCAAATTCACACACCTAATTGTAGATGTATACACTTGAGGAACATGTCCTGACTCCTGTAATCCCTGGCATGAAAATTCAGTTTTCTACAGGCATCCAGAGACATTAGGAATACCTTTGAATATTAGACATATTCATGTGGACCACGTTTTTTGTTTAAATTTATAAATTACACTGAAAGTGTCCTGCAGCCCTGGGGATCTAAAATATCTCTCTTAGAGTCAAAAAGAAATCAAGGCCTTTGTGTCATTTGTGTACTGCAGCCCCAATGCTCTATTTGGTGAGATTTTGAACAAAGAAGGCTTTTCAGGGTCTGATCTCAGACTGGATCCACCTGGGATGTTTCCTTTGGTTTTCCTGAGTACTGCATTGGGTTTGCAGGGTGCTGTAGGAGAAGACAACACTCTTTTGTTATGGTGCAGGGCCCAGAGAGGATATTTCACTTGGAGCAAAAACTAAAAAGTGATCTGGAATGACCTTGCTTGATGGAGGTTGGAGCAGGTGACCCATTGTGCTCCTTTCCAACCTGGCCCGTTGTGTCTGTGGCTGTGTGAAAACCATAAAATATGCCTTCTTTGTTTGCAAGATCTCAGATTTATATAGAAGCACTCTCTCTCTTGGGTTTTTTTTTGAGGAGTGTTGGTGTGTTTGTTGTTTATTCCATGCTTGGACATGAGCAGTAGCCAGCAATGACTGTTTCTCTCTCTCTCTGTGTGTGTGTGTGTGTGTGTGCTTGTGAGCCCAATGCCATATTTGAAGTCTTTCACCTCATGCTTGTCTGACAGCTGACCAAGTACTGAAAGTGTCTGTCACAGACAGATTTTCAGTGCAGTTCACAGCTCACATAACAGAGGGAGAGGGGAGGGGAAAGACAGTTCACAAAATGTATGAGGAAACGTGTTGGGAAGATGCAGGATCTCTGCACAGACAGAGCGTCTTTTGTCTCTCGGGCAGAATGACTCCCTGGCTCAAAGCCCACCGTGAAGCAAATAACAGAGCACATTCACCATGCCCTAATGTTGCTACATAACAGTATATTTGGGAATTAAATGATAGACAAAGGTGTGCTCTTTCACTATTAATTTTTTTTGTAATCTCACTTGCCGCTGTCTCACCATTCAATAGGTTCTTTGTACTCACCAGATCTGCACGTGCAGCCCAAAATGACCTTACTCGAAATGAGTTACAGTTGCACTGAGAATGTTTCTTCATATTAGTTTTCACTCCATTTAGAAAAGAACAAGGGTTTATTACTGATCAGAGTTATGCAAAACAGATGGTATTTTTCTTTTTTATATCAAAGGATAACATAACCATATTTAGGTATGAATGGTGAGATAATTTTTCAACAAAGTTTTCATATGTTACAGCCTGGTGTCTGGTCTAAGATAATTGTATAGGTGTCTTGTGGTGATTAGACTGAAAAAGACATCATTGGAGCAGGATTTAACCCACTTGGACAACTAAAGACCAGACCTACTGCTTTTGGAAATGCTTGCACAGCTACATTGATGGCAGAGCTCTTGGACACAGATACCTGCCTTAAAAATCACTGAAGTAAAAGACCATAATTTCTTCTGAACTCTCAAAATTTTGACTTTCGAATGAAATTTTTTTCCTTCTACTAAGGTTTGGAGAGGGTTTGTTTGTTTGTTTGTTTGTTTATTGTTTTGCTTTTTGTTAAAACCAGATGAAACTCCTTTTTATAAAAATTTTTCCTGAGGAATTAATTAAAACTTTGAGAAAGGTTATGAAGGGATCTGTAAACAGAGAAACAAAGAAAAATCACGTTCATATTAAATAGTCATGTCAACAATTTTTATAGTTATTTACAGGTGGAATGAAACACTTCCACCACTTTTCTAATCACTGTTTGTGCCATTTCCATGCCAGTCCTGCCAGCACTGATAAATGTCTTATTTTCTTTTGAGGTTCTTGTCACTTTCTGCACTGAAGTAGTTGTACAACCTTGTATCATTCAGCTGCAATGTAACAGTGAATTATTTTAGGAAGTAGTGGGTCTGCTCAGAAATAGTTCATAGTTTCAGTAAGATAAATCACCATGAGATTTGATATGTCAAGGGGAACTCACTTGGTGTTACAACTCTTCCAGATGACTGATTTCTTAAATACCCAGAAAAATCTCAGGAATTGCCGTTGATTCTGCACTGATTACCACAATATCTCTGATTCTTGCAGGTATGCAGCTATACAGGAAGAAATACACAAGGGAAATGTGTTATAAATTGAGGTGGGACAAAGAGATGTGGAGAAATAAGGGTCCCATCTCATGGTTTATGAATTGTGTGAAGCTTATGAGGAAGGAAAATGAGATCTTCATCAGCATTAATATTGTGGAAGAAAGTAATTCCCTACACTAATAAGGGAAAGATTCGGTAACAACAGAAACACCTTGGTCATATATTGGTCATATATTGATTTTCCTGAGGAAACTAGAGCACTGTGACAATCATAGAGATCACAGAAATTGATATGAAGGATTTGGGTCATTCTGCTTTTTTTCCATCCTCCTCTTTCCCCCAGGTATTTTGAGGAGAGATTGATTAACTTGATTCTCTTGCAATCTGGAGATATTCACAGAGGATGAGATCTTCTGCTTTTGTTCATTGTTTTATTTTTTTAACTTTATCTGCTTGAATAACTCCTGCATTTCTTCTCAACATTTCCCACTTTTCATTTTTCTGACTTTCTTACAGTCAGTCTGAAACAGCTTTAGTTACCCAGGATAACCTATTTGGCAGTGCCTGTTGGGGGCACACATATGGTCCATGATGGAAACCTCAGGTTTACGTTCTCGAAAATTTCCATACTCTGATAAGTTTTCAAGCTGTCCCCACCTCTGTTCTATGTAAATGCAGGTCCTAAATCTTGTCATTTCCAGATCAATGGAGCAACTGCCTTAGTGAAAATCCTCTTCTGCCAGTTGTTGAAATGTGCAGCTGCAGAGAAGTTGATTTTCTGAGGACTGCTCAAATCATAATGTTAAATATTCCTTGCTGAGTAGGTTCACATTGACTATGACTGTGGGCAATTAATATGAGTTTC
This sequence comes from Illadopsis cleaveri, assembly GCA_013399915.1. Taxonomy (NCBI): domain Eukaryota; kingdom Metazoa; phylum Chordata; class Aves; order Passeriformes; family Timaliidae; genus Illadopsis; species Illadopsis cleaveri. The sequence continues at coordinate 41,201 of VXBB01018694.1, forward strand.
CCAAATGACAGCCATTTTCTCTTGGTAGTTTCTTTTTTTGCTGTTGTTCTTGTTTGTTTGTTTTTGTCTCAGGAACAATTTCACATGGGCAGACTAAGGCAGGTTGCTATTGTGAACCTGCTGCAATGCTTCCAGGTATTCATAACACTGTTTGCATTGCTATGAGAGAAAAGTATCAAGCTAAGGGATTATGCTCTACTGAAGCTGATTAAACAATTCCTCCAGTTTGAAGAGTTATGATAAATGAAAACCTCTTACATACAAACTCAAGTTATCCAGGTTGTCTGCTAATGAAACAGATGTCAGTTTGCTTAAATGCCAGTCTTCTTTTTTTTTTCCTGTTCTTCAAGTCCTTGAATTTCTGCCTGAGCAAAAGTTAGGAGTGTGCTCCTGTGCAACATTCATCTATATGGTACAAAAAATCCTTAATTTGACTCTTCCAGAATTAAAAAGAGGTTATTATATACAAATATTTAAAGAAATTTTTGCAGACATCAGGTCACATTTTTTTGTTCTGGTTTTCATCTGATTCATAATTACTCCATTGAAATGCAAGTATACAGTAGTTCAGCAGAAGGTCGAATTGATCTGACTCAACTTAATCTTCTCACATTAAATGTCCAATTTAACAGGTTCTGTAGGATCCCCATGTAGCAAGAGGGGTCTACATCACTTCTTTGCAGATGTCTGAAAATTAAGATAAAACATTCTCTGCAGTAGATTCTTTTTATCCAGGGAAAATGAAAAGGCTACACTGCATCATCTTAAAGTTTAGAAATCTGCAGTTCGGCAAGATACCTTGAATTTTCTTTAGGTGTTCAGAAGCTCGGAAAACAAGACATTGTAGATTCTCTGAGAATTCAATGGTGATTAAAAGCTGGAAGCAACTTAGTAATAGTAGCATCTTTCTTGAGTTCTCTCAAATTGTGTCAAGGCAAATAAGATTGAGAAAAAATAATATGAGGGTATAGCTATTTCAGAAAGGAATTAGATTGGCAAGGAGATTTGAAGGGGGCTTATTTCTAGTTAATAGGCAGCAAGAATTAATAGAAAAGAAAGGCCAGCTGGAAGTTTATAATATGGCCATAGTGTAACCATAGAGTAAAGCAGACATAGCTTTTATAGAATTGGAAATGAGTTTTTGATACAGATGATTTGCATTTTACCACAAGAACTGACCTCCTGTATGTCAATTGCGTAGCACTCTTAAAGCAAGTGGTTTTCTATCAGCGATGCACTTACAGGAACCAGTACAGTGTTTTCCAACATACATGTGGTTTTATGTCACAAAGTTCTGTTCTGACAAGACAGCTGGGAAAATATCTACACCTGCTCCACTGAAATGGGCTCATTTGACACTGCTTTTGTAACAGTTTGACTCTACTTTTGTACCAGTGGTGTGAGTCCACAGGAGCGTCACATTTGGGCAGTGGGAAGCAGTTGCACTACCAGACATATAATTTACCACTTTTATTCCTTAAAGAGATATAAACTCACATATCTTCTGGATTTAAAAGGCCATGACAGTACATCCCATCTCTGTTGACGTGTCAGGTAGTTCTTTATGCATTGAATCTATATTGGTAATTGGTACATTATGCATTTGGTAATACAAACACTTAGTTTTTTAAAGCAAACAGGAAGATAAATCCCCTTCCCTGCACCTGTGATGGATTCATCAGCTCAACACTGCTAAAGCCACATCAAATATCCACAAAAATTCCTATCAACTCTTCACTTATTGCTTAGTCCATTGTTGCAAACATGAGGACAGTTTCTACAGGGGGTTCGTTTGGGGCAAGGTGTGTAAACATAGTTCATTAGTTACCCTTTGAAATTTTGAAGCGATGTAAAATGGAACAAACTCTTTTTTTCTTATCAGTTCCAAAGAAGACAAGGAATCTTTTTCTCTGGTACAGCAGCATTAACCCAAAGAGAAAAACTGATATCTAGTACATACCTAATTTTCAGACAGCTGAATTGTAACTTCCATAAAGTGTTGAGACCAGAAGAGAAATGCTGGTCTCACTCATTTCCATGCCTTTTCTGTTGTAGGAAGAGCTTAACTATAGCAAAATTCACCAAGTTCTGAAACCAAGTTTAGGTACTAATACTACTGAGCAGCACACAGCAAAGCTGAAAGGCACAGCAAAAGTTTGGTTTTTTTCCCAATGCAGGATAATTTTTGTTGTTCAAACAATACCTAGGATTGATTTCTCACTACTGTCCTGGATGTTGTTGGTCCATTAAACATGAAGGTTTGAGTTTGCCCAGTCCTGGACTGAAGATGATCATGAGTTGTGACTTGCAATCCTTGCAACTAAGGATTTTTAGCCATATGAAAAATACAGATGATATCTATTATGATAGTTTTCTTGCTTTTGTCGAGGAAAATTTCTGAAATCATTGAGGCCTCTCCAGAATTAAAGAGCACAGCATATGAATGAGACAAAGAAAGTGTTTCAAAGTACCATTTTGGACACGTCTTAATGATTCTTACCAGCATTAAGCTGATCAGTCTTGCATGCCTCTATGTACCTCATACACTTTGACTCTGCCTCAGCACACCGAGTAATTCAGAACTCTTGTATTTTTGGAAATAATGTTGTTATACTTCTGCTCTTCCCTACATGCAAAAAAAAGTCAAGAATCTGAGACAAGTTAGGGAGTACTTGAGGAAAACAAACAAACAAACAAACAAACATACATGCATATTTGTACTGTCTTGCATATTTAAAAGTACAAATTAAAGTTCACTTCTCTGCCTAAGGTTTAATATTCTTTGCAGCAGCATCATTTCATACATCAAGAAAATAAGGGCTAACAAATACTATTAATTCAAACAATAAAAGAAACCACTGAAGGGATTTTGTCTCATTTGATGGCTTTACTTAAAGTTGAACATAGAAACTGCTATTTTTGATACCTATTTTTGAGGACTGAGTCTAAACCCCTAGAACCTGTTGAATTTCTTAGCTCAGGTATGTGGACAGACAGTTCTTGCCTGCAGAATAAGTGCTTACAGTTTCTTATATCCCTCATGGAAACTGTGTTTCTCTGGATCTATAAAACTGGCCACATAATCAGATTTCTTGCTGAGGAATTAGATCCCCAACACAGATATCTAATCTTTGAAAAGAAACATGTTCTCAGTCACTTAGTGTACCAAATGTCTCACGAGATATAATGATAAACTTTTATGTTTAGGTAGCTAATTGAATTTTTAGTTAATATATACTGACCTAAAGCCACATTCCTCGGTTCCTTGTCAAACTGGTTGTTGTTTTCAATTCAGTACTATTTGGGGAACTGCTTATTGAATAAAGAAAACTTCCATAGAAGCACAAATTTCCAGCATTATTGGCTAATTAAGGCTTTGTCTACGCTGGCAGCTGGGGACTTTAGGCAATCTCATGCCCATATGCACTAACCATTTTACATTGTAAATCTCTTGGCTGGGTCTTAAGTGACAGTCTTGCCTGATGCTGCAAAAAATGTTGGCACGAGGCTGATCTGACCCCTTCGTACCATGTGCTTTGAAATTATCTGGGCATGCAATCTGTAAGCACTATAAATCGATCTGCTGCAGTCCCACAAGTCCTTGTTTCTGACTTCTTGCAGTTCCTGCATATCCTTTCTTTTGTTTTTGTCACCCACAAGCACAGACAATCTGAGAAAAAAAACCCAGAAAATTCACAATCGGCTGCTAAAAAAGCTCATTTTCACATGCTATAAAGGAAACTGATTCACCTAAACATTTAGTCAAGTAATATGAAGCAGCAGATCCACGGTTTATAATCCTTGGGAAAGTGGGGGAAGCAGTCAGGTTCACTGTGGATAATTCAAAATTGGTCATAAATATCAGATAAGATTTCCCTTGTGCATCATGAGGACAGTGCTCCAAGGCAGCTCATGGCAGAGGCAAAACACTTAACAGGATAAAATAAAATTAACCTTAGAAACTTGTTTTATGCACAGATTTTTCCAAGGCTGTTTGCAAGGATCTTGCTTTTGTTACATGAGCAGCTAAGAGCAAATTGAGCCTCGTGTGCATTTGCAATATGTACTGAAGAAAAATATTTTCAGACTAATAGTCTTGAAAACTCAAGGAATGCTGGAATTCCTCAGACCACTCAGAAGGAAGATTGGTTTTATTGAGTCTAAAACAAGGCAGTTTGGGGTTGTTTTTGCCATTCTTGCCATTTTGTTCAGTGGCTAAAAGTAGTTTCAGTCCTTAATTTCTGCAGTTACTCTCCTTTTGGTTTTTTTCTCCACTTTTCTGCATTTCTCATCATCATCACTACTATTTATTCCTCTGATGAAAAGGATCAATGATGATTTATAACCTCTGCCTTCTCGACCTCTTTCAGCCCCACAGCATTGTGCATACATATAGTATGTCAGTTGTATAGTCAGTCTAAATCCTCCTTAAAGTGGAGTTATATCTTAGATTTTTTTTCAGGAAGTCTTCCTTTTCCTATGCAGAAATAGAGATGCTTACACTGGAGGAGGTAGATATTTACACTAAGAGAACAGCATCCTTTCAGGAGGGACTGAATTTCTGGAAAAGGGAAGCAAGTACCATAGTCAGACTGGGTTTTCTCTGCAGAGGCTTCAATGTGAGCAGCCTTAAAGGTGGCCTGGTTAGGAGGAAAAAATTACTGAGCAGAAGAAAATGTCTGCTGGAAAATACTGGTAGAGATATTTCCAGCCAGCCTGGCAGCTGTGAGCCTGGGAACGAAACTTTCACACTACGAACATCCCTGACAACTGCATCTGGCCTTCTTAAAGTACAGCTGGGGTTCCCAGAAACCAGAGACATTCTGAGATACCATCGATNGGAAAATGAGCAGTTATGTAGTTTGGTGGTCTGGCAGACACAGAATCTCAGAACACTGGGGTTGGAAAGGACCCCTGGAGGTCACNCAGCATCCTTTCAGGAGGGACTGAATTTCTGGAAAAGGGAAGCAAGTACCATAGTCAGACTGGGTTTTCTCTGCAGAGGCTTCAATGTGAGCAGCCTTAAAGGTGGCCTGGTTAGGAGGAAAAAATTACTGAGCAGAAGAAAATGTCTGCTGGAAAATACTGGTAGAGATATTTCCAGCCAGCCTGGCAGCTGTGAGCCTGGGAACGAAACTTTCACACTACGAACATCCCTGACAACTGCATCTGGCCTTCTTAAAGTACAGCTGGGGTTCCCAGAAACCAGAGACATCCTGAGATACCATCAATAAGAACAAGAAATGGTAACAGCCATTTATCAGCTGAAAAACTGGGAACAGTCCAAGGAAAGAAACATGGTCTGAAAGAGCCAAATTTATCATCATCTATTGGCTGATTCAGGTGAAAAATTGAAATTAAAAACATCCATTGGCTCATTGAAGTGGTTATGAACTATACATTCTTGTGTCTCTATGATATAAAAACNTTTTTCCACCCTCCCTGCCCAAGCGGGACTGTCCAAAGCCAGTTCCCAGATGGCTTATGAATATCAGCAGGTCACGTTTCCTGGTGCCAGCCTGGGAGAGATGTTTGCCAGCAATACCTGAAATTTTCCATGTCTGCTACAAGTGTTTTTCATGGCCACATGTTGGGTGTCCTCAAAAGACTTCTAAGGAAGTCTAAGCTATCTGAGGGGTACCTCAAATTTGAATTTTGTACCTGTGTGAGGTAGAAGAGATCCAGCATCTGGCTAGATGAGCACAGGTGGTGTACTCATCTCTGAAAAGAAAAAAAAAAAATTAATTCCTTGAAGTGCTTCAAGTTGAATCACCTGGAGATCTTCCACAAACCCTCTGACAAAGGCTTATAATTAATGCATCAAAGAGTGTGATTTTATTGAATATCTAATAACAAAACATAAGCAAGTGCAGGAAGGGATTACCTAAATCTTGGCAATAATTTTTGACTGGGGATGTTGATTTTGAAATGCTCCAGACGAATGTTACATTTGCCTTTTTGGGCAGCCAGCAGAGTGGTGGAAATCTCCAGTTCTTCTTTCAGGATGAACAGGGAGGTGAAGGGAAGATGTCAATGTTTGGACCTCAACCATATCAAATGAGTCCTCAGATATTTAATATTTCGTTGTATTTTTAAATATAGTCTGGACTCTGATGTAAATTAATATCAAATTCTACTCCTAAATTGATAGATTGTTGGCTTTTCCAACATGGTGTATGATAACATATTGTTTACCCCATAGCCAAGGCAAATGTTTCCTGTTGCTTAATGCTCAGTTCTTAGAGATGATACCAGACTTGGGTATTTATAACCCATAAAATCTCTGATAATATTCCAGAAAACTACTGACTTCTCACAGTATTAAAATATTACTCCAGTGATATTGGCTACCGAAACCATTCATTTCCTTTAGTTGGCACTGAATGCATCAAATGATGATAATACAATATGTGACCTCTCCCATGCTTATAAATATTATAGATGCTTTTGCAGAAGTTTCAACACTGTGTCAAAATATTTACTTACTTATTGTGGAATTGGGCTTATAATGAGCGAAAGGATCCTGCCTGATTCATCCAAAATAATTGAAGAGATAATTGAGTGAAAGCAATTTCTCCCAGCCACCTGCATGAGGAGCATTTGTTGAAATTGCCTTTTCTGTGTAACCAATTATCATGTTGGTTACTGACAGTATCACATTGAACTTCATTAACCAACAGCTCCTGGATCCTGCAAAACTGAACGTGCCTAATGATAATCCCAGCCTACTATACTTATTGTTGCAAACACATCCTAACTATAAAAATTAGATTTATCAATGGCAGCTTTAATGCCGAATGAAGCAATAGCACAACTAGATTTTTGTAGCTTGTGTTTGGCATGGAACTTGTGTGGTTGGGCAGGGAAACACTATATTGGCAATTGAAGGGTGTTTTTGTCACCTTTGTAACATCTCTCAAAATGGAGAGTGATATTGCTGGTTGACAACTTTGCCTTGCAGCATTTTCACTACTAAACAGCAATTTTGGGAGCAGCAGGATGAGATTTAGCTGGCAGATGAAGACACCTATATTCAAGTGGCTATGTCATTTTAGAATAGAATAATAGAATAGTTTGGGTTGAAAGAAACCTTTAAAGGTCATCTAGATCATCACTTGTGTCATGGGCGGGGACACCTTCCACTATCCCAGGTTGCTGCAAGTCCCATCCAACCTGGCCTTGGACACTTCCAGAGATCCAGAGGCAGCCACAGCTTCTCTGGGTACCCTATGCTATCTTTACCCATTCTGCAATTATGTGATTTATCTGTGTAGACACTGTAGACTTCATCAAAAACATTGACATCATCACAAATAAAAGGGGTGGGATAAAATCACTTGAAGTGGAGCAGGACACAGCAACAGAACTCACATCTGAAGTATTATTATGGCATTCCTGTAAATACACATGCCTGCATCATTGCTTGATTTCTCTTAGAAGTGAATGGGGAAAAGGTGGCATGACCTGATTCCTACTGGAGATTTTACTATTTCCTGAAGGATAAGATGAACTGAAATCTAGAAATACCAATTTCCTCCTTTGACCACAATAAGAAGAATAGTAGGCTTCCAAAGGGATTTTCACTTACTTGTTCTCCAGAACTGCAGGAACTGCACCTTCAGGGCTTACTTCAATGGGCTGCTGTGCAAAAAGAATTACTTGAAGAGTAGCATCTAAGTAGAGAACAATTATTCTCTTGTGCTTCCCTCTGAATCATGTAGCAAAAGGACAGAAGTTTAAAGAATTAGCTGTTCTTTTTATCTATAAGAGAAATTTCATTGAACGTCAGCCTACTAACTTTAAATTAAATATAGTCACCAGTATGTCTCTGTATATATATATATATATCTACACACACTCAAGTATACACACATACATGGAGTTAACAGTTTCCTCTTTACTGACATTTTAAAGGGGAATTTTTGTCCTTTTAATCTCAAATCTTTTCATTCAAATATTACTTTTCTTATAAAATGTAACCACAAAAGTTTAAAACCCTCCCCACAAAAAAAATATCACAAACCCATCAAACCACATTTTCAAGATCATCTTTGGTAGGGAACTTCTTTCCTTCCATATTCACCATCATTCTTCATTGCCTTAATGTGAGAACAATTCCTTCCCAAAACTGGTTTTTTTTCTTGGAATTGGGCTGCAATCACTGCAAGACACACATAGCAAAAGGCCATTCACCCTCTTGGCAAGAAACTTCCCTGATGTGGGAAATTTCTGGATAAACAAGCACCATGATTTAGACACTTGGTTTTGTTTTTTTTTTTAAACTTTGCTGCTAGTAAGAAAGAAAAATCATTAAAACTCCCAGTAAATTTGTATATTCTAGAACTACCAGTGCCATGCCTTATAAAAAAACCCAAGGAGACACAATTTAAAAGGAGATACCATCATCAGTGTCAGCAACGTGGTGCTCCTACCACATAGGAACAAGTATGAGGTAGGAGCAGTGACTAAATCACTGAGGTGGAAAAGGAACATCAGATATCCTGGCTGACGTCTTGCTTGTTTGGATGAATGTTCTCTGGAGGTGTTGACACAAAGAAAGAATTCTGGAGTCATATAATTCAACCTCCTACTCACTGTGTAATCGAGCAGGAATTTTCTCAATGAGAAAAATTAGTCTCTGACCCAAATCTTGGAGTTCTTGACTCTAATAAGGCTTTTAAAAAATACTTTAATAATGAGTTATTTCTGTTTAAAAAGTGATTGATTTAGTAAGATATTATTACGTCTTTCCTGTTTCTATAGACACAGAGATATCATCCACATATTTGATATATGAAAATCCTCAAGTTATTATCACGTTATTTTATTTAGGAAGTGAAATATGGTTGAAATCAGGGTTTAATAACCAGAACAGTAATGTCAAGGGCTAAACTAGATGATTTTAGAGGTTTCTTTTCTAACCAAACCATCCTATTATACTGTGTTCAAAACCAACAGCTTTTACTACATGGATAAGTGTGTTCAAACCTTCAAGCAAATAATAAAAATGCCAAAACTCTTGTTATCCTGGTCATTGAATTTAGCTCACCTCAGTGTTGAGCATGCTTTCACCTTTGGCCAGTCAATGACTTTGAGACAGAAAAATATGAATTGTGTCTATTTTTAAGTATAAACTTTGTTTCTACAAAGTCAATGCAAGGAAAACAGAGTCTCTCCTTGCTTAATCACATAAGAAAACTGTTTGGCTAAATCTCTCCAGCTGCAGACCTATATGATTTATTTATACCAGGAATTTCTTCACTGAAAGAGTGGATAGGGATTGGAACAGGCTGCCCAGGGAAGTGGTGGCGTCACCACCCCTGGGAGTGTTCAGAAAATGAGCAGATGTGGTATGGTTCATGGTGATACTCAAAGGTTGGACTTCATGATCTTGGAGGTTTTATCCAGCCTTAATGATTCTGTGATTCTCTTTTATAATTAAAACTAGGAGATGTTTTAAGGTATTGGTCCATTACAATGTTTTGGTCCGCAGATAACAAAATCTCATTTGTGTTTCAAACAAAGCCAGTGGGTGTTGGCACACATTTTGTTTAACTGAGAAGATATTTTGCACATATAAATTGTCTCTGTTCTGTAACAATAAAATTCCCCAGAGGTTGGTACACCATACATTTTTACAAATAAGCAAATAAATGTCCATTTCATAGAATCACAGAAGAGTAAGTGTTGGAATTCCTGGCTAGGTTCAGGTGTGACTCACAAACATGCCATTCCCTTGCCCTGTCATTTAAGGAAGCAGACCTCATCATCATCCTCTGAACATGCTTCATGTGTAACACAGAGACTGTACCCCACAGGGAATCCTGGGTGCTATTTTAATGAAATAAAGTGTAATTAACGTAATAAAGATCAGCAACAGAAGCTCCTGGATGCAGCTGGCAATGTTCCACTTCCCCGTGGCACTTCACTGACTACAATACACTGAAAAAAAAATGTGTAGGGAAAGGGCTCTGTTTCTCTTTTTCGTAAATGGAAGGTCAAATGTTTGATGTTTCAACCTCAGCACAAACAACTTCTGCTTTTGACTCCTGATTTCATTTTCATCCTGGTGTCCCTGTAGAAACTTGTCCCTTTGTTGCCTGCTCAGTGCCCAACTCAAGTGGAAGGGATTCAGCAGAGTGGGCGGATGTTAGGAAAGAGAGGGAAATATGGATCATTGACCAGGAGTTCCCATTTAATTGTAAAGTTTGGTTAATCTGTAACGACCTTCTCCTTTCTGGAAAAGCTGCTTTATTTTAATGTCATTTCACTTCCATATAGCTATACTATACCCTGCCTATATCAGTCAATATAACAACAAACTACTGTGTGTACAAATATATATATATCTATACAAAGGGAGAGCAAGAGAGAGGGAGTTTTTGACAACCACTAGAATTAACTCAAATATTTCTTCAGCACAGTGAAGTCTGGATAAATGATTCTTTACCTTAAATCCTTCTAGAACACCTGAGCCTCTAAAAAAAAAGTAAACAATACATTTTGTAGTAATAAAACAGAATATCANACGATATATTTTGTAGTAATAAAACAATATCAGCAGTTGAATCATGATTAAATTTAAGATAAAATGGTCAACAAAAGTCTTCATACCCCATGACTTCGGTGATATTTCTTCCCCCCTCCCATTGTTCTCTTATTTTAATGTGTTTATACTATAGCCACATTTCAACTCATATTTTTGAGCATATTTTTAAGCATATATGCCTGGTGTAGAGGCTGAGAATTGAACATCTGGAGAGTCACTTAATGTTGCCCTCAGTTTTTAGCTCGTGAGTGTTTGGAATCTTGCAAGTCAATTCTCACGCAGCCTCAACATAAACAATGTATATGTTTAGATTGTTTTTCATATTTCTCCTCTGGGAGGAGAATGTGATTGATGGTGGTGTTCACCATCCAAGTTAAAGAAGTAGTGACCTAAATGACCAATCTCTTGGCCCCTATACAAACTGTATATGTAGAGTCAAATAAAGAAAAATTTAGAATAAAGTATAATTAGCTTTCCCTTCACCTGCTGCTGCCTGCCTCGTTTCTTTGATGTGCGATCGTGCATCAATTAGTGACCCCGAGCGTGCCTAAACGCAACAACTTAAGGCAGGATCCATTTCCTCTACTTTAAACATGGACTCTAAAGCTCTTTTAAGTTCTTCATCTTGACTCTTTTTACAGTCATGGAGAGAGAGCTCCTGGTTGCAATTAATCTCACCCTAACTAGATGGTTAATAAAGTTTATGTACATCAATTTAAATTTTCTCTCAGTTTTAGTTCAGTCAGGGTTCAGAAAAGAGTTCCTGTAGACTGGCAGCAGTATCACTGTGAAAGAAATATTTCCTGGAGCACATCTGATTTTGTTTCCCGTATTTCTCTGTCCAGCTGCAAAAAATACATCTGGAAGACTGAAAACAAAAGGAATGAGAAAACTCTGATTTTACCAACCATATTTTCTTCCAAACTGAAACCAGTCCCTTTTTCAATGAACCCACATACATTGATCTGGGTTTTGTCATGAAGAGGAAAGCCAAACAGGTGCAGAAACCATTGTAATTTAATTCTTTTACTGCTCAATGCTTAATTAGAAAGGTAAGACAAGTCTTGGAGCAGTATCAGCCTCTACCACGTAGGCTGTAGGGTGCACCCCACTGTGCCTGCACACATACAAATACAGATGTTCAGGAGCACTTGCACTCCCTTGAAATTCTGTGTTTGCAACTGTTAGTGATTTCTCTAAGGCTGTTGTGGCATCCTAAATCTTTTTCCTATGCCTTGTACGCAGCTGATTTGACATGTCTGAGGAAAAAAAAAATCACATTTTGCGGCTGTGACAGAAGTGTGAAGGTTTTTATGGAGATCGATGTGATGATGAGTGACAAGAAGGATCAGTGGGGTTCTGAATGAAGATGTGGGTTTGCAAGAAGTCTCAGGGATGTGAAGGGGGACTTAGGGGTGAGACAAGAAGTTATGATGAAATTTGAAGAGCAGTGAGTGATTTCAGGAAGTTATTTCATGGACAAAACTGTCTTTCCCCCTTCCTTTTCTTTCCTTAGCTTCCCTTGACAGCTGATCTCACTGTGAAATGGCAGTGGGACCACAGAACACTCAGGAGACTGGCAGTGTCTTTGTCTCCAAAAAGCACCTTCTATCTCTAACATTCCTTTATAGGAATGTAGAATCATAGCATGATTTAGATTGAAAAGGACCTTAAAGATCATCAAGTGACAAGCCCTGTGTCATGGGCAGGGACACCTTCCACTATCCCAGGTTGCTCCAAGCCCCATCCAGCGTGGCCTTGAGCACTTTCAGGGATGGAGCAGCCACAGCTTCTCTGGGCATCCTGTGCCAGGGCCTCAAGACCCTCATTTTTAAAAATGTCTTTTTCATATTTCATTTAACACATTCCTCTTTCCGTTTAAAACAATTGCTCCTTGTCCACTGCTCATTTTCCTGTCACTAGAGACCCTCATGAGAAGACTCTCTCTGCCTTTCTTACAGGAAAAGGAACTCTTTACCCATTCCAACAGATCCATGTCTTCTGTACCAGGGAACCCAGACCGGTGTGCAGTACTCCAGGTGTGGCTCTCACAAGAGTGGAGTAGAGGGGGAGCATCCCCTCCCTTGACCCTCTGGCCACATTTCTTGTGGGGTAGCCCAGAAGGTAATCAGACAGGATTGACTCCCCAGGACTCCTGAGCTTCCACTCCAGGGAAAACTGGGAAAGGATCTGCCTTAGGACAGTGGAATGGGGGGGAGGGTTTTAAGCAAATCCTGGAACAGCCCTGGGAAACTGGGCTCAGGGCAGGAGAAGGCATAGCAAAGATGATGGCACTGCTGAGAGGGACATAGAAATATCTCTAGACATTTGTTCTACTGTAAGGCAGCAGAAAGAGAAAGAGACATTTGTCTCAGAATTCAAATTCTGGGGTTTTTTTCTCCACAATCTCTACCTCCAAAGAGTTCAGGAGGCTGAAAACCTGCTTGGACCTGATGAACTCAAAAATCTACTGCAGTTGGTCTGTTATTCATTGGGATTTGACAAATTGCATAATAAGAAAATAACAACCTCCCCAAAGTTTCATTCCATTCAGGGCCACAGCCTGGAAATGACAGCAAGCATAGCTCAGGCTCCTGGTGCAATAAGTGATCTCAGCCCCACCACTTTCCTCTGGCGTGAATCTTGACAAAAATAAAAAATTGATCAAAGAAGGAAGATGGTTGTGTTAAGCTTTTCCAATTGTGCCTTCAGCTGAAAGACATGGAAAACTTACATAGAATAACAGGAGACAAGGGAGGCCTTCTACAGAAGATCAGTCCTGTAACTCAGAGAAAGTTTAAAACAAAAAAACAACCAAACAAACAAAAAAACAACCAAACAAAAAACCCCCCAAACCCCCAACAAAACAAAAACCAACCAAAAATCAGCATAAACTATTTCATGTCTGACTCTTGTAAATGGAGGAGGCCAAGATGCAAGGCCCAGTATGTCACATAGCAAAGCATTCATGTGTCCAGCTTCACATCATGGGAGCAGAACATTGATATGTAACCAGATTCCTGAAATGTTTGGCAGTGGTAGTTTAGCAGCTTCCACTGGTTCATTTGCTTCCACAAGAGCCAGATTAACCAGCAGTGCTCACCCAGCACAAACCCAGGGCAGATGAGGTGACGTCCAGCACTTCTCAGGAGCCACAGAATGACAGATTAGACAGCTGAGGGGTTTCTCTTAAAAAGGTCTCAGAAGATTTGTTATTTGTTGCAATGCCCATATTTCAGATTCCATCTACCCCCTGATGTCTTCCAGCCTTGGTTCACCTTCTTGCCTGCTCCCATAGCCACTGGAAACCAGGACACAGCTACTGAACACTGAACACTTGGTGTAGAAAGTTGTGGAAGCAGAATTGGACCGAACAGCTTAAATAGCAGACACAAACAAAGGGAGAAGATCCAGTGTGGAGTCACAAAATCACAGAATGGGCAAGGTTGGAAGAGACCACTGGTGGGTTTATCTGATAAAACCTCCCTGCTCAAGCAGGGCCATCCTAGAGCACAGTGCCCTATTCATTATTATCCACTTCACAGCAATGGGTTCCATTTCTTATTTGAATCACATTTTGATTCAAATCCTGCCAAAGGCATCAACGAAGATTTCTGTCTCCAAGGCCAAGGCCTCTAATACACAGCCATTCTCGATGAAGGTCTTGTAATTACATTAAGGCTTTTAAATTCTCTTAAGTCACTTTTAGGACAACAAAATTAATGCCCAAGAAGGCTCCGAAATTAACTCATTCTTAGTTATCCATTACTCAGGGAATGCTGGGCTAAATGCAGTGGTGTGGAATAAGAAAATCTCTATTCAAAGCCTACACATACGTTGTTTTGTGCCTCACCATTGTGCTTAATCCTCCGTTCAGTAAATCATGCTGCAAAAATAAATTGGCATAAAATAAAATATATTCTGAAAAGAAGTAGGAAGTTCCTCCTGACTGACAGCGGCTTGCAATGCCAGGGCTTGTTCTATATTCATACTTACAAAATGCAGATTATATTTCTCTCATGCTGGCAAGCCAATAACTAAGCTTCACTGCTTTTGGCATTCACTAGATTTTTGTCATACCTCCCTAATATGCCTTAAGGGTACTTGTTGATACCAAGAATTGAAACAAAGCTTATGCTTTTGGTTGCCAAGTCACTTCAGCCAGATGGAAACATAAATCTGGAGCCAGAAAATATTATTACTGTTATTTGAATTTGGAATGTAAATGGTGGCTTTGTCTTTACCATGTAAATGTTTCTTCTGTTGTAGAAAAGTCTAATATGAGAAAATATCTATCTCCTTCAGGCTTCCTTTGTTGCTGTCCTAGCAATTTGGCTTGAATATGTTGTGAGGGCTATAACCCAGTTATAAAATAAGTAATAAATGAATGTTCCATGTTCCTTTATGGAATTCATTTTCTCTTCAGCTGAGGAAGGAATAACAATGAATAAACGGTGCATGACAAAGCCAGGCAAATCACAGCAGAGCCTTGCACATGTATTTAACACAGAAGGATGAACATCCTTAATAGTTCATCTTGGTGTCTTTAAATCAGGTTGTCTTTATGGAATATCTATGCTCATGCAACTTCAGGTGGGTTTAGGATAATGCAGTGGTATATTGATATTAAGATGTTATTGCTGTATTGCACAAAAGGTGTCAGAAATTGTGATCATCCCTTTATAAATCTGTAAAATTCCAAAGTTAACAGTAAAAGTCTTGATTTGTTGGGATTGTGCTAGGACATCTGTAAAACAGCAGTTCTTTCTGATTTTTTGTGACCTTCTTATAGAAATGTTATTTTTCTCCATAATTTTTCTGGGAAGGTTTTATAAAAGGAGAAAAGGGATGTGAAATAGAGAGCAATGTATCACTGCAACGACTGACCTGCTTCAATAAAAGGAGTTGTTTCCTCTGAAATAAAAAAGACACTGGTGTACAGTTCTGAACATCAAGAGGTTTTTTTTTGTATTTACTCTTGAGAGAGGAAATGAAAATTATCTTCAAAATATAGTAACTTAATTAATGAATACCATCGTGGAGTCATTGAATCTCAAAATCACAGAAACTGAAAATGGTTTGGGTTGGAAGGGACATTAAGGATCATCTATTTCCAAACCTCCTACCATGGGCAGGGACACCTTCCACTGTCCCAGGTTGCTCCAAGCCCCATCCAACCTGGCCTTGGACACTTCCAGGCAGACATAACTTCCAGTGTAATGCTGTGTATTATTTAACACAATCTACCTGTGTTTAACAGAGGTATCTGATACTAGACAGTGTCAGCTGAGAAGGGTGAAGCCTTTAGGCAGCTGTTCTTACATCAATGTAGTCAGTGCAGCCCCATCCTGTTACAGCAGAAGCTCCTTATTCCCTCCAGGAGACATTAATCAGATTAAGCTGACAGTTCCAGCCATTCTGACTACAGTATCTGCTCCCCCTGTTTTACAATAAGCAGCAGTGAAATAACCAGGTTTATTAAGCTTTCCTCAGTGTGGGACAAATCTAGACTTCTCTGTAGAAGGATGGCTCACAAGAAAAGTTCCATATTTTCTTCAGAACTGCCCACAGAAATAAAAACTGATGGGCCCACACTACAGGAAACACCAATCTCCTGGTGTTTAAATCTAAACTTCACAATTTTATCTTCTCTCCACCCAGTGAGACTGGAGAGAAGCAGCATCAGCCAGGCCAGGACACACAACCTAAGAGAAGAAGTGAGAGATGAGGAGAAATCAGTGATGCTTTTACATATTCCTTGCCAGCTACAAATAAACAACAGGAGCACTGGAGACTTTTCCTAATGCACATGCATCCCCAGGGATGGCTGTGCTGCTCGGGACATGTGGTTCTGTGGCACGCTGGGTCCCCAGAGCTGCAGGATTCGGGGCCCAGCCCTGTCACCAGCCTGCCCAAGCCCCAGCATCCCTCTGGCTGCTGTCCGAGCGGGAAGCCAGATGGTCTGGGAGCCTGGAAAAACACCAGGGCCGGCGCTTCCAGGGCAATCTGCACACATGCAGCCTTTCCAGGGCTGATCCCAGCCTTCCAGCCCGGGCAGCCCCGGTGGAGCCCGGCCAGTGTCACCGTCAAAAGGCGCTGCTGTGACAGACCAGATTGTCCCTCGTTGCCAGCAGCTGTCGGGTACCCGGGGAGCGCCTTTGCTTTGCGATCACACGTGTACCAATGTTGCTGAAAGAATCCAGTGCAAACCCTCTTTTCTCTTCTCTTCTCTTCTCTTCTCTTCTCTTCTCTTCTCTTCTCTTCTCTTCTCTTCTCTTCTCTTCTCTTCTCTTCTCTTCTCTTCTCTTCTCNCGTTTCTGGCTGTCTGTCCTCATGTGGGATAAGTTTTCTGTTCTGCAAAAGCCCCTGTTCCCAAAGCTCTGGAGTTCCTGAGTGATGACAAAACCCATGTCTGCGGGCGCTGCGGGTTTTAGTAGCGGCTAAAAGCACCATCTAGTGGCGTCGGGGGAGCTT
Organism: Illadopsis cleaveri; assembly: GCA_013399915.1. Classification (NCBI taxonomy): domain Eukaryota; kingdom Metazoa; phylum Chordata; class Aves; order Passeriformes; family Timaliidae; genus Illadopsis; species Illadopsis cleaveri. Next base: position 58,224 of record VXBB01018694.1, read on the forward strand.
ACGGGACACGGAACAATTCTGGTTTGTTTGGAAACTTAAAATCGTCAAAGTTTGAAAAGACCCCTAAGATCACCGAGTGCCACATCTGCATGTTTTGTAAACACTTCCAGAAATGGTGACACCGACACTTCCCTTGGCAGCCAGTTTCAAGGGTTAACCGCCCTTTCAATGAAGAAATTGTTTCCAATATCCAATCTAAATATCCTTGGCACAATTTGGGGCCATTCCCTCTTGTCCTCTCTCTTGTTCCTTGGGAGAAGAGCCCGACCCCTACCTGGCTGCCCCCTCCTGCCAGGGAGTTGGAAAGAGCAAGAAAATCCCCCAAAAATCTTTGTTTCTCACAGCTGAACAGCCCCCTCAGCTGCTCCTCCTCAGACTTGTGCTCCAGACTCTTCCCCAGCTCCGTTCCCTTCTCTGGACATGCTCCAGCCTCTCAATGTCCTTCCTGAACTGAGGGGCCCAGAACTGAATCCAGTATTTGAGGTGTGGCCTCACCAGTGCCCAGCACAGGGGACAGTCACTGCCCTGGTCCTGCTGCCACACCATGGCTGGTACAGCCCAGGTGTCTTTGGCCTTCTTGGCCACCTGGGCACAGCTGGCTCACGTTCAGCTGCTGTTGACCAGAACCCCCAGATCCTTTTCCAGCTTTCCAGACACTCTGGCCCAGCCTGCAGTGCTTCAGGGGTTGCTGTGATCCAAAAGCAGAACCTGGCACTTCTCCCTGTTGGACCTCATGCAATTTCCAGTCGATAAACTGAAGTCAGAGACAGCAGAAATTTCATCACCTTCCTCTGGTGTTTCTCTCCGTGGCTGCTGCTGGAAGATGCTTCCTTCATGACGGAAATCTTGCAAGATGGGCAGAAGAGCAAACCCTGCTTCACTGCAGGTTCTACACCTTGCTGTACCCCACACCACTCTTTTGCCTCCTCACAAACAGGATTGTGACAGTTTCATGCTTTTCTCCTAGAAACTGCCAGTAAATCCTTCAGTCAGGATTTAGATACTGCAGAGAGGAAAGGTTTCAAGCCAAAGGAATTGTCCTGCTTCTTTCTGCCCACTCACCACTGCCCCATCCCTCCTCCTCCCATCTCCCAAGATTTAGTCATGGGTTCATAAAACCTAAAATCAAAATAATTCAGGTCTAAAAAGGCTTCCAAGATCATAAAATCCAACCTTCTTATTGGCCTTCACAACAGGATATGTTATTATCAGTGACAAGACATATCTTCAGACACAGCACCCAGCTTTGGTTGGCACCTTTCCCCAGCTGGCAGCCTGAATGACCAAACTCCTTTACTTCTACCCCAGCAGACTTATGGATTCACCTGTCTCACAGGAGACTCACTCTCTAGAAACACATACAGAGTGGTTTGGGTTGGAAGGGACCTTAAATAAAGTTGTTCATTCAGTTCCAAGCCCCCTGTCATGGGCAGGGACAGTTTCCACAAGACCAGGTTACTCCAAGCCCCATCCTACCTGCCCTTGAGCCCTTTCCAGAGATGAGGCAGCCACAGCTTCTCTGGGCAACCTGTGACAAGCCCTCATCACCCTCACAGGGAAGAATTTCTTCCTAATATCCAATCTAAATCTCTCCTTCTTCAGCTTAAAGCCATCCCCCCTTGTCCTATTGCTATATCACTATATCTGTCCTGTCATGGTGTCTCACTTCTGTTGTGTAGGATTTCCCACCCCATCCCTGCCTCTAAAATGCTACAGGCCTAAGACATCTAGAGATTAATACTGGAGTGATGAAACTAAACAATTGGGTACTAGATAAATGATGGAAAAGAAGGGCAGGAACCAGAGGCCAGGCCTTCACCACCTGAGTTTATGCTCACTGTTTTGTCAGACTTGAAGGCACAGGCATTGAAATTTCCATCAAGCAGGCATCCCAGTCCACATAAGTGTCCATCTCCCTGCCTTTATCCACTTCTCTATATTATTATGATACAATTATCATGCATTGCTCCTATCACCTTTTATTACCAGCCTTGATTCCTGCTGGTTGGAAACACCGTGGGCCAGCTTCAAATGTTGAGATCATTAACAAACCTGCAACTGGGATCATTATTAAACTTGTGAGGTTTCAGAAATTCCACATCTCCCACCCAAGTTCTCTGATGCATTTTCAAGTACTGTATTTTGTGTAGGAGAAGCAAAAAAGCACTTTTTCTTGATGCTGGAATGATTGACTTACTTCTTCTTCTAACAAAAGTATTGGCTATGGGGTAATCCCAGTTTTTCTCCCAGTCATTTTCAGTCTCAGTAAGAGATCCAGCACATTCCTCACCTGATCACACAGAGCAGTTTGGAGTCAGACTCATTTCAATGGCTTGGGCTTCATTTCTTCAGCAAAAAAATGTCAAAATCTCAAGGAAATCATTGGCTTCACCAGTCCAGAGAACTTCTACTGCAAAAACGTCTTCTCTTCTGTAATCCATGTCCAGAAGACACAGGATTAAGAAGAATTAAGAAGGGTAGGGATGCCCTTCAGGCCTGACAATCCATGAATTTTGATTCTTGCCTGTTGGCTTCTTCAGTGGTAGGTCAGTTCCTTTATGGAGATGTGATTTGAAATTGTGATAATGAAATCAGTTGTAACAAACGACATGGGTTAAGAACAAAAACAGTCCTTATTTTTCATATAAAATGCAGGAGGAATATACCTTGCTTGCCTATTAATTACAGAAAAATATTTAGAGTTGTCTTTAATCTAAAAACATTTAAATAAAATATTTCTGGCCATATGACTGTTCTATAATTACAACAGCACACAGTTAACACTTTGACAGATTAATTTAATTAAGCAACTCCTGGTTATATATTTTTTAAAGGTTGCATTTACCCCAAGATAGAGATAATTATTTCCTTCTTTCTCTGTAATACTCCATCTCTGGTTGGTGGGTTAGTTTTTTGGCCAGCTAAATCTAATCAGCAGTGCAAAAATCAGGCAAAAAACCAGTCAAGGTACCTTTAATATACTGAGACACAAATGCTCCTTGGCAATATAAGCTTGGCCAAGTGGCATCTCTTAAGCTTCTTGTAACTCTTTTTGGGGTGAAAAAGCAGGTCTTGGAGCATAAACAACAACATGAGTAACAGTAATTAATGTCTGTGGTCTCTAAGCCCAGCTGGAAGTGTGAACCGAGGCGACGTTTGTGTGAAACAGCAGCTCCTGCCTTCTGCTGAGTTACAGAATCAGCTTGAGCCAGGGAATAAAAGGAGCTTGAAGGGGTAAGGATGGGGTGATGAGAGAGGGGTGAGGGGGAGCAGGGGACACAGGAAAGCATTTTGATGGAAGGACGTTCCAGAATCATTAAGGACAGTAATGTTCCTGATACAATATATTTCCCTGTTTTTTCACTGGGGAAGATTGGATATGTCCCAGCTGAACTGCCTTCACTTGTGCAGGAGAGCAGTACCCTGGATGCCAAACCTGCTAATATAATTCAGGAAGGAGCAAACATGTTATTCAGGAAATCAACCTGTTCCGAATCTGTGCTTGTCTTTAAGCTGCTGAAAGGGACAGCAGTTAAGCACATACGTCACTGGGGAGGTACACACATCCGTAGAAGCATACACAGATTTTAGATTTTGCTTGAATTTTTCCTGAATCCAGGTTTTTTGCTTTATTAGTACTGTTACAATGTCACATGTGTGTAGCTTTACAAAGTAAAGACGAACCCAGAACAGAGAGATTGGAGAGGCAGAAAAATCAGAGCAAAACACGAAGATCATCTGTTCATGCTGACTTCATCTGCAGAATTTTACTTAACACTTAAATTAAATTAATGCTCATTCTGGAGTAGCTTAATTCTTGTGATCTTTGCCTTAGCAACCCTTTCTTTCCTTTTTCATTCTGCTTTCCAATTGTAGTGAAACACATGCAAATTCTAAAACAGAACAATCTGATTTCTTTGAAACCCTAAACTCTGCTGATGAGACAGGTTAATGATGATTTGTCAATAGTTCATATCTGATGAACTATTTGTCAATAGTTCATATCTATAAATGCAGATATAAAATAAAATGTGATGGCTTAAAAGAAAGATTGAACTTAATCTGTTCTGTCTGGGTGTACAGACATCTGAAGTTTCAAATTCCTCTCTCAAGAACATTTCTCCAGACAACACATAACCTTTAGAGGTGTTAAAATCAAGAAAAATATTGGGAAATTAAAAGGAAAACAGACTTAATATAGCCCAGCTATAAGCCACAGAATAATGTGAAGTGAGGTGGGATCCTTCTATAAGAAACATCAGGTGAGTATGGATCCTCTCTGGAATGTGCTAAAATCAGGAATATTTAAAGTCTGGACAAAAAAAAATATTACATACAGACTGTCTAGCCATGCAGGTTGGAGTAGAAAAGATCCTTTGAATCCTAAAAAAGCAAAATGCAGAATTAGCAGAGAAAAAAAAAAACAAAAAAACCAACAAAAAACCTGCTTCAGCTGCTCCTCCCATCATCACTGCCCAGCATCACATGTATTCCTACATCACATCACATCACACACTGGTCATGAAAACACAGAAGCTTTCCCTGTGCCAGCCCTCTCCCATGTTGTCTATCCATGGGCTCGGTGGACAAAGAGCTGATTCACCAAAATTAGTTTAAAATTATGGCTAAAAATACAAAACAAAATTTTTCTTTGGAAGGTGAAGAGTATGTAGACATAACTGCATCAGGTTTCACAACCAACACCCATGGATCAGGGAGTTCTCTCTCAAAAAGGTGTCTTGAAAACCTGTGGTCTGACAGATAAATTGACTGATTGGTTAATTATCCATTTTATGTGCAGCTTTGTTAAGAAAAGAACAGCAAATTCTTTGTCCTGTCAGCACTCAGTGTGGGATTCTGACTCGTAGGCACTTGACTCCTCTACAGCTGTTGGAAAACAGGAGCTGGAAACAAACTTGAGTGCTAAATACCTGCTGAGTATTTGGTACTTGCATAGTTCAGGGGAGGAATCAGGGCAGAAAAGCCCAGTTTCAAGAAGGAGCCACCACAGAAGTTGAATACTATTTTATGGGGAAGGAGCTATCTGACTTGGCTTCATTACAGATTCACACATTCAATCACACCAACATCACTTTTCAAATACCATCTCTTACAAATGGATGTTGTTAACTTTCCCCGACAGTAAAGGCACAGCATGTGATTTTCATCCATCAGAGGAAGCTTAATAAATCAACCAGTACATTACAGCTTCACGCCAAGTTAGCACCTTCATCATGGAATGAAATTAGCAAAGCAAATACACTGGCTAATTGTGAAATATGCTAATTACCAGCTCAACCCGTGAAATAAGGCATGAGTGATGTGTGACGAGCTTTGTACAGAGTCGTGAACGCTTGGAAATGCGACACTTAAATAAAGTCTAAAACTGCTTATGCAGAGAGAAAGGAGAACAGACAGGGCTAGGGAATAGGCATGGTGGAAAAATATTTTCATAAGAAGTTTGAAACCTTTTCGCTTTTGCTACTCTCATGGGATTAAAGGCTGGGAGTACGGAAATGCACTGATAACAGGCTACAGACCATTTTCCATCTATTTCACACCAATCTGAATCTATTCAAGGTCATTACCAAAGAGAACTGAGCTACCAGTTTGGGATAAATTCACAAGTTGGCACAGTTTGACTTGAAGTCAACAGCATGGTGGTTTTCCATTGGTAGAGAATTTGTCCTTTTATTTGATGAATTCAGACTCTTTTGCTCACCAACGAGGCACTGACAGTTGGGCTTTGCAAATGTCTCCATTTTTGAGAACAGGAAGATGATTCACCAGCCTAGGGCTTTCTCTGCCATTCACCTTGGCTCTTGTGGAGACTCTTATTTGCGTTTCTACACAAATCTCCTTCTTGCGTTTTTGTACTTGTCTTCTAAATTATGTAGTGTTTTCTCTATTTAAACTCCTCCTCTCCAGATTTTCATCCTGCTAGAGGAGGGGAAAAAAGGCTCTGAGAGAAGGATAAAGTCTTGCTGTGGTTCATCAACAAGGAAAGAGACTTCATAGATGCAGAGAATGAGCCCTGTTTTATACGGTTTTCCATTTAGTGCCCAATTTAGTTCTCCCCCTCTGCTCTGCCTTTGTGAAACCCCACCTGGAAGTCTGCATCCATCTCTGGGGCTCAAGCACAAGAAGGATGCTCACTTGCTGGAAGGAGGCCAGAGGAGGCCACCCATATGATCAAAGGGCTGTCTCTGCTGTGGGGACAGGCTGAGAAAGTTGGGGTTGTTCAGCCTGGAGAAGAAAAGGCTCTGGAGAGAACTTAAAGCCCATTCTAGTGCCTAAGAGTGCTCCATGAGAACTGGATAGGGACTTTTTGCAAGAGCATGGAGTGACAGGACACCAGCAAATAGCTTTAAGGTGAAAGAGAGCAGGTTTGGATTAGATACTAGGATGAAATTCATCCCTGTAAGGGTGGTGAGGGCCTGGCACAGACTGCCAACAGCAGCTGTGTCTGTGCCATGCCTGGAAATGTCCAACGCCAGGCTGGATGGAGCTTGGAGCAACCAGGGATAGGAAGGTGTGCCCCTGCCCATGGCACAGAGGGGTGGAACAAATGGGTCCTTAAGGTCCCTTCCAACCCAAGCCATTCTGTGATTCTCTGATTCCATGATAACTCATCAACTCTTTCCATGGTGGTACACTCACAAGGTTTACTCACACATAGGGCTGAGGTTCAGAGCCAAGCCTTCAGAGGCTTTGAAAACGTCTGAAAATGTCCTTATATTTTGACTTCTGAGTATGAGATTAAGCCTTATTCTGTAACAAACAAGAAAATTCTATATATTTTAACTCAGAAAATTAGTACCTGGAGCATTCCCAGCTATCTGTTAGATTCTCATAAATTCTCATGGAGGCTTTCTTTAGAAAGGCCACCTGAAAAAAAAAATAGTAGCTCCATGATCACTTTCATTTACACAGCACAATGCTGTTGCCAGAACATCCTATCACTGGCCTTTTACACTCCCATCCTCCCTCATGCCAACATGTGTGTAATAGATTGTAAACTGGAGTCAAACTGCAGCAGCTCTTTGCTTCCGGAAACCACAGAACATAATAATGGGTGACCAGGATGAGCAGAAAGTAGATTGAAAGTTGTGTGTGGGGAGGTTTAAGTTAAATATTAGGGAAAAGTTCTTCACCCAGGGGATGGTTGGGCACTGGAATAGGCTCCCCAGGGAAGTGGTCAAGGCCCAAGTCTGACAGAGCTCAAGAGGCATTTTTACAACGCTCTCAGGCACATGGTGGGATTTGGAGTGTTCTGTGCAAGGCCAGGAGTGGGAGTCAATGATCCTTGTGGGTCCCTTCCAACTCAGCACATTCTATAAATCTATGGTTCTATGAAATAATAATGATCCTGTAGGGTTTCTAGCTAGGCAGTCTGAGAGGAAGAACCCTGGCAGAAGTCAGTTGCTGACTTATCCCANAATAGCCAATAAAACTAAATTTTTAATTGTTTTTTGCCAAGACCTCTGATTCACATTTTGCTTCCTGGCGGATTGCGTTGTGGCTGCAGAGCAAGGAGCACTAAAAACAAACATACAAAAGTTTGATGAATGGAAGAATTAGTTTCCAATTTCATTATTTTTTTTATTGTTTCATCTTGAAGGATTAAATAGCTGAGCCAATTTATCAAAAGTTTGTTGCAAGAATCTATCCCACTCCTGGAAGTGTTCAAGGCCGGGCTGGAAGTGGGTCTGAACAACCTGGCTTAGAGGAAGGTGTGAACGACATGATCTTTAGGGTTTCTTTCAACCCAAACCATTATTTGATTCTGTGATTCTGTGCTCCACCCTGTCATGAAAGGCTGGGTGTTGCTTCTATCACAGAATCATTAGAATTAAGGTTGGAAAAGAGCTTTAAGATTATGCAGTCCAGTTGCCCACCCAGACCACCACCATGTTCACCTGGAAACCATGTCCATAAGTGCTGTATCCACATGTTTGAACACGTCCAGGAATGGCAACTCCTCACCTTCTCTGGCCACTCTGCTCTGGT
>VXBB01018695.1:0-24279 GCA_013399915.1 Illadopsis cleaveri
GCTTCTGGCAGCTTCTCCCAGAAACCAACTCTGTAGCTCCCCAGCTATCTAGACCTTGCCATGAAAACTCATTGCACAGTGGATGAAAATTTAAAAAAAACCACAGGAAATCCAGTGGATTCCCTTTTAGCAGAGATGAGGGCTTAAGGAATGCAAAGTAAGTGCTATGCATGCAAATTCCTTTGCGAAGGTCTCCTCCAAAAGGAATAGGAAGACAATCTTTAATCCCAAACTAATCTTTTTTTCAGTAAGAAAGATCAACATCATTAGAAAAAAATCATAACTAGGTCCAGATGTTCTGCAACCCAGACTTCTGAGGGATTTACAGTGCGAGGCTAAGTGCTAGCAAATAGCATAATCTGACAAAAGAGGGACACGAAAAATGCATCTATTGTGGTCTTTGTGCATTCTGCACAGCCTTTTAAAAACAATAAAATGTTAAAACCAGATCTCAAATCATGTAGGCTACTAAGGCACACTGAGTTTTATATTTGCTTGTCAAATTTATGGTAACAATATCAGCACCAATCCTGCAAAAAACGCCCCCCATGACTTAGTACTCTGCTTCTATTTCTTCAACACTTTGATGAATAAACCCAAAATATGTAGGGCTTTAGTTTTGTCTTCTAAAGACAAAACCATCAAACCAATCTCCTTATGGGAATGCTGTTGCTGTGGGTAGTGCATCTTGTGCCTCCCACTGACTTCCAAAGCATCTGGGACTGTCATTTAATAGTTGTGGATTCCATCAGGCTCAAGAGTTTCTCTCCTAGGTTTCTACCCTGCTGGCCTGCCAGTTCACTGTGACTCCCTCCAAAAGCTGTCATAGGGTGTGCTCTGAGCAGGGTGTCACTCCCACCTGAACGGATGGGTCTCACAGGGTCTCATGGCAGGAGGACATGGGACACTCCTGGTGCCCAGAAACACAGGAAGTCACACACAAGTGCAGATTTTGAAGGGTTTGGTAATTCTCATTCTTACTGAGGTTTCTCATGTTCATCTTCTTTTACAAGCACTGTGTGTCTTCTTTCTTGTCCCCCTTTTTGTATGTGAAATGACCCGGGTTTTGGACTTAGGACACCAGCAAACTCCCTAACAAACTTTGGGGGCTGTCAGGAGCTCAGTTAGGACCCTCTGCTAACTCCCCAGCCCTTCAAAAATCTAAATTAGATATTAGGAAGAAATTCTTTACTGTAAGGGTGATGGAGGCACTGGCACAGGTTGCCCAGAGAAGTTGTGGATGCCCCGTCCCTGGCAGTGTTCAAGGCCAGGTTGGATCCTGGTCTCTTGGAAGGTGTTCCTGCCCATGGCAGGATGTTGGACTGGATGATCTTTCATGTTCCTTCCTACACAGACCTCTCGGTGATTCCATGAACTCCCACGGCCGGCCGAGCTCTGCGGGGACAGCCCGGCGGGGCCGACGGCTGCTCTGCTGTCCCTCCCAGCTCCGTGTCCCGAGCCAATGCCGCCATCTAGTGCACTGTGCGGCGGGATTCTGTGCTGATGAAGCACCTCCAGCTGTGCATCAAAACAATTACTGCCACCAGCTTCTCTCCCTTGTTTTTGCCAAGGCCAGTAATAACGAGATAGTAAGCAATATGCATCCTATATAGGTCCCTAAAAACCCCCCAGCCACCTCCCTCCTGCCTGGTGCATTTCTCACATGTCCTGAACATGGGATTGGTTTTGGTTAGGCTGGCTTTAGCCCCTGTCACTTTTGGTGACACACTTCTGCAGGTAGTGATTCTTGATTCCTCTGCCCAGTGCCCTCCAAGCAGTCCCTGATTTCCCAGCACAACTGGCTAATCTTGCTCCATCAGGCTCCATCCCTCCTGACAAAATACAGGGGACCCCTTGCTCATGAAGAACCTCTCTGGAGGGTTCCTGATTTTCCACCGTGATCAGCAAATGAGCCTTTATGATATCTGCTTAGAGAGCCCTTTCCTCCCAATTCAGGCTCCCAAGTGCCTACAGAGAGGTATCTCTCCCCAGTTTTCCCCCTTTCTGAGGAACACAGCTGTGCTGGGGCAAATCACTGGGCCTCGTCAGCAGCCAGCTTGTTGTTTCTAGCTCCCACATCTAGCATCAGAAATGGCCCTTGAGAGGCTGAGCAGATGTCAGTAATTCTCTTGCAAAGAGAATGCTCCTGACCTTTGAAGTCACTGGTGGTCAGGTGCCTGAAGATCTGGTTTTTATGCTGCATCAAACACTTGTTGTTCCTTCTCTCCAATACCCCTGGGCAGTCACTAATTTTCCAACACATTTGGGTATCTTTCACCTATCTGACTACAGAGGGACACTCACAGCCCCCACAGATGTGCAGAGAGCTTCGTTTTATGGAGACAATCTCTGGAGGCATCTTGGCTTTCCAGTGAAGCCAGTTAAAAGGTCTTTCTCAACATCTGATTTCTGAGGCCCTTTCCTCCCCTTATCTCCCACTTCCTTGGAGACAGCATCTCTGCAGACTGTGACTATCACCCAGCACAGCCTGGAAGCTTCTTCTCTCCGCTGAGAGGATCTGTTTCTCTCCAACTCGAACTTGCAAAAATATTGCTGGTGATGGGATTAGAGCAAAGAGAGGCAGAGCACAGAATGTCTCTGCAGGGGATAAAGCAGGGAAACATGACAGCCACTGATTTCTGGGGGGAGAGCTGTGTGTAGTGCTCAGGCTGGTCTCCCTGTGCCAAGTGGTCAGAGTGTGATGCTGGATGAGCCACCTTTCCCCAGGGCTGCACTACAGCAACTGTCCCAGAGAGGTGAGAACCAGGCTTGCAAAGAACTTAAAAACCAGTTAAATATTTATGAGGAATATTACATTCAGAAGAGAGACTGACTGCCTAATATTATTCATCCCTTCTGGATTCTAATGTTTAATTAATGCTTGCAAAGTGCTTTGAGATGCTTGGATGAAAGTGATACAAACACGTCACTGCACGCCGTGACCCTTGGTCCCAGAGGCACCTGTTCACTGCACAGCTGTAGCAGCACCAAGAGATAGATCCCCACCCTAGGGTGACAGTGGATCCAGAACAGGCATTCTCACAACGTGACAAGCCTGCAGCTTTGTCACCTCAGACCCACAGCCCTGCTTCTCCTTGCAACTCTACAGCAAGTTCAAGTGCATTTTGCAAGCTTTATCCCTTCAGGGAATGCTATTTCTGGTAGATATTTGCAGTGACATAAACCAACTGTTTAAAAACAAGCCAGTGTTTCTGCATTACAGCGTGCTGGGGAGACAAAATTCAAGCCACAATCTGTACAAACCGAAACATCAGCTCAATGCCCCAGGTCCCCAAGCAATGAGATGCCACAGCCTTACAATCCCAACCTGAGTTTTCTTAACTCCTTTTTTTTTTTTTTCCCCAGGACAGCCACTCTCTGGCAGCTGGGGACCAGAGAGGACATTTCTATTTGACACATGTGAGAGAGTTTTGAAGATGCTGATGTGATATGTCAGGTTCTTGCAGGAAAACTGTGTCTCAGAAAAGGGCTTTCCCAAGTTCTGGACACTGGCAGAGTGCCCATCCCATCCCATCCCATCATTAGTATCCCTCACTGGGAAGTTCCTGTCTCATGCAGGTGACAGCCTCTCTGAAATAGGACATCACCTTTCTCCAAAGTCACAATCAGGGGAGAAGCTCCTGTGCTGATCATGGCTGTTCCTGTCACAGCCGGTGGCACACTGTGAACCTCGCTGCTGTGGCTGTCTGTCCCTGCTCCCCCCAAAGCCTGGTTGCATCTCACACCCCCATCCTCCAGATGAAGGGGCAAGGCACTGCCAAAAGGAAAAGAGTGGGTGGCACAGAGATGAAATCTCAGCCATGTCTGGGGCTCAGTGGGTTTCCGCCACCTTGGCTGAGGCTGGGATTCAGAGAGAGAGAGAGACCAAATGTGGGTGGGAAACCACAAAAGCCCCCTCCTCCACCCTACAGAGAAGGGAAACAGCTGAGATTCAGTAGTGGTGCAGGTTGGTACAGGTTCCTGAAGAGTAACCTTACACTGGGTTTACAGGGCAAGGTTTTGCTACTGGAGGGGCTGCATCGGTGGCTTCTGTGAGACATGAGAAGGAGCTGGCCCCACGTCAGGCAGAGCCACCTCCAGACAGTCCCAAAGCAGACCCACTGCAGACCAAGGCCGAGCTCATCGGTGATGCTGGTGGCACCTTTGTGACAGTGTATTCAACAAAGGGTAAAAAGCTGTGCACAGCAGCTGTGGGAGACAGGAAGGACAATACATGGGAGAAACAGCCCTGCAGACACCAAGATCAGGGGAGGAGGGGCAGGAGCTGCTCCAGGTGCCAGAACTGAGATTCCCCTGCAGCCCGTGGAGAGCCTGCACTGGAGTAGGTTTTCTGGCAGGAGCTGTGGCCCATGGAGGGCCCACACTGGGTTCCTAGATGAGGTTATTTAGCACCCTGCCCAACCACACCTTGAAAGCCTCCAGCAATGGCAACTCTGCCACATCCCTGGGGAGATTGTTCTGATGACTGATTGTTTTCACTGTAAAAAACGTCTTTCTAATGTCAAGATGAACATGAAGAACTGCAGTCCATGGGAGGAACCCACATCAAAGCATTTCTTGAAGGACCCCATGGTGGAACAGAAGAACAGCATAAGCAGGAAGAAGCAGCAGAGGTGAAGTGCTACGAACTGACCACAACCCCTATGACCTGTCCCCTGTGACATTTTGGGGGAGGAAGGACGGCCAGAAGAGCCAGGTGTGAAGTTCAGCCTGGGGAGAAAAGAAAGCTAGGAGAAGCTTTTAAAGTTTAGGTTTTTTGTTGTGTTGTTTTTATTTTGGTTTGGTTTGGTTTGGTTGGTTTTTTAATCACTATTTTATCAATTTATTTGTTTTTAATTTGCCATAAATTAAATTAAGCTTTCCCTAAGTTAAGTCAGTTTTGCCCATGACAGTAGCTGGGGAGGGATCTCTCTGTCCTTATCCTGACCTGAGAGGGTTTTTCACATCTTCTCCCTCTGCCTTGCTGAGGAGAGGGAATGAGAGAGCAGCTGGGTGGGTGCTGGCAGATAGCCAAGGAAAAGACACCACTGCTATAAAGAAAATATTCTTTCATCTCACCCTAAATCTCAGACACTCCACAGGGAGGTGGGGCTGGGGTCAGCTCCTCAGAGATACCTCCTCTCAGTGGTGGTGCAGGAGACAGGCTGGGAAATGGAGCTCCAATCACTCTTACAGAGTGTGGGAGGTGTGGGTTGGGTCCACGTCTGCTCAGCTGCCCTGTTAGTTTGTGAGCTTTCCTCCCCAGTGGAGCAGAACCAGCTCCCAACCATTCATGTCTAAGTTTCAGCCCCGTCACAGCCTCCCTCGGCTGCCCCATGGCCAATAGGCTCCCTCTGTTCTGCACACTCATTCTCCCCAGCGCTGCCACACATTGCCTTCCGCTTGGGCCCATTGCTGTTCGCACCCAGAGCCGAAATCACGTGCCTTTGGAAAATCACCATCTGCCCAGAGAAGTCGGCAGAAATCAGCAGAACCTGGACTGGCAGCAAGGCCTGGCTGTCACTCCGGCTGGAGAGGAGGAGACATCAAGGCCAACCAAACATCTGCTTGCTGAACATCAACTACATTCCTCTTTTGTCTCAGCTGTACTTGGGTGAGATCAACTACGGCAGGTGACAAACACAAGGGTGAGAGAAACGCAAGAAACACAGACGCTGAGAGAAAAGAGGTAAGGAAACTCCTTCTTTTGCTAAGAGGCCAGCCTGTTTTCGGGTTTTTTAATGCTATGAACTTTATTACTCCACTCAAGTTGCTGTTTTGGCACGGATGGATTGGTTTTGCCCCTCTTAAAGATCTGCTGTGAAACCATCTTAAGACTTTGACATGATAATACTCCTGGCTGTGCAATTCTCTGAGGCTTTTTAATTTTTACTTAAAACTGTTTGTCTCCCTGAAATTTTTTCTGAAAGGGGCAGAAAAAAAGGGACTTACAAAAAGCTCAACTTTCCTCAGAGCCTGGGGATCTCATGGATCTTTTAAACCCATATATAGGGAAACATGTCCTATATGAAGGCCTGTCACTGGCATATCCCCAAGGGCTGCAAATGCATTGGGGAGCAGCCCTCTACCAGCTGCCACTTGCTATCACCTTCTCCATGTACCCTGCAGGAACGGGAACTTTGTTCTAAAAAAAGCCTCCAAAAATAAGAAGATGCCAGTCTCTAGCTAAGTAAGGATGTCTACTTACATCTGTACGTGCTGAGACCGGAGGGGTCTCTTCTGCTAATCCAGGCTGACTGGCTCTCTGCCTGACACTGGCTGCCAATGCAGGCTGATCCATTAGCTCAGGGCTGAGTGAGCAGGATTTCTTGGAAAAAGAGGGATCCCTTCAATTTCAGGACAAGAGAAAAGAGATCTGCTTTCCCCTTCCATGAGCAGCTGCGCTCTTGAAAGCAGCAGTTTCATTTCTGGTTGAATTTTTCCACTTTCAGGTGGCATATCCTACTCAGCCTCCGTCAGCCACCTCAGATATTCCTCCACACGGTGCATGAAGGCTGAGTTCAGGTTACTGCTCAGTGTTCTCCACAATGAACTCAACAGTCCCTGGTGCAGGTTAGAATCATAGGACCACAGAATGGTTTGGGTTGGAAGGGACCTTTAAAGAACATCTCATCCCAACACTCCTGCCACAGCTAGGGATACCTTCCACTAGACCAGGTCACTCAAAGCCCCATCCAACCTGGCCTTGAACACTTCCATGGATGGAGCAGCCACAGCTTCTATGGGCAACCTGCTCCAGTGCCTCATCACTCTCTGAGTAAAGGATTTGTTCCTAATATTTGATCTAAACCTACCCTCTTTTAGTTTAAAACCGTTCCTCCTTGTCCTATCACTATCTGACCATGTAAAAAGTCGCTCTTCATCTTTTTTATAAGATGAAAGTACTTTTTAAGTACTAAAAGGCTGTGACAAGGTCTCTCTGACTTCTCCTTTGTCCTCCCCAGTGTCTCACCAACATGTCTGCCAAAGCTGCCTGCAGCACAGCAGGGCTTGGCTCATCCAAACTGAGTGCCCACCTCATCCCCACCAGCAGCTCTTGAGCACACAGGGACGGTGCCCACCTGATCTGCCACAGCCTCATGTGGGGACCCTGTATTCACCAGAGCAAAATTAAGGAGGGATGACACCCAAATGTCATCCCAAGCGCATACAGGGCTTGGAAGGTTGATGAAGCAGCTGATTTCAGAGTGCATCACAGCGCCTTGATTAGTCACAGCCTCCGGTGGCTTTAGAAAGGCAGGTCTTGGCTTCCGCTTAGGCCAGAAGAGAGCAGCCTGGGCTGTGGAGATGGAGCCATTTCTTGTGGCCTCCACACGGTTCCAGGCATGTGACTGGGCATGGGGTACTTCATGGCTATGGGGAGCTCAGCTGGTGCTGACACAGTGACACCGCCATCCTGCCTTGTCCTGATGGTGGGACCTCTCTCAGGGAAGATCAGCTGCTTTCACCTGTGACCCCATGGATCCTGCTCCAGCGCTTCCCTCTCCCAGGAGCCCCAATGGGACGGTGGCATTTGCTCTCGGATGAGCAGAGATGCTCAGGAGGAAATGGAGGCAGGGTCAAACAGTCCAGGGGGACATTAGGGACCGTGAAATGACCTTCACTGCTGTCATAACTTTGCTCTCTGCTGGCTATTTTCATTGCACTTGGTCTCTTACCCCGCCTGCTGCTCACCTGATGTTTGCTTTAACGTTTAGAAGTAAATTCAAAGAAACCACTATTTGGTAAAAGAACCAAGTCAACTTTGTTTCAGATTTTGAAACTGAGAAGAAGAGAAGTGAACCCCTTTAGCCCAGAGCCCCACAGCTGAGCCTAACTCTCGAGCAGGGCAAGATGCAGCTGCACCCCTGGGCCTTCGCCCGGCAGGCACCGCAAGGGAAATGCCGCAGCGGAAGCTGAGGTGTGGAGCCCTGGTGGGGAGGGGGGGAGGGCTGGGGGGGCCCCCCCACACCCTAGCAGAACAAGCTGCTGCCAAATCAAAAGCACAGCCACAAACAAGAGGGAGAGGAGAAAACAAAACCACACTGCAAGAAAGAGGCACAGGAGCACACTGAGAAAAGGTGATGGCCTGCTCTGCATCAGGAGCGGTTGCCAAGTTTTTATTTGTTGAGGTTTTCTTTAATTTAAGTTTCCTCCTGTGTCATGCCAGTGCCAGGCTGTGGAGAGGTCTCTGGAGCCATCACCCACTGGGGTTCAGTGCTGGAGGGACTGAGGGGCTGCCAGCCCTGCTCTCAAGCAGATGTTCTCCAGGCATGACTTGGTCCTGCAGGCATCATTCTCTGGAGCAAGCCCACTCACTACCTCAGCTCTCCTCTTCCTATCCCTCAGAGAGGCAGGGATCATTAAAATAAGTCAAGAAGGAAATTAAACCAGTTTAATAAGAGGGGGAAGTTAAAATGAAAAGGAAATCAATGTTCACTTGGGAGGGAGCCCTGCTCCTCCGTTGCTAGACGTGCTAATAAATCAAGTATGCCTGGACTGTTTCTGGCACAGAGGCCAGCTGGCATGAGATGGTCTGGGCTATTAAACTCACTTAACCTCCAAAATGAACTGGCCACATGCCAGCCACCTAATGGGAGAGGTCCCTGGCCCATGCTAACACCTAAATGAATCCCAAGAGTTGCTCGGGAGAGAGCGAGAGCTGTCCCCGGCCAAAAATGTGTCAGGAAATGTACCAGCAATTTAACAGGACTGATGAGTATGTTCCAGTGCCTGGGGACATTCTGTGACACTGCTTAATTTATGAGTACCACCGTAAGATACAGCTGGGCTGCCTGTAAGAAGGCTGTGGGTCTGCTACAAGCATCCACTAAAGAGAGCAGGAGCCTTGCTCACTGAGAGCTGTAAACTCTGGAGCAGCACTGCCTGTGATCTGGCCTGGAGGGATGCAGAAGGAGATAAAAAGGCAGGGGGGGATTGGAAGTGGCACGCATGAGAAGTAGAAATAAACAGGGAGAGAGGGAAAGTGTGTAAAAGAAATCCTAGCTGAGGGCAACCCATTTTCCCCACTGATTTGTAACATGTAGGTGGTAACATCACACTGTGGAGATCTGCCACAGAAATACAAAGATTAGTGTGAACAAAGTGGGAATACAGAAGTTGTGAAACCAAGAGAAGAAACAGAAGAACAAAGATGCATCAATCTGCATCTACCAAGATGCACAAGGTCAGCAGTTCAGCAGTGCCACAGTGCTCTGGTTGTGTGGTTTTGCTCAATAACCAGGAAGCAAGAAGGCAAAGAATGAACTGAAGCCATATGACAGGAGAATAGAGATTCCCAGTCAAAACAAAATAATGAGGTGTGACTCAGTGATTTCATTAATTTTTACTTGTTCTGTTACCTTCAGGTTTTATATAAAGTTTAATGACTTAAAAATTTTGAAACCTATCACTGAGATGTTAATTCACAGATATTACTTTAGAGTGGGGGCTGGCTTTTTCATCCCACAGAAACAGGTGATGCGAGATTTCACAGCAGGGATGAGGTTTCTCCTGTCACCTCAGGAGTGGATCTTACTCAGGGCCCTGTGCCAGCTCTCAGTTATCGATGTTCCTTCGGAGTGAGATGCATACAGATGCCTTGTTAGTGCCCCTTTCTTTATTCTGTAGCTTAACCCAGCAAAGTGCTTCATCACTGCCTCTGCATCTTGTTAGGAGTGATCTCCAATTGTCTGCACTTGCTCCTTTGTTTTACAATTTTTGCAGAAAACAGCTCATGCAAATATTTCCTTGCCTGAGGTAAGTTTTTTGTTTTGCACAAAACAAGACACAAATCTCCTCTGACTGTGTCTTTGCCACCTGTTTCTCTTCTGATGGTGCATATGGCTGCTGTCTTGCTCTTGCACACATATTTTTCATCTGTGCATGTGTCTACATTGGTCTAGATGTCAACTGTTGTGCTAACCTGATCTCCATTTAAATGTAGTGCTGATGTTTTCATCTACTCTTTGATAGCTTTGCATGCTCTGATCATTAAACTAATTTCAGTATTCAATTATCCTCTAATAGAATATATTACACTTGATATTGCACATCTTACATACAAATACTGTAGAAAATTATTCATGCATTTCTTTTGAGTTTAATCCCATTAAGACTGCAGCCTTCAGTCTGTCACACGCCTGGCATGGAGACTGCCTGCTTTCAGAGAAGGGAGGTCACCTCACTGGCTTGCTCACTCTCCAGAGCATTTAAGCTGCTTGGCTTCCCTTCTGTGATATATGCCTTGGTTTAAGGAGGGAGAGCTCAGTATTGTCCTTGCATCAGCAGCCATGGTCCCCTTCACCTTGTCAGCCCACTCAGCTGCAGCTGTTACCAGCACTTGGTCTTTGCTACAGAAACTGCATCTAATTTGGTAACTCACCTTAACATGACCATTAGCTTCCAGTTCCCACTCAAGGTTTTGCTACCATTAATGCTACTTCTTTTGGACCTCATTCCTCCCCTCTCCCCATACTCTTCATTGAATAGTCCTAAGAATTCAAGCAGGTCTTTCCAACATCAGACTTGCTGGTTATTGAGATTTTTAGGGTTAGAAGTTAAGAAAAAAACCAAAAAAACCAAACAAAAAACAAACCCAAACTTGGAGAAAAATATTATTAACAGTCTAAAGATGGCTGTAATCATAGAATCACAAAATTACACAGAAATATTTAGATGGCAAGGGACATTGGGAAGTCTCCAGTTAATTCTCCTACTCAGACCTGACTCTACATGTTGCTCAGGGCTTGACAAGGCAACTTCTGAGCATCTCCAATGGTGGAGATTGCCTGGCATCTCTTGGCACCTATTCCACTGCTGAACCACCTTCAGTGGGAAGAAAGTTTTCCTTATATCTAGTCAACATTTCCCTGTGCAACATATGGCTGCTGCCTCCTGTTCCTTCCCTGTGCACATCTGAGAAGAATGTGGCTTATTCTTCTAGGTAATATCCATTAAATAATGGGAAACTGAAATTAGATTCCACTTTGGCTCTCTTCTCCCTCTCAAGCCCAGTTTTCTGCCTCTCCCTGTATGTCAGGTGCTCTAACTTCCTCACCATCTCACTAGCCCCTCCATTGAACTCTGTGCAGTTTGTTGGCATCCTTCTTGTACTGGGGGTCCAAAACTGTACCCTGTATCGTAGATGAGACCTCAGGTGTGCCAAATAGAAAGAAATAATTACTTCACTCTGCTTCCAGCAGAGCTGGCTGTGCTCTTTGTTAATGCAGCCCTGTATGTGTTTAGCTTTAATCTCTGCAAGAGTGATGATAACCCACCATAGAGAAGTAAAAAAACACAGAACTCTTGGCAGTATAAACAGCTGCTGCCTGATGAATGCCAGAAACCTAGGGATGAGTAAAATGAAATGTTTATTACCAAACTCCAGGGGCACGCTGCAGATGGATTCTTTGCTGAAACAAAGGGCTCTGGTGACTTTCCCAATAAGCTTCCATTTTGCTGTGCTGAGGGGTGGTGGGAGCTGACTGGGAACACAAGTCTCATCCATCGAGGCCTGAAAATAAAACATTATTAACAGAGCATTTGGGTCTTCCAGGAAGAGATCCCTTGGCAGTGACAGCATTTCCAGCTCTGCTCTCTGGGACGGGAGGAGCGTTCCCACAGTGATGGAGCCATGTGGCACTGCCGTGAGCTGCATGCCTGCTGCCATCTTGCTTCTGTATCTGGGTGAGTCCTGGGCTCAGCAAACCCTCATGGTTCTCACAGCCTTTTCACAAACCTCACAACACTCGGTGTATTTCTAGGCTCCTTCTGATGTGTCATACAAGATTCTTCACACGGTTTAGCTTTGGGACTCAGGTTGTTCCCTGAGTTGTTCCCAGCCCACCTCCTGAACCTGCCAGCCCAAACCAGGGTGCATTGCCAGGTTTGGGGAGCTGCCCTGTAGAGATGCAGGAGTGGGGGTCATGTGAGAACCAGGATACACACCAAGCAGACTGGAAAATACTGCCCTCCACACTGCCTCCAGCTGTCTGGGGAAAAATACATCTGTGATGTATAACCACACCTCTGTTGTGAACTTCAGAATCTCATCACAGATTTGCCCTTGCAAATGGAATGCTACTGGCTTGCTTAGCTTGACTGCTAATGGTATAAGCTTTGGTGGCTATTTTAGTGCTTATTTTCCAAGGAAGGAAAGACAGTGAATAAGGCCAAGCCTGCATTTCTCAGATATTCAGCTTTGATTTCTCTGGTCACAGAGGAAAGATTGGAAATCTCTTGTGCACCCTAGAACCAAATGAAAAGCAAAAGATACCAACTCTTACTAATAACATTTTCTAATTTCACAGTTTAAGACAAAATCATAAACTTCTGTAGTTCAATATGGAATTATCAGAAATCTGTATTGGTACTGTTGCAGGTTGCCTCTTAGAGGGATGTAACTTCTGGCAAACCCTACATTGAACTCATATAAACTTTTCATTTTACGTTTCTACAGCTCCTTAGTACACAGGTCACCTGGGGGATTTGCAGGTTAGGCATCTCTGAGAGATTACCAGCAGTGAGACAGGAGACCACAACCCTTTTATTCCCAGTCTTATTTCTGGCAACCCATCTCCTTCTTAAGGTCTTCTGCAGAAATGTTGTTTACAGTAAAGGAAAGGAAATGATTCTCCCAAGAAACCACTCCTAATGTTTCTTCAACCTTACACATCCTATTTCTTTTACTGTCACATAGCCCTCCTCCTAAGAACAGGAACCTGACATTAGGTCAGCCTTCTTTCTTTCTTTTTTACTTTATCTCTTCATTTTTCTCTGTTTTCAGTCTTCGTCCATGCAAAAACTGGAAGAAGGTGAGAGCAAATCTGTCAGTGCTGCATCAAGTGTTGACTGGGGAGTGAAGGAGGGCTGACATATGCTGTCCTTCATTTGCTACCAGTAGAATAACTAAGTCTTATCCAGTGGAAAAATGTTGTTTCAGTAAAATTGTTGACACTTCAAAATCATGAATGATGGCCAGTCCACCATAACTACTGGCATTTTTCCTTTTTTTTCTGAATATATGTGAAAGAGAATAACCATTAGCCAGGTAATAAAAGAGCTTGCTAGCTTGCTTGCTTGCTTGCTTGCTTGATGATATAAAGGAATGACAAATTCAAAAATTGAGGATAATTTCAGTGTCTGGGAAAGGGAGGAGAAATATCAACATCTTTTTGGAGGGCTAGGAAGCGTTTACTGAGTGACCCTGCAGAAACTGAACTTATGCCTTCTTTTGATGGGTATTGACTTTCAGGTCTGATCTCCACTATGGCGGACCAAAATGAATTCCAGATTGGGCTGGCAGGAGGGGAGGTGACCCTGAACTGCGCAGGCATACCTCCTGACTCAAAATTAACTCGGAACACAATTGTGAGCTGGATGTACTATGATACTCTTCTATGTCGTAGGGATGAGATTAGGTTTTGGAAAAGTAAGGCTTCCAATTCATTACCCCTTCTCCCTTTACACGGCTGAGAAACCTCTTCCCTCCTAACCAAAGCCTATTTTTCCAAAAGCATCAGCTTTCATTGCTGATAGATTTGACATCAAGGCGCCCCATAAACAGCTGCAGGTGCGGAATTTGAAGCTGTCGGACGCTGGGATCTACACCTGTGAATATGGCTCTCGCAAAGTCCGCATCTCACTGCACATCTTTAAATGTGAGTGAGTGAAGTGAGTGAGTGAGTGGGGGGCTTTTAGTCATCAGGAGGGGAGGGACCATAGAGCTTGGGGAGACATCTCTGCTGGGATTCTTTATCCAGGTGGATTTCTTCTGTCCCAGGCTATCACAGTTCATTTCTCCTCCATCTCCAGAGAACAGCGTCTCCATGTTCTCTTTGCTGTAACACTTGTCTCTCTCTCTCGCAGGTAGAGGATCTGACTTACTGGCTGTGCTTTTTTCTTTTTACAGTGACCCTCTCTATGGATGGGCATTTTCTGCAAAATGAAGTCCCTGAGCTGATTTTAATGCAAAATTCACCTGGTCCCCTACCTGATCTCAACATCACATTGTTTGACAGCAACAATAACAGAGTAACAGCAGAATTACAAAACAAGAACCGTCAAAAATACATAGTGAGTTTAAAGAAACTGGAGCCTGTGGACAGCGGGACCTGGGTGTGTCAGGTCCGTTCAGACTCTCCATTGATTAATCAGAACATCTACTTTGCTGTGAAGGTATTAGGTATGTGACAACAAAAATGGAACTCACACACAGCCTTGGGAGCCAATACTCCCTTCAGCTCATGAGTCCAACTTTTAATCTCCACATCCCAAGCACTGGTGCTCCAGGGTTGACTTCCCAGGGCTTCCAACAATGCAGCTTGGAGATTGTTCTGCTGCCTGAGCTCTTGTACTCATTTTTCCTCTCCAGGCTTGGTGAGGAGAAGATTCGTCTTTCCTCGGGGTCTGTTCTTCTTAACTCTGCTGTGCTTAGGAGCTTTGGATCTTTCTGCTGTCTTATTCTCAGATGCTGTTTATCCTTTCTGGAGGATGTCGTGGCTTTTCTCTAAGTCCTTTTTAAATGGAGTGCAGTGTGCCTCACTCTGGATCAAGGGTAGACATGGGGAAGTGTAACCATGGCCTTTTCTGCCTCTGTATTCCTTGTCTCTTCTAAATTCAGGTTTTCAGAATCCAGATTTGGAAAGAAAGTATGCAGCTGTTGATAGCACTGTCATCTTGTCATGGCATCTGAACTCCCAGAAGATAAAATGGAAAGAAGGTTTCACAGGACAGCTGAATTGGAAACAACAGGAAGGTGCAAATGCTCATGAACTGCTTGATTTCAATGTCACAGCACAAGAACAGCTGCATGAGACCAAAAAAAGCAGGAGCTTCCTGTTTGAGATATCTGAAAGAAAACCTGAAAGTACCATAGAAGTGAAGCTCCCCAAAGTCCATTTCAACCATTCTGGCCAATACCAGTGCCAGCTGGAGTACCAAGGAAGACATGCACAGAGCAAGATAGAGCTGGTGGTGATGAAAGGTGAGAGGAAAAGAAGTGGGTCATGAAGAAGTGGAGCTGCAGAAACCTGCAAGCCACAAGAGCATGGATGGACCCATCTTCCCATCCCCTCACTCACATGTCCTTTTCTCACCTTTACAGTCTCAGCTAACCCTGCTGGGCCACTCCCCAGAGGAGCCAATATGACCCTGACCTGCCAGGTCTCTGGACTGCTCCCACCCGGTGCCTACTTGCGCTGGGAACGTGTGAATGGGACTGAGATGGACGTTAAGAACTCGAAGCATCAGGAAGCAAAGCTGGAGGTGAACATCAGTGCTACAGGGCTATGGAGCTGTCACCTCATAGAAGACAGTGACAGAAAGATCAGCCTTCATTACTACGTGGGTATGGAAACTAGCACCACGTCCCTGCCCCAACCCTAAAGCTACAAAATTCTCTTTGTTTCTGTGTCTAAATACTTTTACCCTCCCACAGAGGAAGCTCCTGTTTGGATTAACTACGTGATAATCGGAGCAAGTGTTGGAGGCAGCTTATTGGCGTTTGCCCTCGGGTGCCTGTGCATCATCAGTGGCATAAGCTGGCAGCGGAGAAGGGTGAGTGCCTGGTGCCTGTGAAAGGTGCAGAGATTACTGGCTCTCCAAACCACAGGAGGAGTCAGGTTTCCTGTCTGGGTACAGGGCAGAACAGACAAAGGGTCAATCCTTAGACTCAAAGCAAGTTTTTGTGATGGGTAGTCTGCAGATGTCAGACAGCGCTTTACTACCACTTCAGAGGAAAGCATTCAAAGCATAAAAATATCCAATTGTTCTTTGTCCCTTCTCTCTTGGCAGCAACGGGCAAAAAGGATGGCACAAGCAAGACAATACTTGCTGGAAAACAAGACGTGTCAGTGTCAACAGTAAGTGGCAGTGAGGGCACCCAGAATGGGCAAAAACTGTTTTCAAGAGAGGAGCTGGATGGTTGAGTGGGGAGAAATTGAACTTGAGCCTCTGGTGAAAATGTACAGCTGCATTTCAGCATTTTCAGCTCCTACTCATGTTAAATCCTGCTTAGGAGTTATGAGCTATGTTAAATCCCAAACCCATGGTAGCACTGTGCTGGGAAACTTTTGAGCAGAGTGGTTTCACTCAAATTATCTTAATGTTGAGAGGTGTTAGCCCAACCCAAGCAGGAGCTCCAAAGTCCTTTGGTAGGGTCCACAGTGAATCTGAGATCTGGATAGCAAGGTTGTGGATATGGAAGGCACACAACCAAACACAAGGATGAAACAAAATTTTAAAAATCTATAATGTCTATAATTTTATTCCAGCTCTGCTAGCACAGTGCTGGACTGTATTTTGTGAAAATTGCCAATAACCTCCCAGGAGTAACAAAAGAAGAGGAAAAAAAATCACAGAACACTCTGATTTGTACCCTTTCCTAAAGGCCTTGGGTGATATGAAATATAGCATCATGTCATGACCCTTTTCATGGGAGCAAGGATTTCTCAGCAGAGAAGCTGCCCTTTTCCATGTCTTTAAACTTATATGGTATCAGGCATCAGAAGCAGCTGTTGGAAACACTGACAGCCATTCTGTCACTGGAAGTGGAGCGCGAAGGGAAGTATAAATGATTGCATGAACAAGTTCAATGAATGCTTGGGCATAGAACAAGACTTCTGCTTCACTTTCACCAGTGATACTGGCAAACTGTGATAATTTCACCTAATTTTTTTCACTGTCACCAAGAATTCAGTGAGAATGTTTATTGAATGTTTATTGGCAAGTACTCCATCAGAGCTGGGATGTATATGTGGTGAAGAGCATAACATGTCAAAGAATTCACCTTGTTTCCACTTACATTTTATCAAGGTTAAAAAATAATCCCCATAAAGAGAGGACAAAGCCTGTAGAGATACATCAAAATCCAGATAAATCTGTGCAGTATAAATGCTGATACAATTGTTCTCTAACTCTCTTTGCCAAGTAAGCAGCTCAGTGTAACTGAACCCCAAACTGCAACCATGTGGATGCTCAAATAACTGTTTGCAACCTCAGCTACAGAGACAGGCAGTCATTCTCTATGCAAAAAACCTGAGGGGTGGTACTCATGTAGTACTTTTCTCTTGCAGCAGGATGAAAAAGTAATACTGCAGAACTGACACCACAAGGACACATGAAGTCTCTGCCTGTACCTAAACACCTGGCAGCCCACAGTGCTCTGTGTAATTCTTTGTTCCTTTATCATTCCCCCAGTCTAATGCCATGGAGGGAGGTTGTCTGGCTAGGAGCCAATGGACAAGGCAAGAAACCCTGAGGGGTTATGATTGATCCCCAGTTCTATAATGAGAGATGCTGAACAGAAGATACGTATATATATATTTACATGCACACACACATATATAATATGCTTGTATTTTGTTCATGCACTTAATCTGACCTTCCTGTTAAACCAATTTTATGTGCTTCTTTTATCTGCCTGAGAGACAATAAATTACTTTGGGGTTGGGAGCTATTTTTCGCAAGCTGGACTACATTTTTTCTGAGGCACTCTTTTCTGGTTCAAATTCACATTTCTCTCTTTCCTGGTAGGATGTGAAACAGTGATTCTCACTATCTCCAACCTCCCTAGCTTCCATAAACCTTCCTTAATGCACCAGCTCTTTGCTCTCTGTGAAACCTGTCTGTCCATGCTCATTGGCCTTTCCTGGGCAGTCTGTGCCCTACATATCTACCCCTAGACCTACATATCTGATCCCCCAAATCTATCCCTCAGCCTGTAGCTTTCATCTCTCCCATAACAAGATAACACACAAGTGAAAACAGCTCTACCAGTGGGATAATTCAGAACTAATTTTATTGGGAGGGCAGCTCAGGATACCAATAGATTCTGGAAGTCAGAGCCCAAAGAAGTTCTGAATGTTGATCTAGAAGGTAAGTTTGGGAAGCGGGTGAGAAAGCAATTTCCTAGGAGAACAAACCAGCCTTGAACTGCCCAATCCCACTGAGTGCAGAGAGCAGATGCTTCTGAGAAAGCCACTCAAAATGTTTCTCACCAAAATGACCCTCTTTTTTTTGGCTCAAGGAGATGAGAAGAGGGAGTGAAAAGCCCAGGAAATTTCAGATGGAACTAAAAGCATGTTGCAGAGATGACAGAATGTCCTGAAAGAAAAATGCTGTTAAAATATGTACACAGAAATCTTGTGTTTATAGAAGCTACTCTACTGTCTGCTAGTGGCAGGTCAAGAAGGCCTTGAGGTCCTACAGCTGTCACTGGCTGCAGTCCCAGTTTGTTTGTCTGCGCTGGCCTCGCTGGGGACAGGCACAGAGGGGCACTGGGCTGTGGGAAGGGCTCCCTGTGGTGAAGACCCTCTGTGGGATGCCTGGTGCAGGAGGAGGGGCTCTCTGTGTGACAGTCAGGCCAGCATCACACTGTTAGTGACAGACAAGGGACAGGTGGCAACAACGGCACTGGCAACACCTGTGAGCCGGGGGAAATCCGGCACCCCACAGCCCCTGCAGTGCGGACATAGCCCCAGCAGCTGTGGCAGCAGGTGTGGGCCCCACTGGTGTCAGGCCTGCTCCTCCACCACCATCCTCACGAAAACAGGAGTGACAAAGGCCCACACTAACATCACTTTCCTTCCCATAGCTTGTGCTTGCATGCACATGACTACCTTAATTTTGGAAAAGCCTTGGTCCATATCCTGGTGCATGCAGTTGCTTCTCCTGCTCTTGTCTTGTCCCTGAACTACCAGCATAATTTGGGAGTCAGTTGTGGCCCATCAATCTGCTAAACAAGGCCTCATCATGGCTCAAGGACAGGTCCATTTTAGGAGCTGTTTGGGGGAAAATGAGTGCAAAGTAAGTGGTGGTCTGTGTAATAATGGTCATGCCAAACTGCTTGGCACAGTCCCCTCAACAAAAAACTACCCTTGTTTCTGCAGTCCAGACTCTTCACCTTAAATAACTGCTTAAGTACCCAAATCAGCTCCTTTTTTCACTCACACGGGTATCTGGAGCAGAGGGATTATCCTGTACCACCTGATAGCTGGATGGGACAAAAAATCAGGCTAGGTGAACATTTGTTGGGAGCTCCTTTAGCACTGCAGCCATCTCCAGCAGTTCAGATGCTCACCTGAGGTTCTGACAGCTGAACCAACCACCTCTTTACCAGAAAACATCAGCCTTTACTTTGTCAGCAAGAGAATCATCCTGACAATAAAAGACTAAACTAATAGAGCTTATTAAAAACTTTGTGTACCAGATTCAGCCAGCATAGAGTTAATTTCTTCTCAGCACAGGGTCCATCAAACCTGGCCTGTCCAGGATAAAATGAATGGGTAGCAGACAGTGCCAGCACCAGTGGCTCAAAGAACACAGAGGTGCCTGACAGCTGTCAAAGCCAGGATGCAGCTTTCCTCTCTTCCAGAGGCTGGAGGAGACACACTGGGTCCTCACAAGTGACCAAAGGTTCTGTCCCCACACACAGCTGGGACCCACCTGCAAAGAGCACTCAGGCTCACACCCTTGTAAACGATACAGAAGGTACCTCCATCTGCTTCCAGGTGGCCTGGTTAGCATGACAGCAGATGTGATGGTGCCACTGGGATGCCTGTAAGCACACAGCCACATCCACAGATGCACAGCTTCCAGTTCTCCCATCTGCATGAGTGTAACAAAAATTATAGGCCTTCCTCCACACTGCACAATTCCTTAGTGGGTCTCCTGATCTCAAAAGTTGTGACCCTGCCCTACTCTACTTGAAGCTCACCTGGAAGCACAAATCACTGTAGGCTCTAATCTTATAAATCTCTATTTTTCTGGCAGCTCTCCTGTCTGTGTCTTTTCATATGACGACCTCCTTTCTTCCCTAGATGCACGGACTGCCCTGATTGAGAGAAAAGTCATCCACAGAGTCAGTCCTAGTTGGGCTTTGCTTCCCATCTGAGTGCAATACTGAAAGCTTCAGTGTGGGCTTCAAGGCAGAGTTAGAGATTCAAACCAGATAAGAGCAAGCTTGCACAAAATGTGTCAAGGTAGATGAGTCCCCAGCTGGAATGGAATGCAGTTACGTCTTGCCCAAGCCAGGACTTTACAGGCTGTCTTCCATGTATCCTGGTCCTCCTTCTCAGGAAGTGTTGAGGACTTCTCCCTTTGCTAGGTGTGACAAGGGTGCATCTACACTATGCAGTGGAATTAATGCCTCTGCATGACACAAACCACAGCAAGAAACAACACTGCAAAGTAGCAAACACAATGACTGACTTATTTTATTATGTGGTGACAGCTCATCAGAGTAGCCCTGAGATGAAGGCATACATGGCAATACTTACAAAATGACAATGTCAATAAGAGGTCTGTGTAGTGATGTGGAAATACCACAGAAAGCATGGGTTTGGAAAAATATGTGAAGTGCTGATTTTTCCTATTACGTCAGTCTTTCTGGTACTACTGTTGCCCGTGTTTTTGGGCTGCAAAAAGGAAAAAGCATATGCTTCACTCCTTTGGACCCACCTCCAATGCATGGTCCTCGGTCAGGATCCACAGCCTTCCTTGCTCCAGTGGAGGGAGAAGGTTGGACACTGAAGATTTACTACCCTGTCCAGCTCTGCTGAGCTGGAAACACACGGGCTGAAATAACCCTGTCCCACAGCGCTATCTCCCCAAGCCCCTCCTGCTTCCTGGTTTATTTCTGCCCTTTGAGTGCAACGTGAGGCGGTGATTTGGTGGATGCTGTCAGCCCGGATCTGCCGAGGCGATCCATGTGACTCATGCTCCCCGCAGGCTCTGCAGCAAAGCACTTGCATCCCTCAGCCTTCAGAGCCAAATGACCCTGTGTGTTTCTTTGCATGTTCCCAAGGTCTAGAAGGGAAACGCTGTGCACTTCAGCCTCTTCTAATTTCTTTTTATCTTGGGCATGGGAAGGGGGTGGGGGGCAGGGAGATTCAGTGTCCATTTGAATGGCTCATCACTCAGCCTAACGCTGCTGCAGAGAAAGAGTAGCTTCCATCCACCCTTCTCAAAGTCGAGCGTAGAGCTGGAGTATTAGACTCTTCCAAGATCTTCAGCTTTGGACTGGTTCCTTTCTGAGAGTATTCCCAAGTGTGTGTTTCCTAGGAGGAAGCCCAGGGTTTGTAAGTGCATTCACCTCTGAGCAACACCTCCAAACCACAGCCTTTGCCTCATGCATGTCAGCATCCTTACTTGGCATCCCCCCTGAAAAAGCCTTTGGCTGTCCTTCTGTTCATTTTCCAGCCAGCTTGGCCAAGACTTAGAGGTATTTCCAGATTTGGAGAATGAATGAACAGCAGAATAAGAGTGGTGGCAGAGATTGCCTTGCTGGCAAGACATCAAAAACGAAGAAAGGAGAAACCCCAGCTCCTCAATGCTTCAGCACCAGCTGGCTCTTGTCAAGGTGCCTGTTTCAGGCTCCAGAGCTGGGAAGCCCCTGCTCTGAGCTTGTCCATGTGGTGTGTGGAGATGAGGCTCTGGAGATGAACAGCTGTAACAGTGATGCTGGCTGCGTGAGGACCATGGCTCCAGAGAGGCCAGCACACTACCTGAAACAACGAGGGGAGCCAGAGAGCTTCCCTGGCAGGGGCCAGCTGCACCCAGCATGTCAGCAGTGCTCCTGAAAGCCCAGGCTATTTTTGAATTAAATGATTGTTCTGGCCTTGGGAAACCTCAAACATACCTAGAGAAGCTAGAGGTTAAATGAAAATTGCAATTCAGTGTTACAAATTTAAAGCAAAGAAGTAATTTCAGCTCCTTCCAGATACTGTGGGTTCCCAGACTAATGATTCAAGAGCTCCTAATTATCTTTTCTGTGTATGAGAACAAACAAGTAAGTGTTCGGTAATTTTGGAAAGCAGCATAATTAAATTCTGAAATGACAGTTTTACATCTTTTGCAGACTGGAATTCACTGTGCTGGGATATCAGTGATGCCACAAGAGCAAGAGGGATGAAAAAGGGGTCCCTAACACTCAGAAAAGAAGAACACATAAAGCATTACACTGGATAGGAAGGGGGATGGGGGAAGCAGGAGGACATACACACCTCTGCTTGCAGCATCACAACATCATGTATTTGACGAGGCTACCCTGGCAATTCCTTTTTGCATGGTAAATATATACAAATATTTATGTATGTGACAGAGGAAAAAAAAAATTTTGAGGGTGCCCAGCTGTGTAAGTAAACGCATTCACTGGTAAACAGGCATCCCCCAGTCCAAATCCTAGTTTATACATTGTGAACCCTAAATATTTCTGTGAAGCTCATAAACAGCACTAGTCATCTGTCTCCTGATGAGAGCTATTATCAATTGCCCATTTTGCAGATGAAATATCCGAGAAATCTCACTAAATCTTGCTGTACAGTGCTAGAAATAGAACCTAAGGTTTGGATATGACAAATCTACATTGCAGTTGCTGTCATTGGAGGGAGATGCTTGGCTGGATTCTTGTTAGCTATTAACCACACCCTGCTCAGAGAGCCAGAAAGGATGCCAGGAAACCTGCTTGCAAGCACACCAATGTAGCCTCACAGGAGGCTGTATAAGCCATGCTGGGGCTCAGAAAGTGGATTTAATTGCATCCATGATCTGTGAGAAACATATGAANCCCTGCACTGTGAGGCTTCAGGATTTCCAGATCTGAGTATTGGTGTTCCTTTGCATGTGCAGGGTCAATATGCAGCATATACACAGTTGCAACGCCTCTCTTATAAAAACCAGTGAAACCGGATGTCTGGAAATCTTTAAAATACATTTAGATGGATGGATGGACAAGCATCTGCTTGGGACTGTGACAGCCCTAGGTAAGAGCTCTTCTTCTGACAGAGTTTGTCCCGCTTCACAGTAAAACTTCTTTTTTTTTTGCTTTCATTCAAAGCAATAACCCAGACTAATTTGCAAACACAAGAAGCTTCCTTGAGACTGGAGAACTATTCCCATCCAGCTCTGCTCACCAGTCCCTGTCAGGTGTAGCCTAAGCTATGAAGAGATGCTGGGCTGCAGCTTGTCCCTTCCTGTATGGAGAGGAGGCAGGCAGACAGTACAGAAAGTGCTGGAAGCTTGGTTTGCTGTTCCCCTGAGAGAACACAAGGATTTATTCACCCACACAAGCAGGCTAACAAATCATGCTAAGGAGACTCAACTCCTGAATCAGAAGAGGATGGTGATGTTGAAGTTATCGCATGAAGCAATTCATACAAATGACACAACTGAAGCTACACAAATGTTTACGTTTGTGGATACAGACCTTCTCACTTCAAGGCATAAACCTCCCGCAAATGATTCAGGCTGAAAANACACTGGATAGGAAGGGGGATGGGGAAGCAGGAGGACATACACACCTCTGCTTGCAGCATCACAACATCATGTATTTGACGAGGCTACCCTGGCAATTCCTTTTTGCATGGTAAATATATACAAATATTTATGTATGTGACAGAGGAAAAAAAAAATTTTGAGGGTGCCCAGCTGTGTAAGTAAACGCATTCACTGGTAAACAGGCATCCCCCAGTCCAAATCCTAGTTTATACATTGTGAACCCTAAATATTTCTGTGAAGCTCATAAACAGCACTAGTCATCTGTCTCCTGATGAGAGCTATTATCAATTGCCCATTTTGCAGATGAAATATCCGAGAAATCTCACTAAATCTTGCTGTACAGTGCTAGAAATAGAACCTAAGGTTTGGATATGACAAATCTACATTGCAGTTGCTGTCATTGGAGGGAGATGCTTGGCTGGATTCTTGTTAGCTATTAACCACACCCTGCTCAGAGAGCCAGAAAGGATGCCAGGAAACCTGCTTGCAAGCACACCAATGTAGCCTCACAGGAGGCTGTATAAGCCATGCTGGGGCTCAGAAAGTGGATTTAATTGCATCCATGATCTGTGAGAAACATATGAAACCTCCTATGGTCCCTATCAAAGTCCTGAGTAAGAGCTGCAAACAATCAAAACCCTGTGAAGTGCATTTGGCTGTCATGTAAATGCTTCTGCTTTTAGGATTCTGCTGTTTGTTTCTTGGTTAATGAGCTCTGTTCCTTTAAGGATCCAAGGTACCTCTGGGAAGTGCATTTCCCTGGACCTGCAGAGCTGCTGTCCAGAAATAACTGATCTTTATGCAGTGAACTTTTCCAGAAACCATTTCATACCTCGACATTGTAATAGAACTGTTTCTTCAGGCCTGGATGCTTTAGACTATTTTAGTGAGCTGAGGCTTTAGACAGCAGGTTGCTGGTCGGAGTACAGCCTGACTTTGTAGGAATTAAAACCTGCTCCCAGCTGTGCCAGTCCTCCTAAGAGATGAGTCTTGGAGGGGGTG
>VXBB01018695.1:27352-59387 GCA_013399915.1 Illadopsis cleaveri
TGGAGCAGACTTGGGCCCCAAAGCCAGCAGAAGCGGGAGAATTCCAGCCTCATCGAGAGATCAGTGTGGGCCACCAACAAGCTGGGTGGGAAGGGAAGCAGAAGGAGATGCTGCAAGGAAATTCGTTCCCCTGGGATTATCAGAGAAGGATAGTTCTGAAACTGTCTCCAGAGGCCACAGGCCTAACTGTGAGAGTGGTGGTACAGGGGGGAAAAAATGAAACAGAGTAGAATGGGGGCATCGCCAACCTAGTCACGGCAAACTGCTCCAAGCAGGGAGGAAAGGAGGCAAAGCCTCAGGTGGTCACAGAGAGGGTGAGAAAATATGGAGAAGCAGAAGGGGGCGGGGGGGGGTAGGAACTGAGCCAGGTAGGAACTAGCTCAGGCTTGGGTACTGAGCCATCCACATAGAGATTAAGTTTGCATCTGCTCTGGCCAAGGCACAGAGCAGGCCTGTACCTTCCTGGAAAAATACTGTTTGGGTGTCCCCTGTGCATGACGACAGAGAAAGGGGTCTGAGCTGGTAGGATCAGGGAAGGCAAAGGTAAGTAGTCTCAGGAATAGGTTAGTAGTCTTGTTCACTGGGTTTGTGACTGTGGGGGTCTCTGGAGACCAGAACTGCTCCAGCACAAACATGTGGCTGAAAGACTTGTGTGTCAAGAATGTGGAATGGCAGGGTACTATTGGAATGGTGGAATGCACCCATGGATGGGACAGGATGGGAGCAGCAGGTTAAGAACCAGATCATTGGCAGAGAGAAGCTGAGGTCTAAAGAGTCTGGGAGCTGTACAGCTGAAACAAGGGGTGTAGCAGCGCATGCATGGGGATGGCAGGGCTGGAATCACAAGGGATGATGCAGATCAGTCATTCCATGCAAGAAATGGCATTAGTAACACTTTGGGTAGGGAGCCTAGGACTGGAAGGGCAGGGAGCATGGCATGTCTCAGCAGCACTGGATTGAGTTGGTGGGGACCAGAGTCCAGCTTGAGCTGTGCAAGGACTGGTGCGAATTTGGCTGTTCTGCTCCCTGTAAGATACAGGGAATGCTCCACGCTGTCTAAATCATGACAAGGTGTTAGTGTGGGCAAGGAGAGAGGGAGAGAGAGATCTGGGAAGATAGAATGATCTTAAATTACTTTTTCCTCTCTTCTACAGTGAAACTCATGCCCTGAATCTCCAAGGGAACCTTTGAAAAAGATCTTCCCCTCCCTGCCATCTCCTTATTGTTTGCCAGCTGTGCCCTGCGCAGGAAAGTTTTAAAGACCAGCAAAAAAAAGAACAGCAAAAAGGACAATGTAGTGAGAGTGCAGTGAGGTCCTGGGTAGGGAGCCCTTTGAATCTTGTTTCTTACCCTTCCCTCTTCGTTGATAGCTCTCTGACAGCCTTAGCAGGAGCCTCTATCTGGCCACGAGTGTGGTGGCATTTGGTGAGAGGGGCATTACATACAGTGTATGCACCACCCTCGCTTTTTTGTCGAGACCTTTGCTCTTTTTCCTGCCATCTCCGAAACTCTTGCCTAGCTCCTCATTCCCTAGGACACTGGGAAGCAGGCACTTGCTTCTGCCAAACTGTTTGGAGTCCCTAGAAGTCCTTGTTTGTGTGTAGCCTTCACCAGCTCCAGCAGAAGGTGGTCTCTGAGCCAGAAGGTGTCTGGTGGGCACATGAAGTAAGGAGAGCTTTTTATTTGGGAGAAGAGTGGAGGAGAGTGATGTAATAGATGGGGAGGAAAAAAAAAAAGTGAGCCCAAGCGAGTGAGGGAAGAAGCACTGGCAAGTGTTCATGAAAGAGAAAAAAGGTGGAAGAAAGAAAAAGAAAGAGAACAAGGGAAAAAAAAAAAACAAACAGATGAAAAAGTTAGAACAAGGGGAAGAAATATAATCAAATAGGAGGGAAAGGGAAGACTGGAAGCGAGACAGAGTTGACGGCTGTTCTGCCTGGCACCTGGTGGCAATGCCTTGAGAAACCCTTCCAGCGTGCAAACAACTCACATTGCAGCAGCAGATGAGGAGAGACGTGGCTCCCCCAGTGCAGAGTCCCACTCACCCTCTTACAAAATCCCAGCAGCAGAGGCAGGGTGCAGTCTAGCAAGGGTGGCAGCATGGGGGACTCTGAATCAGAGTCTACCTTGCACAACAACTCACTGTGGTGGCTGGCATGTGGGATGTTAGCTCTGTTGGCCAACTCCTGGATTATCCTCAGCATCACGGCCAAACAACAGAAACACAAGCCTCTGGAGCTGCTGCTGTGCTTCCTTGCTGGCACTCACATCCTTATGGCAGCAGTACCCCTCACCACCTATGCCGTGGTGCAGCTGCGGCGCGAGTCCTCTGACTATGACTGGAACGAAAGCATCTGCAAGGTCTTTGTCTCTACATACTACACCCTGGCGCTGGCCACCTGCTTCACAGTGGCCTCCCTCTCCTACCACCGGATGTGGATGGTGAGGTGGCCAGTCAACTACCGCTTGAGCAATGCCAAGAAGCAGGCTCTGCACGCAGTCATGGGGATCTGGATGGTGTCATTCATCCTCTCCACCCTGCCCTCCATTGGCTGGCACAACAACGGCGAGCGCTACTACGCCCGCGGTTGCCAGTTCATTGTCAGCAAAATAGGGCTGGGCTTCGGTGTCTGCTTCAGCCTCCTGCTGCTCGGGGGAATCGTCATGGGCTTGGTGTGCGTGGGCATCACCTTCTACCAAACCCTGTGGGCGCACAGAACACGCCGGCGGTGCCGCCATCAGAGAGCAGAAGAAGCGTCGTCCTGCTCTTCATCAGCACACACCACTTTCAATGTGCCAGCCATTGTGGTGGAGGATGTACGAGGCAAAAGGAGGTCTTCACTGGACGGCTCCGAGTCAGCCAAAACCTCCTTGCAGATGACCAACCTCATAAGCGCCATTGTATTCCTGTATGACACGCTCACTGGGGTGCCTATCTTGGTAAGCATCCAGTTCTCCCTTTCCCTTCAGAGTCTGCAGTTAAACCAGATTTGCTTTTCTCTCAAGTTTTAGAGAAGGATCTCTCCTGTCCCACCAGCCGCAGAACTGCCGCATCTGAATCTGTGTTATTCTGAGCGGTGGTTTTAAAAAGATTGCAGTAATTCTCTCATGCTTCCGCAGCAGCATTTTCTTAAGTCTAAGCCTGGGGAATGCACACCACACAACTAAAACCACCGTGCAAGTTTTAAGTGGCTAAGAGGAGAGGAAATTATTCTGCAAACTTACTTGTAAAAACAATGAGATTTCTATTTCTCCAGTTTGCTCCTGGGGAACTGATACACTAGTTTTAACAGCTGATGCATCCAGTTGTCTTTTTCCTTCTGCTTGTATGGCTGTAGGCAGCATTCAGGTTTTGGCTAGCTGGTCGATTCTGTGCAAAATTGGAGAGCTAGAGAAGTTCTCAAAAAGAACCCTTAAAACAGGAGAGGCTGAGTCACAGATTATTTTTTTTCCCAGTGGCTGTGTCCTTTGTTAGCACCTATTTAGCTCCAGCTGGTAATGAGCACAGGAAGAAGGGATGCTAGCACCAGGTCTCATGTTAGAGATATGACAGCGTGGAATATGGTCCAGCAAACCTGGGGCAAGACCCCAGGAGCAGTTTTTCAAAGGGACACAGGGTAATTGCTTGATGAATCCTTTAGAGACAGATTATGTTCTGCTACAGAATTGATTTGTGTTACCTTTCTCCCTCAATCCCTAGTTTTGTCTCCTTGGCATTGTTGCTTTTTCTTACCTTTAAAGGTCGTGAGCTTTTTCAGCCTGCGCTATGATACGGCCCCCACCTGGATGGTTCTGGCTGTGCTCTGGTGTTCCATGGTGCAGACCCTGCTGCTCCCCTCTTTCATCTGGTCCTGTGAGCGCTACCGAGCAGATCTGCGCACCGTGTGGGAGCAGTGTGTGGCTATCATGTCTGAGGAAGACACAGAGGATGGTAAGCTCCTCACCAACCCACAGTCACCTTTCTTCGCTAACCACCTCCCCAAAAGACTACAGAGGAGAGAGGGGGTCTTGGGGGAAAGGATCTTGTGGTGTTGTGGTGGCTCAGTGACATTCATGTTACAGCTTGGAGACGGCAACCGCAAGAAAATTTATTCTGCAGAAGGCTCTGCCACTCGCAGCCTTGGGACTAGCATCCAGGAAGCATTAGTGCAACATCCTCCTCACTAGTTGCAAGCATAGATACATTGTGTGTGGCTGCCAAACCACAACCAAAGTGACATGCTGGGCCTCAGCCCAACTCGCTGATCCAAAGGTCCAAGACCTGACAGCAAGCAATTCAAAGGCGAGACAGAAGAATTAGGGCACTGTCTGGGTGCTTTAGTGCTGCTGCAAGCAGAAAGACAAGGTCCTTGTTCAGAGGTGAGCCCTGAGGGCTGCAAATAGGGCAGCACAAGTCAGATAAGCATTAGGATGGTGTCCAGGTGCCCTGATAATGCTCCTTTTCTGACTGAAAAGTGTTGACTGCCGTTCTTGTCTTTGCCAACAGATGGTGTATGTGATGATTATGGCGACGGCAGGATCTGCAAAGTGAGATTCGATGCAAACGGCGCTGCAGCTGCGAAGCGGGACTCTCGGGACATCAAGCTGCTGCCCATGCACCACATGTTGTTGCCCCAGGAGAAGGTACACTACCTGCAGGTGAGCCGAAAGTTAGCAGGGCAGCCCCACAACCCACTTCCTTCTTTGTCAGTTTCCCACGCCTTTGTGTCCTCTTTACACTCTTCTCAGAGAAAACCTCAGCTACTCCCTTCCTGTTCTGACTCTTCAACTCTTCCATCACCTGCCCCCTTCTCTGTTTTCCAGGTCCCTGTCTCCCGGAGAATGTCACATGATGAGACTAACATCTTCTCCGCCCACCGCTCTGCTCCATCCTTCCTACACAAGTGGTCTTCATCTGACGACATCCGCATTTCCACCCCCCGCAAGCCTGGGGGCCCTGGTTTCTTGCCTCCCCAGCTGCATGACTACCAGCACCGCCGGCGGCCCCCAGAAGACGAGCTGACGACCCTACGGCAGTTTTTGGAGGGGGGGCTGTTGCCCCGGGGCTCCAGCTCCAGCGCCTGCTTCTTCCGAGATGAGATCACCACGTTCATCGACGAGACGCCGCAACCCAGCCCAGCCTGCAGCCCGCGGCATTCCCGTCTCCTGCTCGCACCACGCCGCGACCGCCGCCTCTCCCTCGGCAGCAGGGAGGAAGAGAATTCCGACCGGCCACGGCGCTGCTCCGTGCTCGGCAATGAAGTCTGGCATCTGCAGGACGGAGAGCAGGTGCCATGTGAAAGGACCCTAGAGGCCTGCGAGCCACAGACCTTTCAGGACCCCAAACTATGAGAGACAGCATCGAACACATTCAGTGCCATCACAGTTTTTAAATAAAACTTCAAGCGTTCCCTTTGTCCCAGGACCCAATCACTAATTTGCATTCTCATCTTTCTCGCCAGCAGGCAGAAAACATGGCACCCCATGCTGGTGGGGGAAAAAGAAGTGGGACAGATCCGCAGAAGGGAGCACAACGGACGGACAGACAGCCTGTGCCTGCTCTCAGGTTACAAACACATCCACCGCTGCCACCGCCAAATGGCACCCTTGCCAGTCCCGTCCCTTCGTGAACTCCACCCTCGCATCCGGTCTGCCCTAAGAGACAAGGCAGGCGCAGAATGGTATTAAAATTCTATATTTGGAGTGTCAATCGTGTGTCTGTTTTTAAAATACTATATTAGTAATAATTTTGTTTCCATAGAAACAAAATGGCCCGATGTTTAATGAAGCTTCACAGGCTTCTGGAAGGGAAATGCAGAATGTGCAAGGCTCCTTTCCTCCCTCTTCATCCTTCCTTGTCATTCCTCTGAAAGGCAGCAGATGCTTAGCAGCCCAGGAAAGGGAATGATGCCCTTAGAGGAGTTGTCACGGGAGACTGGGTGAAAGGTCTTCTGTCCATTTCAGAGTGGTGCTAAGCAGGAGAGGTCTCGGGTTTGTAACATTGCTCAATGAAAGGTCTTGCTTTGAGGCAACTCCAGGCTTGGAAAGAATTAAATTCTCTCCAAGAAGATCCTGACCCTTAACATCTTATTTCACCAGTGCCAACTTGGTGTGAAATTTCAGATGGGCCGAACTTCTCAGCCAAACAGGAAAGCCGACAGAGGCTTCTGAAGGAAGGCCCCCTCAACTGCCCACACCATCAAAGCTGGGAGTGGTGATGTCTGGAGCAGGCTCCTGCCCCAGACACAACCCTTGGCAGGGAGGTGCAAGAGTAGTGTGTGGGAAATGGACTTTCTGGCTGGTGCTGGCTGTAGTTCCAGCCATGGGCAAAGGTTTGGCAGTGTCAGAGGGAGATAGGTAGCCCTTCACTCCCAATGTGATGGGAGTGTGAAGTGTCCAAGCGCGACTCCAAGGAGAGGCCTCGTTGGAGGCGTTTGGGTGACCCACCCCTAAAGGAGGGTTCGTGCTGGGGCGGCCGCCCGGACCAGGGGCCACATGGGGCCCAGCGGCAGCAGCACCGGCAGTTCCGAGGCGGCGACGGCTCTCGGCCGGCGCAGCAGGACCTGGGCCGAGCCTGCCCGCCCACCGNGCTGCCTGGGGCGGCGGCTGCGCCCCGCGCCCTCCGCGCACCGCGCCAGCCGCGCCGTGCGCCGCGACTTCGAGCGCAGGGAGCCCTACAACTACCTCCAGGTGGCCTTCTTCCAGGTGGGCACCGGCCACCGGCGGCGGGCTCGCCCCAGCGGGGTGGGAGTTGCCACCTCCGGGGGGCCTGTCCTGCAGGGCAGAGGGCAGGCGTGGCACAGCTCTCCTAGAGGGTCGCCCGGCAGCCGAGGGGGTGAGCGCCTTTCCCTGAACGCCTTACCCTAAGCCTCGAGAAGAGACAACCGAGAGGGAACCTTATTGATGCGCATAAATATCTACGAGGGTGTTGCCAAGGGAATGGTGCCAGGTTCTTCTCAGTGGTGCCAGCCACCACAAGAGGCAACAGGCAGAAACTGATGCGCAGGAAGTTCCACTTTTAGGTGGAATATTAGGGAGAACTTTACTATGCAGGTGACCGTGCGCTGGAACAGATTGCCCAGAGCAGTTGTGGAATCTCCCTCACCGGAGACATTCCAAAGCCATCTGGATGCAATCTGGTGCCATGTGCTGTAGGACGGCCCTGCTTGTGCTGGGAGGTTGGAGCAGATGACCCTTTGTAGTCTCTTCCAGTCTGACCCATTCTGTAATTCTGTGAACCCGGGAAGCAGCTGGGGTGAGGGGTGGGTGTGAACAGCAGAGAGCTGCAGGAGCATGACAGGCACTGCTGCCTTTTCTCTGCAGCTGAAGAAGCTGGATCAGGCCGTGTCTGCCGCTCACACCTTCTTCGTCGCTAATCCCCAGCACCTCCAAATGCGGGAGGACATCGAGAAGTACCGGCGCATGTCAGGGGTGAAGGCAGACAGCTTCCAGGACCTGGAGGCCACGCCACACTGGGTGAGGGCTCTGTGCAGAGCCATGCATGAGCAGCTCTTATTCCACCCTGAGGACTGGTCTGGGACCCTGATCTGTTCCCCCACAAAGGCCATGGTTCGAGACAGGGCCCCCATACACAGAATCATAGATTTAGCCTAGAAGGGACCTTTAATGATCGCCTAATCCAAGTCCCCTGCCACAGGCAGGGACACCTTCCGCTACATCAGGTTGCTCAAAGCCCCATCCAATCTGGCCTTGGAACACTTTGAGGGATGGGACATCTGCAGCTTCTCTGGGCAACCTGCTTCAGTGTCTCACCACAGTCATCACAGAAGTATCTTATCTCCAATCCAACAAATATGTTTCATCAAAAGTTTTCAGTTTAATCAGTTTAATGCTTTTAAATCAGTTTAATGTTGCCCCTTGTTCTATCACTACAGGCCTTGGTCAAAAGCCTTGCTCAGACCTCTGTGTCTGAGAGGCTGCAGGGAGATCTTCAAGGTGAGGACAAACCACTACAAGTGTGACAGAGAGACTTTTTGATGACAGTTACTTGGTTTAAGTCTAGGATTTGCTGTCACTGTGTGGTTGACTGTGCATGAGCAGGCAGGCCCCTGTATGTCAGCACCACCCTTTGTGCGACTCAGAAGTCTTGGGGCATCCTTTGGTGTCACCCACCCTGATGAAGGGACCTGGATCTGTCCTTCACAGGAAGCATATGAGACTGGTGTGCAGCACTATGATGCAGATGAGTACCTGCAGGCTGTGGCCAGGCTGGAGGAGTCACTCTCAGAGGCCCTGTCAGCACTGGAAGAGTGTCGTGCCTTGTGTGAAGGGCCTTGGGAGGATGAGGACGAGGAGGAGAAAATGCAACCTGGCCTGTATGAAGCCATTGCAGGTAGTGTTAGAGGCACAGAGGATTGGGTAGGAGGGCTGTGCTCCCCACACTAGGCACATCTCCCAGCACTCTTGTCTGGAAGAAGTGTGAGCTACTGCCTTTCTTGCTCCTCTCTCTTGTAGCCCATTATATTCAGGTTTTGAAGTGCAGACAGCAGTGCGTCCTGGAAATTGCCACAAAGCCGGGGAGGATTTCTGCCACAGAAGATTTCATACCCTCTCACCTTGATTTACTGCAGTTTGCCTACAGCCAGGGTGAGCAGAGCCACAAACCAGCAGGTTATGCTGCGGCACCCCTACACTTGCCCTTTGCCTCTGATCCTGGAGGGAAGCTTGCCTGGGAAAAAGTGGCACAGTGACCTGAGCTCTTCTTCTATTTGCTGCCTGACTCTTCCCAGAACCTCTGTTCAAGTCTGTGGCCACCTTGGGAGATGTCCCTTGTGGTCTTCTTCAGTCTCATTGCCCAGGTTCTGTGATGGGAGGCTGTTCCCATGTCTTTCCTCCAGCACACTTTTTCAGGACCTTATTCCTACTGTTTGCTGAGTGTTTTATACCCTCCTTTTCAGTACATGGCTCCATACCAGGCTCCCACTTCCTGCCTAGAGGCTACACATGCATCTCACTGAACTGATGGCCTGTCATGACACTGGTCATCCTGTCACTCTGTCACTTTCACATGTCCCTCAGCCCTTCTTTTGCATACCCCTGCTCCTCCCTGCACTGACCCAGCTGTTTCTTATTTCCTCTGTCAGACCACTTGTATCTCAAAGAAGCTGCTAGACCCCTCATCTTGTCTGTTACATGAGGGAAGTGGGACCATCTCTTTCAAAATATACTTGCTTTTAATGTGTTTCTTCTAAACCAGCTCCCAGTAAGTGTTAAAGGCATGCCTGTTCTGTACCAGGTTCATTCCCATTGTTGGCTGGAAGCCCTTCTAGGCGGGGGTTGACTTGGTGTACTTGGTGTAAGGCCAGCTGCCAGATCCTGACAGGGACACTGGGTGCTGCTGGCCTGTACACATTCGCTGCTCGAGCCTTTCAGAGGCATGTGTGTTTGTTCTCTTCTGTCCCTGCCCAAGTTGGGAACCAGACACTGGCTGCTGAATGTGCTGCTTCCTACTTGCTCTTCTACCCCACGGATGAGCCCATGTTGGAGAAAATGAAACAGTATCGCACAGAAGTGGGAGAGGACGCAGCTGTCACAGCCCGACAGGTAGATGCAACTCCAGATCTGTCCTTTTTGGTCCTCCCCTGTCCCACAGGACAGGATCGCAGTCCAAGAGACACAAAGGGAAAGGTGTTTCACTGCAGACATGTGCCAAGGCCAGGACTGAAGAAACTGGAATTTACTTCTAGTCTGTCACAGTCGGTGTCCTTCAGGCCAAAACGGGCTTTAATTGTGCACAGCAGGGTGATGGGACAGGCTTTTCTGCCCTGGGCAGGAGTGGCGTTGTCTTTTGTGAGGTGGTTGTTTGACAGTCTCTTTGCTTCCTTAGAGTATTCAGCATTATGTGCAGAGATCTTTGATGGAGAAGAAGTTGATTTATTATGCAGTGGAACATCTGGGAGAAACTTTTAATGACCCTGTAAGTGACAGTATCATCTTAATCTTCCTGCCATGGTTTCACCAATTGTTCACAATCACAGTTGTCAGAATTCACTTTAGTAGGCTGTGATCCAGAAAGGATCAGATGCTGATGAGAAAGACCCCCAAGACCTTATGAGGTGGATCCTTAAGGCCTTTCTGCTGCTCCAGGACTGAAGTTAATTTGGAATTGCTGCTGTAACCATATGCATTGGCTCCATTTGTCTGTCCTGAGAAGGGGGCCACAGTGGTTGGTTTGATACTCACTGAAGAAGCAGTGCAAGGTTTGTTGTGTACTGTACCACCTGTGTTTTTTTCTGCAGGATCTTTGGACTCCAGATGAGCTGATTCCTGAAAACCTAAAGGAGAAATACAGGTAAGATTGAGCTTGTCATATGGGACTGCAATATAAGTAGGAGTGGTACAGGGAACAGTAATACGTAGAGAAATAGGCACAAAAAGAACTGAAAGAATGTGAAATGTTGCTACAGAGGAGGTTTGGGCATAGCTCTGTGTACTGACAGCCCTGGTCTCTGTTTTTGCCTTGCTCCCGAGAGAGGATCAGGAGAAGCAAAAGCAGGAAACTCTGGATGTGGAAGAGAGGGAGAAGAGGGGTGAGTAAAAGAGCTTGAGGAGGTCTTGGATGCAGTCAGCCAGGCTTACTCAGGCTCAGTGCTGTCTTCCATCCTCAGACATTTGGATGCTAGCTTAGATGCAGACTTGAATGGCTCAGCAAGTCTTCTCACTGTTCTTTTCTTCCTCTTTGATGCATGTGAAATCTTGCAAAATCCCACTGTGTACATCTCTGGCATGCAAGCTCAAAGGGCACTGTGGCTGGAGAAGCTGAGAACAGCCTGAATGTGTGACAAGCCTGTGGATATGCAGATGCCTGTTCAGTGTGCCAGGGGTGTCTACACCAAACCTGGTTCAGCTCCACCAGCCCAACTTCAATCAACATTTTTCTGAAAGGGACAAGAAGGGAGGGGCCAGGAAATGGAAACTGGAAGCAGACAATGTAGCTTGGGCAAGTCTTTCCCTGAGAAACAGAAGCCCAAAGGGTTTCTGGCTGAATGATACAGACTGCAGTGCAGAGTCTTGTGTTCTTGCTGGTCCCCTATTCTTACATGTGGATACAAAGCCTCCTGAAGGTCCTCTACAGATCCTCTGTTGTGGATTCTTTGCTTAAAATGACCCCAAGTGGTTCTCTGCTGTGGCACATGTGAGAGCAGAGCTTTCCAAGATCCTGAGTGCCTTGGCATTCCTCATCATCCAGAGGTCAGAGGGGGTGGGAAAAAAGGCCAAAGATTAAAAAGCTAAATCATCAGCTAATATCCAGTGCTTCTCTTTGGGGATGAAGAAAGCAGAAAGATTCACCAGAGATAATTCTGGGATAAAATGTTGGTGAAAGATGATTGAAAGGAGGGTTGATGGAGGTGTTTACCTGCTTCTTTTCTCCAGAACCTCACTCCAGTAGGCTGGACCTGTTCTGCTGCTGCAATCCACAGTGCACTCAAGTTCCCCCAGCTCCCTGCTGCTCTCCCAGCAAGTCCCAAGTCTCTGCTGGCTCCTGAAGCACGTGCTGTAGGCCAGCTTCCCCAGCTGGTGCTCTGGTTCCCCTGAAGCATGTGAGGGGTCTGCGAGGAGCGGGTTCTTCTGGGGAACTGTCCTGTCTTCTCAGAGAATGTATAGTGTCTCTCCACTTCCTTATCCAGGCTGGGGGTTGTTGTCTGAGGGATTCCTGTCCAAAGCTTGCTCATGCCTATCTGCGCTTTGCTTCTCAACAGGTCCTTTGCCTTTTGAGGGTATTGCTGTCACGATGGATTCCCAGCAGATGAATGGAACGCAGCGGGTTGTGTTCGACAGAGTGCTGACAGAGTCTGAGTGTAAGGACCTGCTCCGACTGACAAAGGTGAGGCCAGGATGCTGTAAGAACTCCTGTGTGTGTGTACTTTTCTCCTCAGCAGGCAGAGCAGTAGGATTTCCATGGAGGAGAGGTGGCAGCCTAATGCATGTCATCTGTATTCCTTGTATTGCAGGCAGCAGGGGAAGCAGGAGATGGATACCGAGCAAGACGGTCGCCTCACACCCCACATGAGAGATTTGAAGGGTTAACTGTTTTGAAGGCCATGCAGGTAAAATTCATCTGTGAGTCTGCTGCCTTCTTAATTGTCCAGAAAGAGAGTTTGCCAGCTGAGTGTTTTCTTCTGTGAATTGCACTCTGGGTGCTATTATGAGTGTGCTGTCTCCCTCATAACACTTGTGGTCTCCTCTGACCTGCTTCCACCTCAATCACATTCAGGGATGTTGTACATGGAAGGTTTGACAAGTGCTTTTTCTTCTGTGAAGACAGGGTTTTAGGACTGCTTGTCCCTTTGAGGTGGCCTTACAGACATGCTTAGTTTAAGAGTTGGAGAATAAGTTAAGGTAGAAGGAGCCTCTTGAGATCTCTAATCTGACCTCCAGCT
Organism: Illadopsis cleaveri; assembly: GCA_013399915.1. NCBI lineage: Eukaryota > Metazoa > Chordata > Aves > Passeriformes > Timaliidae > Illadopsis > Illadopsis cleaveri. Next base: position 39,730 of record VXBB01018695.1, read on the forward strand.
TGCAGCATGTCTAATTCCAAAGCTAGATGAAATCCCTCAATTCTTTGCATAGGCAAGTTCTGGACATTTCCAAGGGTGGAGATTCTCCAGCCTCTCTGGGCACCTTTTTTGGTGCTGTACCATTCCTGTGAAGGTGAAGTTTTTCTTCATATCTAGCTGAAATTTCCCTTGCTGCAGCTTTTGTCTGCTGCCTCTTTTCAGTGTGTATCTCTGAGGAGATGCTGTCTCCATCTCCTCTGTAATTCTGTTTTGGGTGGCAGGAGGCTGTACTTAGATGTTCCTTTGGCCTGCTCTTCTCTAGACTGAAGAAAGCCAAATCTTTCAGCCTCTTTTTCTAAGTCATGTGTTCCAAGATTCCTGCCATATTAGCACTCTTTATTCAAGACTCACTTCAGTCTCCTAGTATCTCTTGTGTAGTGGGCGACCCAAAATGATGCAGATTTCCAGATGTGCCTTCATGGGCCAAGGAGAAGGAAATAATTGCTGTGCTGTACAGTTGTACTCCTGAGTTAATTTTAAATGAGAAAATGTCTTCTTTTCTTGCCTGAGTGACCACAGGACTTTACGAAGGTCTCCTCTTCTGTGCTGTGTACGTGTATCATCTCTTCAAGTGTCTTTGTAAGTATTGTAACAGACTTATTTTTCATTTGTAGCTGGCCCAAAATGGGGACGTGGAGTGGAGAGACGCCAAATTGCTTCTGCAGGCTAGTGAGAAATCTCGGCAAATCATAGAGTCCTATTTTACTCCTGGAAAGAAGCTCCATTTTTCATTCACACACCTTGTGTGTCGCACAGCTAGAGACGGTAAAGAACATTTCATCCTGTTAGTTCCTATCTCCCAGAGAGTCTCCTCACTCCCAGCCATGTGCTCTCAGGAGACTATCCTCCCTTTATTTTCACTGTACCCCTTTCTGTCTGCTTTATTCTTCCTTGAAACTGAAAATGCCCATATTCCTTTTTGCATATTTTCAGGGGAACAGGAAGGTCGCATGGATCTTAGTCATCCTGTCCATGCTGATAATTGTCTCTTGGATCCTGAAGGGCAAGAGTGCTGGAAAGAACCTCCTGCCTATGTGTACAGGGACTACAGGTGAGAGCACCTGCATTAGATCATGTGCAGATATCCCTGGCCCAATCAGAGGATGAGCTTAGCTTAGAGAAACCAGGTGATGGTTGGCTCAAAGCCACCCAGGACTGTAGCATCAGGCAGAAGGCTGCATCAGCAGCTTCAGAATGAGGTGTGAAACACCTTCCTTGAGCTGGGAAGACCTGCCCTTTTTCCCTCATTGCATCGCACAGCCAGCTTTAACAGAGAGCAGAATGAGGCTGGGAGGCTGCACAGATTAGAACCGTGACATCAAACTCTTATCTTGTGGGTCTACCACAGTACTACAGTCAGCTGCCAGCCCTTTTGACAGGCTGTTTCTCATAGTCGAGCTCCATCTTTTACAGGATTCGGTGAATTACAGAAAAGGGATAGTCAGGCTCCTTGGATTCCTTTTGTTTGAGCAGTCAGTGTGCTTCAGTGACTATTCTCTCAAGATTCTCTGCAAATACTTTGTGGTGGGTTTTTTCCATTCCACATGAGAGTTTATGTTTTTTCCAGCCTGTGGCAGGTTGTGTTACTCCTCTGTGAAAGAACCTGAGATACAGTTTAATGGTTATGCCAGTTGTTGCACACTGCAGCCAGATGAGGTCAGTTCACTACAGCTGATTCCTCCTACTTGCCATCTCATCCCTGAGCATCCAGAAATTTTACTTGTCTTTTCTTGGAATGGTAGCTGTATCCAGAGCAGAAATCTCTAAGCAGCTATGATGAGGATATGGGACTTAGAGGGAATTCCGTTATCATTGAGTTGTTTCCCTTTGGATACCGGTGTTTACTTGGTATAACTAGATTGTAAAGTGACCAGACTTTGTCGTGTAACTAGTTAGATTTCTGTCCCTCCTGTGAGAAAACTGTCGTGTCGCTTCACTGCTCCCTGGGTTCTCTGACTTCCACTTGAATGGATGGTAAAATACCTTCCCAGAATCTATGCCACTGAGCTATTTTTGAGAGCATCCCTGTCCTCTTGCAGCTCAAGTTGTGACTGCCCCACCAGCTCAAGGGCTGAGCGCTTACAGTGTCCTTTTGAATGAAGTCCCTGTGTTCCAAGCTTGTATCTTTTCTGTGGATCTGTGCTATGGGCATTAATGATAATGTTGAACAGGATTGGATCCAGGGGCCCACGAGTTCCAGTGATGCTGCTCTGGGTGCACAGTGCTCCTCTGGGTGCCAGCAATGCACTGGTCCCTGTGTGCTGTTCGTGCTCGTCTTCACCTTCTCTTTTCGTTAGAAATTTCCCCTGTGGCACCACTCTGAGTCCTTTTACCAGAGTCCAGACTGCTGAGATTGAGCATGTAGTATTTCCTTGGAAAAGCCACTGTTTTTTCAAACATTGTGTGGGTAGCCCAATCTGCTTTTAGTACCCCCATGTTACATTTTAGGACTGTTTTCCATTTACTTCTTGTCCTCCAATTACCCTTCTCAGAAATGGAGTCTAAAGCAGACTATTGAGGTCAGGATAACACTGTTTATGCTTTAGCCATTATCCCTACCTTCCTGTCCCTTTGGACGTGTGAGAGCTGTCCTTGCTTTTCTCCACTCATGTCACCACCCTGGCTTCACAGCCTTATTAAAACCCTGTGGCAGAAGAGCTGCAACTTCCCGGGTTTCAGGGCTGTAATCCTCTCACTGACTTTATGTCCTTAACATTGCTTGAGCAACCACAGTGATGATTTGTATTTCTTCCTCTCAGTTCCGTTAATTAAGAGCTCTGTTGTTCCTCTGATGTTTTCTATCAGCAGCTTAATTGAATACCAAGAGGAACCTGGGTAGTTTCTGGTCCATTCTTTCACCTACTTGACTGTGGTCTCACCTGGGCTGTACAGTGGCCTCACTACTTCTCTTTTTGTATAACTTTAGTAAAGAAGTTTCTTGGTTTATTTTCTTTTCTACATGCACCAGGCCTCTTTTTGGCCATTCTAATTCTAACGTTACTCTGAATTCCTTGGCTGTTAAGACATGGCTTTCTTTGCTGATCAGTCTCCACTTCCAGGAGTTGGATGATTCCCAACCTTGAAACATAAACAACAGGTTAGAAACAAGGTCTACCAAGCCCAGGGCACTGTCAAACAGTGCCACAGATGCATGCTGCAGGAGATTAAGAACAAACCAAAATAAAACGGGACAAGCATGTAGAGCTAATTCCCTGGCATACTCTCCCAGCCTCCTGTGGTTTGCAGCTCAGGGACTCCCCTGAGCTAGGCACTGCTGTATTTAACACCCTCAGATGGATTCTCCTGCTAACTGGTCCACTTGCTTTTGAACCTGTGACAAGGAGTGTGGGGGAAGCACCTGGGAGGAATAAGCTTTACCATACATATGTACTTTTCTTTTTGTCCACAGTGGCATTCTCTACCTCAATGATGACTTCCAAGGTGGGGGCCTTTTCTTCACTGAAATGGACACTGTGACTGTCACAGTAAGTCTGGGACTGGCCAAAAGAGGGAGAGATTACTGAGGGTGAGACTTAGTCTGGGCAGGAGGAAACTGGTTGGTTATTGGATCCCACCACTCCAAAAACCATCCAGTGCTGGTGCAGTGGCAGATTCAAATAGGGGCAGCTAAAGGCAAATTGAGGCAAATCTCAGACAAAGGAGTTTGACTCTTTCCTAGCTGAGATTTTCTAGGCTCTTCCAGTCTGTGTGTGTCTGTGACCTTTGTTGTCCCATTGATCCTCTCTGTCCCTCTCCAAGGCCTTGCTCATAGACTGGCTGTAGATGCCTAACAGCTCTCTGCTTTTCCATGTTCCCAGAGGCAGTGTCACCTCTGTAGGAGGACTGTGCTCCAGAGCAGGGGTCTGCTGGATTCACAGTCTCTTGTCTCCCTCCTGGCAGGCTGAGGTGCGTCCCAAGTGTGGGAGGCTGGTAGCCTTCAGCTCTGGCAAGGAGAACCCGCATGGCGTGTGGGCCGTGAGCCGTGGAAGGCGCTGCGCCATTGCCCTGTGGTACACACACTCCCAGGAGCACGCTGAGCAGGTGAATGGCTATGCCGAAGAAACAAATACCTCCAAGTGAGATCAAATCCCTACTGAGGAACAGCTTTTGGGCTTCCTCCTGGGGCAGGGCCTAGTGCAGCAGCTGGGGGTTGCCCTCTGACGAGGTGTCTGGTGGAGGGGCCAGCCTGTGATGGGTCCTGCAAAGGGGGATTGGGCTCTGGAGCAGTTGGCTGGATGTGTTCTGTGGAGACCCCAGCAGGGAGGATTCACATCATTTCTATCTCCATGGCTGCAGGAACGGGTGACAGCAGAGGAGCTGATGGAGCAGAGGGCTGTGGAGCAGGACCAGCCTGATGGAGATAAACATCAGGGAACTGGTCACAGCAGCAGATCCTCCTCTCGTGCTCCCAGCCGTGCAGCCAAGCCTGCGGAGCAGAGACAGAAGCCTGGCTTGGACAGGAAGCAGCAACCCAAGGTGCTACGGGCAAGAGATGAGTTCTGAGTGCATGGGGCCCTGAGGACTGTCACACACCATGGCCTGGCAGGTCACTGGAGGACTGGGACCACGGAGACCTGGAGCAGTGTATTAGTGTGGTAGAGCCGTAGTGATGGGGAGGGGTGCAGCTTTCTTCTCTACCGTGTCCCAGCAGCTGAGAAATGGAAGAAGGGCACAGTGTGGAAGTCAGTGACACCAGGAACTTTCTTCACTGCCTCATCATGTTTGTCTCACTCAGAAGACAAGGTCTTATCACCCCACTCTTCTCAGTGCCAACTTCTTGGCCATCCAGGGCTAAATCTGAGAGGTGGAGGAGGAGCCTGGAGTCTTTCGGCAAGGGTTGTCTCACATTCAGGAACTCAAAACTAAAGCCTTTGAATTTCCTAAGCACCTGCAAACTCCAGAACCTTGCAAAGTGACCTGAGACAGGAAAGGTGAGGGACTGTGAATATATGGAATAAAAACCAAATGCTGGACACAGATATTGATGGGAGTTTGAGTCTGTATACCAGGGAGATGTGCACACTTGTTTCTGATTGAAATTTAGTTAACAAATGATGGGAGGGGATTGAGCCCTCAGTGAAAGATGACAAAGTATTTGCCCAGATGTCAGCTACTTCCAGTAGTGGAGAGCAAGAGAGAAAGTCAGCTGTGACGTGGCTAACATGGAAATGGAGAGGAGTGCCTTTAAGAAAAAGCACTGTACGCTCACATTTCCCTGTAGCAAGACCTCTCTCTTTTTTGTTTTCATTTTTTCCCCCTCTCCATGCACTAAACTGTCCCTGAAAGCAGAAGAGAGATTTTGTTTATTATTTTCCACTCTGATAGAAAGACAATCTGCTGTCACTGCCCAGGGGATTAGTGTCCCGAGATGGGATTATATTGTAGCCAAATAGGAATTGAATGGGGTGGATATGGAGTATCTAAAAGAGCAGTGACCCTTTTCCTGGGAAGTATTAGATCAAGAGATCAATCTGTGGTCATGACATACTCAAGCCTTGATGAGTTGTGTGTGGAGACCCCAAGTGCAGTTCAAGTGAAAGAAATCTGTAGAGCCAGGGCCAGTGGTGTCACAGGTGGGTGGGTGATCCCCTTGTCACTGTTGGCACAGGGCCCCTGCTCCATGGAAAGGGAAGTCCTTCCTCAGTCTGCATCCTGACACTTCTTAACCTTCAGGCTTGGCAAACCTGTGTTGGCAACTGTTTTTGCGTTTTTCCCATCCTCCCCAGGGTCACTGGAAAGAGTTTGATTGTGTGCATTTCAAATTCCCTCCCCCTGGCAAGGGGCCCGTCACATCCCAGCACCTGCACGTCCATCCCAATGATTTGTGGGGGGTGCTGGGTGGTTCCTGTTTGATGAGGATATGTTGGGGGATGAGGGGCCAGTGTCCACATCTCTGGCTTGCCTTGCCCAAGGGTGGCCTGGGTGATTAGACTGATGGCCTCCTGACGTCAGATGAGATCCGTTAAAAGGTATTTATCTCAGGCTTGGGCCAAAGCTGCGGGAGAGATTAAAAGAGATTGAGGCCAAGATAATCCCCCCGCAGCATCCCACTAAAGTGGCTGCCAAAAGGCATGCCACCAAATCTTTTGCCACCCCTGGCCCCTGTGCCCAGTTCTGTTTTCCCCATCCAGAGCCCCATCTGCAGCTGAGAGAGAGTGTGGTGGCCCTGCCATTGGTTTTCCCTTTGCAGGCCCTCTGTGGTGGCATCATCCCTCTTTCCGCCCTGCCCAGGATACAAGTGACATGCTGTCCCTGGGAAAACAGGAATTCCTGTGACTGTGAAGTACAGCAAGCCCGGCCCTGGTGGCTGATAATCCTAGGCTGTTCTGGCTAATCTTCACTTTATTAGTTTGTTGCTGATATAAACAGAGGGAGTCAAATCCGCCTGGGATTGTTTCTTTCCCTTCAGGAGCAGTGTGCTACTCTCTCTTTTCACCCCTCCCCATCCACCTGCTTTGCATTACGTCCCAATCCGATTTCCCCAAGTCTCTGGTGTCTGATTTAATTTGCCTGACGCTGCTCCTGGAATCAGCCCTCCCCCAACCCCTCCCGTCCACAGCCTTCCAGCTCCCCATGGGGAGATCAGTCCTGGGAGAGGCTGAGGAGCAGAGAGGGAGCAAGGGACTTGCTGGGTGGACCAACAGGACTGACTGGAGACTGCAGAGGTACAAGGGACTTCTGGGCAGTGAGGAGCCATTCTCAGCAAGGGAGACAGGCTGTGAAGGTCTCATCCAAGGGGGACTGCAACCCACCTTGCTCTACAGATCCCGGTAAGTTTGCCGCCTTGCGATAACTGAGGTCACCTTGGTGAATCTGGCATTTGGGACCCTGAGGTTTTGGAGTGATTCTGTGGGGAGCCTTTGAACAAGGGCTCGTCCCATCAGAGGGTGAGAGAGGGTAAGATCATGGAAAAAGGAGCTGGGGTTAGCACTGAGATGTCTTTACAGTGATGAGGAGATTTTGCACTGGGATGGGGTTGCTTGTTCTCCACTTGGCAGGTAAATCTCACTAGTTTCCAGACTGGAGAGGGAGGTTAACATCTCCCCTGGGTGACCTGGCACTCACTGCCTGTACACAGCCCTACACTCCCAGTGCGCCCTGTGCACACCTCTTTACAGCTGGCTGCTGTTCTGAGTGGACAAGGAGCCCTCAGAAAGTAGGAGCAGAGCAGGGTAATTTTACCCTGACCTTTGATCTCCATCACAGGGGAGAGGGATCATCTCTGTATCCGGCTCTGCAAGGAGCCCAGGGTCACCAGGGCTAGCCTGCAAAGCTAGTCAGAGATTACACAGAGACCCAGGGACACTGCCTATTCACACAGAGTCCTTCTTCTTGCACCTTTCCCTTCTCCATTCACAGCCCTCTCCCAACAGTTCACAGAACGACCACTTCTTCTGCAGTATGGGGGAAGCTACCCAAGAACAGATAATAAGAGGGTTCACCTTGCCTCTTTTTCCCACCCATTACTTGCAGCCTTATCCCCAACAGGGAGTGATGATGCAGGTGACTTGGAGGGACAGCCCCCAGGCAGAAAGCTGGGCCACTTCCATGGCATTGTGCAAAGGATGTGGCCAATGCTCTGAAAAGTCAGGGTGTGGCAGCAAAAGGCAGAAGATGAATGATTCCAGATCCCCCTCCATCTGTCTTGCACCACAGCAGAGGCATTTGATCTGCTATGAGCAGGACTCAGGATGGGTTTGGTTGCCCACAGACAGGAATGCTGCAGCAAGAAATTTGTTAGAAAAGGCAGGAGGGGAAAGAACTGTCATGTTGGAAAGCAGAAGTGAAATGTGATTTCAAAAGGCAAGAGCTGTGAATTGGATGAGCACAGCTAAGGCAGAGCTCAGAACAGGGCTGGCATGAACCGACCAAGGCCAGGCTCTGTTTGGCTGTGCTGTGCTTGCTCCTTACTGGTGCTTGCAGGAGGCAAAACTCTGGAACAGTGCTGGTGCCAAGGTCCTCCTGTCAGTAGCTGTGCTGAGAGTGGTGAATTGTTTCTTTCAAAGGTACCTAAGAACTTGGTCTCCTCTACTGCTTAGCATTCACTTGAAAGAGCCCTTACTTCCAGAAAGCACCAAGTGTGCACCATTTAGAAGCTGTTCCCATTAAAACTAGCCTGGGCAACCACCATGAGCAAATGTGAGCTGATCCTTAGATCCACAAGAAATGTGTATCCCTAAGGTCCTGCTGGTCAAGGCAGGAACATGCTTGGGCAAAATTCCATTTCCCTTTCCTCTGTTCTTCTGCTATCCCTAAATTTACATTACTGTAATGAGCTGCTCTTTTGCACACCTGCCCTGGTGCTCCTGGGAGGCAGCTGCACTCCGCTGGGGATCGGGTAACTCACTCTCCACAAATTGCACTGGGACGTGACGGATGGAGGCGACAGGCAAAGATGGAGCTATTATTATCACTCATCTGTGGCTCCTTGTCCTTCTGAGGCTGAGAACAATTCCCAACTTCATTTAGAACGTTCCCTCAGGGGGATTTAAAGGTTCGGACACAGTCCTGAGCTGCACCTTCTCTATATTTAGCCCTTTTTATCCGTCCTCGATATCCTGCCCCTGCTGTTTGATCTGCCTACGGCTCCGAAAGCCCCTCATCTGGTTCTGCAGCTTTACAGAGCAGTGAACTGGCATTCCCTTGCTAGTGCCAGAGGTGAAAAACTACTGGAGAAGGGAAAAGAGTGGTAAAAAACCAGGAGCAAGGAAAGGAAGACTGGGATCTGACAGGTAATGAGAAGGATGTGTACAGCCAGCTTCCCCTGGAGCAGAAATTGGAAGGAAGGAGAACAAGGTTCCCATCTCTGTGCAGGTTTGGGTGGGCAAAACCAGAAGTCTACAAAGACAGGCAGGACAAGCAGGTGGATGGACACTGATCTCAGATAGCCAAAGGTGGATGAAATAACAGCCTGAAGAACTTGGGAACCAAGCAAAGGAGACTGGAAGGAGAAAGTCAGAGGGAGGAGGTTACCTAGCAGGAAAAGGCAATCCAGTGCTTAGAACTGATGGATCATTCCTAAGGAACACTGGGGAAGGGGAAAGTGTGGGCCACAATGGTAGGGCTGGCTGCGCAGGGTGGCTGGAAGTTCAGGTGTGCCACTTGGTGTGCTGTAGGCTGAGACCAGAGCGGGATGGAGTCTTGCAACCTCTTGCGGCCTCACTGTACACTGAAACTGAGGGGCAAACACCACAGGATAAGGAGGATGTGCAGCCTCTGACAGAAAGCTGCAAGACTTTCCTCAGCATTTCCCCACTCTGTCAGTCAGCTGAGAGGTGGAGTGGAATGCCAGCCCTTTCCCAAAGGAGGGGAAGTGCATGAAGGTGGGCTTTCATGACCAGGGTCACTCAATGAGGTGCAACTGTGCATCCTTGCTGGGAGGAGCCCATTGCTACTCTTTTGGAATGAGAGAATAAAAAAAGAGTGGGATGGGCCCAGCTCAGGAGCTGGTCTGTTCCTATCCTTTGGTGTAGCTGAGGCTGGCAGCTCCAGGCCATGGCTGTGGCATGTTCTTCTGGGCCCTGAGAGTGCTGCCCCGGGCTGCCCTCCTGCTCCCTCACCATTTGCTGGGGCTGGCAGCCCCATCCAGTGCATGGGCAGTGAGCAGGGAGGAGTCAGCAGTGCTGTGGCTCTATCGAGCCTTGCAGGCAGCAGGCACAAGTCTCTGTCTGCAAAGTATATCCTGAAATAGCTTCCTGCTGGGACAGACTTCCAGGAGCTAGGGGAAACCTGTATCTCCTTCTCTTTCCTACACTCAAAGCCATGCCTCAGGAATCATTGAACAAGCAAAAACCCACTGTGCCTGGGGGATCAAAGGAAAGCTGTGGAGACATTCAAGGGAAGGAACTCTTAAAGGAAACTCAAAGTGCTCTGGCAAGCAGCAAGCAAAGGTGGGACTTGGGAGCTGTCTGGATGTGCTTGCCCACAGGAAGAGAGCAAGTCTGGCATGGAAGGACCCAAAGCCTCCCTGACCAGAGGGAATGAGTCCTTCAGGCAACAGGGATGGAAATGATGTGACACACAGGGACTAGGAGAAATTCTGCAGATGCTGCTGGAACATTTCTTGAGCAACACCTGGAGCACATCTGGACACTCACATCTATCCAGGTGAAATGTTGGAGCAATTAAAGATCACGTTTGTCTACAAAAGTGGGAGATGCTAGAATCACTGGTGAAGATTTAAGTGCACATAACAAGAAAGAGAGAACAAAACAGAGATGTTGTATAATGATACAGTGCACCTGCATATTGAATATGGATTACAGTTCTGGTTCACTGCTCTCCCTGCAAAAACATATTGTCTCTGCTCTGTAAACAACTGAAAAAAAGCTCACAGAACAACAGAGATAATAGGACATAACAGTTTACACAGGAGGAATGACTAAGTTTGCTCTGCAGTCTGGAAAAGGGATGGATATGACAAAGATGTATAAAATACAGAGTGATGCAGAGGTGAATGGAGACCAGTTATTTGCTGATTCTTCTAACTCAAAATAAAGCTCCTGTTAAGTGGAACTAGTGCCACCAGGAAGTGATGGGAGCAGGAACTTCTTTGCAGAGTCTGCACCCAGCTGTGAAAGCCATCACTATGGGCTACTGAGGAGGCTGAACTTGGCATGGGCACAAAGATGGTGTGGACAAATGCACAGAAGAAAAGTCCATCAAGGACTTACACACAGTAATGCTGCTCTGGCTTTGGATGTCAGTGAAAAGCTGGGGCTGGACAAGTAGGAGATGTTCCCCTATTGGCTTATGTTATTCTTAGATCCTTCCCTAGGCATCCACCTTTCTTTTATTCTAGTTTGGTTTGGTTTGGTTTTTTGGTTGGTTTGGTTTTGGTTTTTGGTGTGAAACTGGAAGGAAACCCTGAGAGAGCACCTCAACAGCCCCATAGATTTCCAGGGTGGTCAGAGAGTTGGTGGGTCCTGCCTGATGAGGCTTTGCTTAGGACAAACAGTAGGAAATAGCCAGGGGGCTCCCCCCATCAAGTTTCTTCCTCCTGGAACTGAGATGGACACCTTGGCCATGAACAGGGAGAAGCTGATGAAGGGGGCTTGGAATGGAGAAGTTAAAAATGAGCAGATGAGTGTGGCCAGAGCCTCAGCAAGAGGCTCTGGAGTTCTTTAGCTTCTGCACATGTATGTTTAAACAGGATCCAAAACAAAATGGACCTTTGACAAGGCCCAGCACAACCTTCCCAAATACTAAGGGCTGTGGCCAGACACAGCACGACACTACTGAGTATTCAGCCAAGGGATGATCACCAGTCCTTTATCAGAGATACCTACATTTCCATAACTGAGCAGTCACATTAGTGTCCTAACTCACACCTCTCTCCTTTGATTTGTGTTCCCAGAACCCAGGCTGCCCCACGTGGAGGAGCCACCCCTAGGTCAGAAAGATGGGGGAAATGGAACAGATGAAGCAGGAGGCTGAGCAGCTGAAGAAGCAGATTGCGGTAATGCTTGCAACAGTCAAGAAACTGCTGAGAGCGTGTCTACCCCCCCACTGCATGCCCAAACTTCCTTCCTCAGCCACAAGCTGGAGTTGGGCTTTCTCCATCTACATACTTGGAGCCCTCTGCATTTCTCCACAGCCCTTTAAATGCTAATGGAGATCTCCACACCATGGTGGGGGCAAGAGTGGCAGGGGAAGGGAGAGAAGAGGGGACAGGGGTCCCAAGAGAGTAGTGGATGCCCAGAATCTCCTCTGTCTGTGAGCCAGCTGGTGTTCTGTCAGGTGGGAGAGTCTATGGAAAGGGTGTAGCACAGCGAACTGGATGCTGAGCAAACTTTGGCTCCCCTTCCTGACATTTGACTGGTGTCAAGGTGCCCTAATCACAGACAAAGATCCCCCTGTGCTGGCCACAATCCAAATACAGCAAAGCCACAGTTCGTACTTCTAGTAGCCCTCGAACTATGACTCCAAATTTCATTTGTCGTTGCCTTCCCTGCATGTTTTTAATCTGTCTCATCTGCCCTTGTCTCTTCTCCAGGATGCCCGGAAAGCCTGTGCAGACACAACGCTTGCTCAGGTAAGGGACAGGGCTGGCTGGGAAAGCTAGCACCACTCTGAGGGGGCTTTTGTCCAGTCAGGAGAGAGTTAAGAGACAGAGATGTAGAAAGCAGTAAAGCTCCTGGTAGTTCGAGATAAATTCTTTCTCTCCCACCACTCTTCCTTCAGATTGTGTCTGGAGTGGAGGTTGTTGGGCGCATCCAGATGCGGACCCGAAGGACCCTGCGGGGACACCTGGCCAAGATCTACGCCTTGCACTGGTCCACGGACTCCAAGTGAGAGAGCTGCTGCTGCTGATCTGCCGGGTGCAGGACAGCACAGGGGTGTGACGGGCAGGAAGGCTCTGGTGGGAAGAAAGCTACTAACATGATGTTGTTTCTTTCTCACAGACTTATGGTCAGTGCCTCACAAGATGGGAAATTGATTGTGTGGGACACGTACACAACTAACAAGGTAGGAGTCACGTGGCTGCAAACTGGGATGCTGGAGTGGGTCCGCTCGGAGCTGGAGCCCTTGACCTGTTCTCTCTGCTGCCGAGAGTCCTGACACAGTTTCTGGTCCTCCCAGGTCCATGCCATCCCTTTGCGTTCCTCCTGGGTCATGACCTGTGCCTATGCCCCCTCTGGCGATTTTGTGGCCTGTGGAGGCCTTGACAACATGTGCTCCATCTACAGCCTCAAGTCTCGTGAAGGCAACGTCAAAGTGAGCAGGGAGCTCTCAGCCCATACAGGTGTGTGCACTGCCCGCCTGCAACTGGGTGCCCCTTGCTTCCAAACTTCACCCTTCACCCTTCCTCCCCTGCCCCTTTTCTCATATTTGCTTGTTTCTGCTTCCCAGGATACCTCTCCTGCTGCCGATTTCTTGATGACAACAATATTGTGACTAGCTCTGGAGATACCACATGGTGAGTGCACTCTCCTGCATCCTAGTGACATTACCTCTGCTCCTAGCACAGCAACAAGTGCAGTCCTTCTTTTCTTCAGCCCTCAACTGTCTAAGGAAGAATTGCTCCTACATGGGAAGCCCACATGGAGCACCTTAGGCAGCTTGATCCATTCTCCCTCCCTTGGCAGAACAGATGCTTCATTTCCCAGCTGAGGCCAGGTCGAGCAGTAGGGATCATGTCAATATGATCTCACAAAGAACAGTGTCATTTATACCAGGACAGAAAGTGTTTTAATTTTATGTGGAGCACGTATATGTTCTCCACTTCTCAAGTCTTGCCCTCTGTGCAAGGGACACTGCAGAGGCAGCACCTGGATCTTTTGGTTCCTGGTTCTCAGGGCTTGCTGTGCTGTGGCTCTGAACAGTCCTGAGTCTTTATTCACCCCACCCCATCCCAATACCTGCTTTGGAAGAACCTCTTTACCAAGGACGAGTAGCATTCCTGTCAGAGATCAGGGTTACACAGGGTTTGTTTGCCTGCCTGTGGTGTGGCATCCCACTGAACAAGAGCTTTGCATCTTACAAGCATGAACACAGGAGACCTTTTTCAGCTATTTGCTATTTTTTGCTGTTTGTGTCCCTCTTACTGTCTCTCAGCATTCCTTTCAGCTGTTACACTTATGAGAATATGCCAAACTTCACACACCCCCAGTCTTAATCTAACTCTGCTTTGGCAAAAGCATTGCCAACAACAGCTGTGAAGATATCTCCTGTTGTATACAGCTGACTGAGAGCATCCAGGGATGCTCTCACGCCCCTTCTCGTGCTGTAGCCATGGCTTCCCTCCTTTTGTTTGTGAGTGGGACAGCTCTTCAGCCTGGCTGTGGGTCTGTTCTGCCTAGGCTGGCTCTCAGACATTCTCTCCTCTCTTCTCCTCTCCTCTCCCCTCCTGCAGCGCGCTCTGGGACATCGAGACGGGGCAGCAGAAGACTGTGTTCATTGGTCACACTGGAGACTGCATGAGCTTGGCTGTCTCCCCTGACTTCAAACTCTTCATCTCTGGGGCTTGTGATGCTACTGCCAAACTGTGGGACGTGCGGGAGGGCTCCTGCCGTCAGACCTTCTCAGGGCACGAGTCCGACATCAACGCCATCTCCGTACGTATGCTGTCTGTGCAGTGCTAGGGAGGAACTTGGGGGCTGGGACAAGGTTGAAGGAAGCTGTCACAGTCGTAAGGGTAACAAGGGTCTTAGACCTTGGCCCCCTGATCCAACCTGAAGTAAGGAGTGCCTAAGCTCACTGAATTTTGGGGAATGGGTCTTCCCAGGCACCAAAACATCCAGGTCTTGGGCAGGCAGAACACCATGGTCTGTGGAGCTGAACATCCTGGCACAGGTGCTGGCCCAGCTCTGCTCACAGCAGCTGTTGGGAATTGTGGTTCAGGCACAGTCCAGCAGCCGTGGCACAAGATACAAGTGGGGCAGCAGGAATACCTAACTCAGCTGAGGTCAGCTGCAGACAGAAGAGGTGGGGTGGGGTCTTAGGATCACAGAGAGATCTTCTGAAGACTAAATTTTCATGACAGGCAGCTCAGACATTTGGGAGGAAGCACCTCCCTCAGAGCTGCAGAGATGGCAGGACAAGAAACATGCCAGACTAATCCTTGTAGCTAACCAAATGAGCCTGCCAGCTTCCTGCAGTCTGCTGTTTAAAACCCCCTCCACTGACGTCAATTAGTAAAACCTTGCTCAGTTGTCCCATGGCTACCTTGCCAACCACATGGTTTTCTGCCGTACCTGCTCCTGATGAGCCCTTTATTTACTCCTCAGAGCAAGACCACAGAAAACAAGCTTGTATGAGAAGGCTGGGATATGAGGGTCAGAGAGAGGAAGGCTCTGGTAGCCAGGATTATGTTAGACCTCAGCTGGGGGATAATGGGTGGACACTTGTCAAGGCCCAACCTAACAGCTGGAGTTAAAATAATCCTTCCTCAAGCACTGAGATATCTTGCAACAGCTCTAGCCCCTTAGGCCATTTGGAGTGGAAGGGGTTTGTTAGGCCTTACAAGAGGTATCAGTCTCCCCCTTCAGCAGACTCAAATTTTATGATCCAGTGTCTGGTCCCACCAGGTTTTCCTGCCTACGTGGATTCCTGGTGGTTAGCAGGGGGGTGTTGAGTTGAGGAATTCCATCGGGATCAGAGGAAAACCTCATTAAGGCGTGGTGTGTGCCCTCCCCAGTTCTTCCCTAACGGCGAAGCCATCTGCACCGGCTCTGACGATGCCACCTGCCGCCTGTTCGACCTGCGGGCGGACCAGGAGCTCATTGTGTACTCCCACGAGACCATCATCTGCGGGATCACCTCCGTCGCCCTCTCCCGCAGTGGGAGGCTCGTCTTTGCCGGGTACGATGACTTCAACTGCAACATCTGGGACTCCCTGAAAGCAGAGCGTGTGGGTGAGTACCTCCTTGAGGTCCCTCTTTCACTCCCTGCAAGGCCTACTGACCCTATCTTAGGGATAATAAGGCACTTATTTTTCCTACGTGGGAGATATCCTATAATGACTGAAACCCAACAAAGCTCCCTCGTACTTAGGGAGCACACCAGAACCAGGACAACCCTCACTGGTGTAGAAGAGTTATTATTTTTTAATGTTAAGGAAGTCAAGCCTTTAAACAACATTGTTTCAAGGGGAACAAGTAGGTTCCTATTAGCTAAAACTGCTCACAACTACCAATGGAATCTCCTACTTCCTCCTAGTCTGCCGTTTGCCAGTTCCAGGTACTCACAGTGCCACTTGGTGGCCAGGCACCAAGCCAAGTGTGCACCTGGGCTTCCATCCCACACCTTTGGGTACTCTGATGCTCATACACAGAACACACAGCATTTTTCTTTCAGATGTGGCCCCTCTGAAAAGTCATGAAATGACTGGGACAAACAGCATTGCTGTTTCTCAGCCTTATCAAGGACCCTATCCTGTCTTAGTCTTACCATCACTCCAGGGTGAAAGCAGTTGTATGAGAATTCAGCTGGCCATACCCTCCCGAGAACCCTTTGGCCGGGCCTGTGGGTGGTGGTTGTAGGCCACAGACACAAGTTCTTCTGCACGTTTGTCCCACGTGCTGACTGTAAGAGGTTGTGCAGGAACAGACAGGGCCTGGGATGTGTGTCCTCAGCAGGGCCAACCCCGTCACCTCTCACGGGCCCCCATTCACTCCCTGACCTCTCTTCTTTCCCTCCACAGGAATCCTTTCTGGCCATGACAACAGAGTGAGCTGCCTGGGGGTGACGGCAGATGGCATGGCTGTTGCCACTGGCTCCTGGGACAGTTTCCTCAAGATTTGGAACTGAGGACCCCAGCAGAGAGGGGAAGAGCAGCAGAAGCACGGCCCATGCAAAACAGCATCATCAGATGAGCACAACAAAAATGCCCACCTACCACTCCCACTTGTCTCTAGACACAGGTCACTTGTAGGAGTCTCCCAGAGTGAAAGGGAAAGGAGACCAGGGAGAAGCAGGGGAGCAGGAGCACATGCACTGGCCCTTCTCTCCACCTCTGAACAGCCCCAGCAGTTTCCAGCCTTGTGCAGGCTTGAAGACTTGTTCTTTATGTCTCAGGACTTTGCAGTGCAATTCAGACACCCTGCACCTTCCTTCAGTCACCTCTACCCACACTGATACCCATGCTCTTCCTTCAGAGGACCCCTCACGCAACACCCACCCCACACTAAGCTTTCTTCCTGCTTTAACTCTGCCTAACTCCTCTGTGCAGCTGTCCTGTGTCCATGCAGACAGCCCGAGACACACTGGGTTTCAGATTTCTACAGCACCACCTCAAACATAAAGCTAGTGTAAATTTGGCTCATTTCCATATGGGAACACTTAGCTCGAGTCCTATCTATGCATAAAGGGGAGAAAGGCAGCCTTCAGACCTGCCAGAATAGCAGGGACTATATTTATTCTTTTCTTAGTTCAAGTCTTATCTATGCATAAATGGCAGAAAGGTAGCCCTCAAGACCTGCCAGAATATCAGGGAATATTATATTTATTCTTACTTATTGTCTGTTTCTTGCTGTTCCTTCCCTCTTTGCCTCACTCCTGCATTGTATGGTGACCCTATCTAACCAGTAGCCATCAGCCCACGTTTTCAAGTCTGTTTAGATCTTCATAGCCCAGGCAAATAAAGAAAGCTCACAGAAGCACTGCAGGCTGTGTTCTTTCCAGCATTGCAATGAGTTACTGCAAACATAACTCCCTTCCTGTGAATATTGCCTGCTGGTCTCTACCAGTCAACACCTCATCCACAGACCTTGCTTTAGCTCACAGTCCCCAGGGGAGGGTGTTCCTCACATGTTTTATTTGAGAAGAGGCTGAAGTTGGGATAGTGAGCTGAAAGTGCATCCTTTCAAAGCTTGGATATTTTAGCTGAGTTATAGGACACAGCCATTTTATTCAGCCCCTCTTCCACTTGTTGGCTCAGAGCAACATCCTGGGGATCCCAAGGCCCTGCTAGAGAGATCAACAAGGTCAATAGTAATGGACAATACCATCTCACTTGTTTTGGATCTCACCCTCATGACAGACCCTTACATAACTCAGTTTCAGGTCACTGTAGCAGTGTAATTCCAGAGGTGATACTGGATATACATCAGTTTCCTGTAGGGAGCTGCAGCTTCCCAGCTCACACTGTTGTACATGGATTTAAGGCCATACCCTTCGGCATGCTCCAGGCAGGGGACAAGGGAGTTTCAAGGCTAATGGAAGGCTGAACTATTTGTTCCTGAACCCTTGTCGCAAAGAAAATATTGTGCTGGGCAGGCAAGCATAATATCAGGACATACAGTCAGCAAAGGTTGAACACAAATTTATTTACTAGAGATAAAAACTCTACGGAAAAATCAATACAGCTGATATACAATAAAAGAGATAAAGTTTGTGCTGTACAAAAGACGTGACAAACTAGGAAGAGGAGGGAGAGATCTTTCCCCAAGAGGGATAGGTGAGAAATGTGGCACTGCTTTGGGGTTTCAGTCTATTTTAAGATTTCTCCCCACTAGAAAATTCTCAAAACATAGGAGCAAGTTATAGAAAAATCCTGAAAAAAGAAATGGCTAGTTCTCCACAAAAGGACACTGTTGGTTCTCTTTGTTCAAGTCACTCCAACCACAGTTCCCAGATTTAAGGCTCCTGCTCAGATCCACTTCCTTCTTCTCCCCAAGGTTCTCTCCCAACACGTGTCTCTTGCCCTAGAGAAATAAAAAACCCAAACACAGAGTGTAAAACACAAGTTAATTGAAGGTTAGTCAATTCTCAGCAGAATATGTAGTCTATTTTCAGGCCATTCAGCTTGGACTCTCTTGTGACAATGCACAAGAGTGATTTTTTTTACATCCTAAAGAGAAAGACTGCACTGAAATGGGCAATTTCATGGTAAGGCCAAAGACAGATTTTGAACAAGACTTGGAGGCATTTAACGACAAGACTGACCCACAGAAAAACATTTGTGAAGTTACTAGTCTCTACAGGTCTAGAAGGCCACAATTCTAAACTGTGACCCTACAAGATATAGAAATTGAAGGATGTGGCTTTTTTTTTCAGCTCAATCTCCCTCCCTCAGTATGACCCATTAAGTTTTACCTGGCGAGGGGCAGGAGCACTGGGAGAATTATCATCTCGTAGAACGCTGAGGGGAGAGCGGCCAGTTCCTCCAGATGTTGCCATGAATTTGTTGTTGGGCTTGTGTCTTATGGGCTTGCTTACTAGGTGACAAAAGGAAACACACCAGTGCACCACAAGGCTCAAAGGTCCCGGACTTTAAATGCCTCCTGGCCTTTATCAAAGACTTACCCAAGGGCTTTGAGGCAAAGGGATCACAGAAAGGTTGATGCTGGAAGTGAACTCTAGAGGACCTACTCCAGGAGGGCCACCTAGAGCACATTGTCCAGGACCTTGTCCAGGTGTCTCTTGAATATCTCAAAGGACAGAGATTCTGCAACCTCTCTAAGCAACCTGCTCCGGTGCTTGGTCACCATCACAGTAGAAAAAAAGAAAGTATTTCCTGTGTACCATTCCATCCCCTTTGCCTCTGGTCCCATCACTGGGCACCACTGAAAAGAGCCTAGCTCTCCCTTTCTTATACCTCTCCTTCAGGTATTTGTATCTCTTAATAAGATAACCCCTGAGTGTTTTCCTCTCCAGGTGGAACAGTCCCAGTTCTCAGCCGCTCCTCCAAGGAGCAGTGCTCAGCAGAGCTTTCTGAAGCACAGCCTGTATCAAAGTGTCTCAGCACTGCTCAGCCAAAGCACAGAGATGTGCTGCCCACACTTGCTCCATAGCCCTTCGCAGGGAGAAACTAGACACGTCTCCACAGTCACAAACCAACCTCAGACAGGGGAAGAGTTGTCATATACCTCTTGATTTTGAATACAGGTTGGAAAAAATTCTCAACTCAGGACAGAAATCGGTCCAATAACACAAGAGTTCCCAAAGGGAACTGGCTGCAGAGGCTCCAGGCGGTGGGACACAGCTGAACTGGGGGATAGGGACAGGCTCTGTCGCCAAGCAAGCCTGGGGAAGGCACCTGAACCAGACGGTGCCGAGAGTCCCGACTTGCTCACAGCGCGTCCCGCGCAGCTCTCCGGGCACACGGAGCGCTGTGACCCCCACACCGAGCACTTACCCGAGGAGAAGCCGTGCCCGGCAGGGCGGCCGGACCGGGC
>VXBB01018695.1:60319-74457 GCA_013399915.1 Illadopsis cleaveri
TTCCGGGCCCGCCCTCGGCGGCGAGGGGGCAGGCCGGGGGTCCCGCCCTGCCCGGGTCTGAGCCACCTCCCCGGCCTGGCCGCGCGGTGTGGCCCGGCAGGCGAGGGGCGAGGCAGTGCTGTGTCATTAAGATGGCAGTGGTCCCTTCTCCAGCCATCTCCACCCCGCTGGCATCCCTGCGCTTCCTGCGCTACCCCCGCTCGGCCTAAGTGGACCTGGGAAGGCGAAGGCAGCGGGAGGGCGAGGTCCCCCTTGAGCTTCTTCGCGGGTGCCCGTCCGGGCTGAGCCCCAGCCCAGCAGAAATGGGGTGCAGCTGGAAGATACGGGTCCTTCGAGGAAGTGGCACATGGCATCCTGGCCCTCTTTCCCTCCTGGACCTCCACAGTGATGCGTGACCCTGCACTGCTCACTCTGTGTCAGTCCCAGCAGCTTCTGAAAGCTTAGTGGTTTCCCTCCTTTCCAGCTTGTGCATTTGAGTCCCCTGCACCTTCAATTTGAAAAGGGTGTCTGCTGAATGAGTGTAGTGTTTTCCAGCTGCTGGTGGGATGGTGGGGGCACGTTCTGTATCTGTTTCCAAGCTGCTCACAGGCTTTTGAACACAACAGCAAAAGTAAACAGTGGTCTGTTAACCTTCCTCACAGTGCAGCTTGGCATCATTCCCTATGGCACTGGGAGTCACCCGTTTGGACAGGGTGCCACAGTTTTGCTGGTAATGATTGTACCATACTCTGAACTTGTAGTCTGTGCGTGCTAAGGGCCTTTTATGAGATAAACTCTCGTGGAAACTCAGCCTTTCCTGATTTGGTAGCATCCTGCTATAAATGAACACTGCAAATAGTTTTTTAAATACATCATCATGACGGGAGTACCTGTTCTTCTGGGACAGCCAGGCTGGGGCTTGCCATCCTATTTCTTGCTAGCTACTTGTGGCTGCTATGTAGGAATGAGCTGTTGCCATGACTTAACAAATAATGACTAGTCTGCCATGCCTATCCTAGCAGCTGGAATACCATTCCTTACCACCTCCCTTCAGTTTTGTCCCTCGTTCCTTCCAGGAGTCAGATGGTGGCTTGTATATCTGCATGAACACGTTCCTGGGCTTTGGGAAGCAGTATGTGGAAAAGCACTATCAGAAAACAGGCCAGCGGGTCTACCTGCACCTCAAAAGAACACGTAAACCGGTAAGAAATAAAAATACATACGCCCAAACTTGTTCTGCTGTGCTGTGTCTGTGTATTCCATGAAATACAGAGTTTTCTCTCCTGAGATACAACTGTTGTTTTTCCTGGTGAATTGAGGGACACCTGTTCTTCAGTTCTGCTTATACTGAGCTGTTGTATGGATTGCTCACTTATTTCTACCTGGCTTCCTTCTGTTTTCAGAGTAGCTTGATTTCAATCCCTAAGGCTTGCCACAGTGTGCCTGTCCCCTTAACTCTTATTTCCCTATTTCTTCTCAATGCCACAGAAGGAAGAAGACTCCAGCTCCAGTGCTGGGGACCCCCCAAGGAAGAAACCAACTCGCTTGGCTATTGGTAAGGAAGCACCTATGTACTGTATGGTCCTTGTGTTCAGCTAGTCCTCTGGAGCTGCCTGGTTTGTCCCTTTTGCTTTACTCTTCTTGGCTAGTATTCCTGGTCAAATTCAGCCTTCATGTTTTCCAGTGTGTCTCGGGTGAGCAGTTTCTGTGGAACAGTCATTGAGGTGGTAGTTGTGCTCTGTGTCCAAAGTTGCATCTTGTTTTCCGTGGATAAATGTGGTTTTTTATCCTCTGCCATGACCCCACATGCTTGGTGTGGGGATCACCAGACTGGGACTGTTGCTTAAACACAATGTGCCCAGCATGGGGTTGAATTAAGTCTGAGAAAATACATGTCTGGGAAAAGTAAATTTGAAGCTTCCGGCAGATAAACTGTTTTTTAAACTCTTCTGATATTGAACTAGTGTTATTGATACAGACGGGGAAGAAGTTAATGGGAAATGATGCATTAATATTTTTGGCTCATTAGGTCTTATAAGGCTGATACTGGAGGAAATACATATGAACATTAAAACATAAAAAATATTTTAAATCTTCCTTTTTTGGAAGAACAAGGCCCGTGTTCCATTACTGTCTCACTGACTGAGAGGGCTGTCATGGCAATCAATGGAGATGCTGCTTATTTGGAGCAATCTCAGCTGGTAATTTCTGAGCCATTATGGAGACACATAAAGAAAGGGACAAGAACATTTGTGGCAGTAACAGGTTCTTGGCTTGCTGGAAGCTGACCACGAGAGGGAAATCCAGAATCTGGACCATGAACATCTTGATTTTGGCTCACTTTTTCCCTGGTGTAGATGCCTAGCGACTTGTCTGCTGCCAGAGCACAAACAACACTATTAAGACTGTCAGCTGCTCCCTGTTTTGCTGGTGAGCTGAATAGAGCCCCAAAGATCGCTTCTAGCAAAATTGAGGCTGGAATCTCTGTTTCTTCAGATAGCCAATGCTTTATGTATATATATGATTGTGCTGCTTTGGGAGAGATGAAGGCCAGTCTGCATTATGAGTTATTTCTGCATCCTGACTCCTACAAAGGTCTTGCTACAAGTGTTATCTGTGGGTCAGCAAATATCTGCCTGTGATAACAGCTTAGCGATGTGAAGGGAGCAGGAGAAAAAAAAAATATTAGACCTGTGAGACAGTGGTCTCAAGTTCAGGAGAAGTTTTTTTTTTAATCTTTGTTTTTGCTGAACTGTGGTGGTTTAGCTAATCCTGACATGGAAGATTTTTTTAAAATACTAGAAAGATTCATGAACAAAATGTAGCCCTTGATCCCTCTGTATCTCACTTTCCCCTCAATGACAAAAGATCTACAGTGTTTGCCTCCTGTGCCTGCCTGATGGACTTTCGTGGTGTGTAGTACTTAGGTACCACCATGGAAGAGGGAGGCAGTGTACCTCAGGGAAGGCTGGTGGTTATTGACCCTCTTCCTCATCTGGAGCCTCAGAAGGTTCATGTAACCACCTGAGGAGACCTCACCAGTGTAGTTTAGTTTGTTTAGGGTTTAGGAACTGTGTAATGCCCTGGGGAGTTGTGTATTGCTTTACTCTGTGAAGTGGTGACAGGAAATCACTGGGCTGTGCTGAAGAGGCACAGAAGAGGATTATCTAGGTATGTTGTTGCATGATGCTGGTGACTGTTTTCTAAAATCATTGTGTTCATACATAGCAGTTTATGCACAGTGTAAAAATTGTAGGTGTCTTAGGAGGGAGTTGCAGGAGATATCATAGGACTGGATATTTTTGACAAGAATGTTTTAAGGAAATACAGTAGTGGTTATCAGAATTGTATTGGACACAGGGTTCTTGAGGCAGGGGCACTGAGCAGCAAAAGCTTTTATTCCCTTCAGAGATTTGTTGCAGCTGCAGATGTTCAGATATTTGTTGCAGAGATTATTGCAGTCACAGCATGCAATTTTTCCAGAAATATAGGAAATTCAGTTTAAAAACACAAGGGGTTTAGGCTGCTAATAAGCCATGTGTCTTCTGCCTGTTTCCTTTTGGGACATAGGATGTTAATGTCTGCAGAACAGAGAAGGCCAAGCTTTTCCTCTGAGTACCTACATAATCCAAAAACTGTAGGGAGGGAATCTGCAGAAACTGCAGATGTTTTGGTGAGCATTCATGACGACTCTTTACAACGAGCAAATAACCTTTTATGTATGGATCTTCAGTTTCTGGTGCACCCTCTGGAAAGCACAGCTAGGTAGGCATAGAAACTACTATCACTATCCCTTTGCTGAGACTTTTCCTGCAATTCTGGGTGTTCTGGTTCCAGAGGAACTCGTGGCTCTTCTTGCTTGAGTGCAGGACTCTGGACTATCCTTTCTGGAAACAACAAGAAGGAGAGGCAGGCTTCTTAAAGATGCTAGTAGACCTGACCTTTGCCCTGGCTTACAAGATGATTTCTTCATGCACATTTGTTGCCCTCAGCTTTCTTGGTTTTCTTTGTTTGGAATCTTGCAAGCAGATTCTCACGCAGCTTCAACATAAACAATGTATATTTTTAGAGATGTTTTCATATTTCTCCTTTGGGAGGAGAATGTGATTGATGGTGGTATTCACCATCCAGGTCAAAGAGGTGGTGACCTAAATGACCAATCTCTTGGCCTCTGTACAAACTGTATATATGGAGTTGGATTGTTGATAGAGAATGTAGAAGAAGAATTTAGAATAAAGTATTATTAGCTTTCCCTTCAACTGCTGCTGCCTGCCTCGTTCCTTCTGCGGGTCTGATCCTCCTACATATGGACCCGAGTGTGGCTTCCTGCTACACACATTTCCATTCATTGTCTTGAGTATTGTGGTTAAGGATGAACACCGGTGCTTTATCTTGGCTCTATTCTGGTCAATGCCTCTCTAGAGGAGGTTTGGTTGTAGCCAGTCTGGAGATTGTTTTTAAGCATCTGTAAAGAGATCTGGGAAAAATAAACCTATTGTCATTAAGCTTATAATTGTTTCTGGCAACTCCACACCACCAGCAGAAGCTCTGGGATCCAGAAGTGGAAGAAAGATTGTGGATCACTGATTTAGATCTTTGTCTTAGTCAGGGTGCCCTATTTCATGTAAGCTATGGGGAAAGAAGCTTTTCAAGCTCTTTGGTTTCACCTGTTACCACAATGTTTTTTCTTCTTGTAGGTGTAGAAGGTGGATTTGACATTACAGAAGAAAAGTTTGAATATGACGAAGATGTAAAAATAGTAATTTTGCCAGACCATTTGGATATTCCACGTGATGGGCTGGAAGGACTACCAGACATGGTCAAAGACAGAGTATGTTTGGGTGGAGGGCTGTGTATACTGCTGATGAGGAAATGTACCATTGTAGAGAAGGAAACTGCCCTGTAAAAGGGATCCTGCAGAGCTGCTGTGAAGTCTCAGCTGGCAGCCATTAGGATTGTTCTGCGCTTAGACAGTGCTGTGTATTACAGAGTTCTGGCTTGTGTGTGACTGAGGCTCCCAAAAGTCTCAATTGACTTGCCTAAATGTGGAGTGTTGTGGCACTGGAAGCTTCTTGTGCCCTTACTGTGGCAGAGCAGCCCTTTATGTTTTCTCCTGCTGTCCCAATTCCAGATTGCCAGTGCAATTGAGGCCATCCTGACAGCAGATTCAGCCTCACGGAAGCAGGAAGTGCAGGCTTGGGATGGGGAGGTTCGACGTGTTTCCAAACACGCTTTTTCCCTGCACCAGCTTCAGAACGATGTCCGCATCCCACCGTGGTGAGCATAGAGCTGGAACTTGCTGTGTCACTCTGTGTCCCAGGCCCTTCTCCTGTGCTGGGCTGCAGCAGCAGATGAGACTTCTTTTGTGAGTCTCTGTGTGTGCCTTGTCACAGTAGATTCAGGGGAGGTGGCACACTAAGGTACATCAGGGTTCTCAGTGTTCTGTCGTAAGAGTGAGATCACTTACACTGTGGATATTGCAGTGGGCAGCAATGGCAAGGGCTTGGGGGGTAGAACCCCGAGGTTTTCCCTCTGATCTCTTTTTCTCTGTTCCTTGTCACTAGTGGCTGGAAGTGCAGCAAGTGTGACATGAAGGAGAACCTGTGGCTGAACATGACTGATGGAGCCATCCTCTGTGGTCGGCGCTACTTCGACGGCAGCGGTGGCAACAACCACGCCGTCGAGCACTACCGAGAAACCGGCTACCCGCTGGCTGTGAAACTGGGAACTATTACTCCTGATGGGGCAGGTGAGAACAGGGATCCTCCCAGGGTTAGGGATGCCAGGCACCACTCAGGCTGACACAGATCTCTTGTAGGTGTTGGGGTGGTGTTGGCCATCTTGTGACCTGGAACACGCAGTGTCATCCTGTTGTGAACTTTCCCACTCTGACCTGCTTCTTGTGTGAAGCAAAGAACGAGCTGATAAAAGAACCTTGCCTTCCTCTGCCCCTCCCTTGTAATTGGGAGCTTTTAGAATAGTTATCCAGGTTGCCATCTGATTTTCTGTCTTGGGGTGTTTATCAAAGAATCATGTATTCAAATCCTGAGCAGGGAGTATATGACACAGTAACCCACTTTCCTTACTCCTGGCATAAGTGTATCTCTGTACCCTGATTGGTGACAAAGTTGTCTTAGTCACATGTTTAGGAGGAATCTCAATATTCTGTCTGTTATGTTATTCTGCTGAGAAAGGGCAGAAACCCCAGTGACTCAGTTTGTCAAAACTCCCAGTTCTGAGCACTTTCTTCATCCAGCTGTGAATTTGAGATCACAGGCCATTATAAGTTTCCCTTTTTTCTGTTTTCCTGCATAGATGTCTACTCCTATGATGAGGATGACATGGTGTTGGATCCCAACCTGGCAGAACACCTGGCACACTTTGGGATTGACATGCTCAAGATGCAGAAGGTAAGGAGGAAGTGGTGTCCTCCATAGGCCCAGAGGGAGAGAGAAGCAACTCTGAGGTGTCTTAGCTGGATTCCAGCTTTCTGTGGCTATGCAGAACCATTCCTGGTCAAGAAACCCTGGGGGTTTTTGTCACAAAGAGAGTTGTCTCATCTGCCTCTATTCTTTGATTGCCTTTTTTGCCTTTCTTTCATGTCCTTCAGGTTTATTTCCCTTCGGTTACGTGTCAGTACTGTGGGCAGGGAGGCTCCCAGGTGCTGAGCAAAATTATTTTTTTTAGTGTGTGATTTCCATGCCTCTTTATAGGGAATGGTTCAGATTTCTCCCATATTTCTTTTCCCTTCTCTTTCTGTCCCAGGTATTCATATATATAGCAACAACTCTTGTTTCTTCCTCCTCTATTTATAGAATTAAAAAAAAATGGACTCGACTCTGTTTCTCTACAGCATTGCACTTTTCACACCTCTGATGTTTCCTTGAGTCTTCTTTGAGGATTTTCCTGTTCTTTCCCTCTGCAGACAGACAAGACGATGACAGAACTGGAAATAGACATGAACCAGCGCATTGGGGAGTGGGAGCTCATCCAGGAGTCTGGTGTTCAACTCAAGCCCCTCTATGGGCCTGGGTACACTGGTATCCGTAACCTGGGCAACAGCTGCTACCTCAATTCTGTGATGCAGGTGCTGTTCAGTATCCCAGACTTCCAGAGAAAGTAAGTGAGCTGAATCACTCCTTTCCACTAGTCTGGGATCAGTACAAAGGTCTCCTAGAGCTGAGAGCTTCTGTTGCAGTAATCATGCTCAGAACTGCATTTTTACCAGATGAAGCTGCATATCCCTTAGATTGCTCTGCTTTACTCTGCAGGTATGTGGACAAGCTGGAGAAGATATTCCAAAGTGCACCTTCAGACCCCACACAGGATTTCAGCACACAAGTGTACGTAGAATTTTGGTGCGAGAAGGAAGGCTGAGGCTGCCTGGATGTATCCCCTCTGTGCGGTGTTGCTCCAGGGTTCTCCCTCAAGTCTCACCTCTCTTTCCTTGCCTGTAACCAGAGACACTTAGATCAGTAAGGATGTAAGCCCAGGAAGTTCAGCTGAATGCCCTAGGTGGAGAGGACAAAGTGCACCCTGTGTGCATGAGAGGCTCTGAAGTGTATTGTGTGTGTTATGCCTGTTAAACTGGGAGGATTTCTGGGATGCAGCTTCTGTCTGCGTAACAGTTAAAAGGGGCTTGCTGTCTGCAGTGGAGGGAGATGGCAAAGAGCAAGGGGATACTATCACAGATTTAGGCAGCTTTATTCTCAGTAGATAACTTATGTATGCTTAAAGAGGCTTCCCTCAAGAGGTACTGTGCAGGAGAATATGCAGAAGGAGGAACACAAGATGTGGGAGGGGTTTGCATTTTAAGTATGTGAAGTCTGTGCTACAGCTGCTCTCAAACAAGCACGTGGAAGTTTGAGGGGGAGAAATGGAAGGTGGCATTTGTGAACAGGGAGTTCAGTGGTACTGGAGGATTCTAAATTTGGGCAGCCTGGAGCGAGGTGTTCACTGAGAAGGGATTCAGGTGAGATAGCCAGAAAGATTATTGCCTGGGCAAAGGGAGGAGTTGGTAAGGTTTGGTTCCAAACAAATGACAATAATGATGGGGAAGGACTGGAGTGAAATGGAATAGCAGGAGGGTCTGGGCATAGGAGGAAATCACTGAACACATACTGTTGTCCATTAAGCACCTCATGCAGTCAGTCTTTCCTCTGGGAAAACATGATCAGTCTGCTCCTAGCAGTGCTATTCCTGGCTCAGACAATTTCTGTGCCCTGTTGTCTCCTGCAGTCAGACACTGCTCCGTTCCCCCCTCAGGCTGCAGCTCAGCTTGGCTGTTGCGCAGCTGCTCTGTGGCTTGGCACCAGCTGTTCCTTCATGTTCTACTCAGTGTGCAAGCAGTGGTTGAGATTGGTACCCAAAAGCCCTGGGAACATTGAAGCCATGTCTCCAGGGGCCAGAGAGCACACCACAATAAGATAATCTTGCCTGGTGCAGCAGAGAAAGCTGTTATCTGTGAGACTGACAGCCCATGGCAGTGTTAAAGCTGGATGGGTTGATGTGGCTCCTGGAGCACGTGAGATTGAAGAAGCATTGATACTGACAGTGACTTTTGTCATTCCAGAGCCAAACTGGGCCATGGTCTGCTTTCTGGGGAGTATTCAAGGCCAGCTTCTGCAGATGGGGAGCAGCAGCCTGATCAGAAGGTGAGGCTTGGATACAGCATCCTCTTGAGGCATGTGTTGTATGAGATATTGTGTGTGCTAAGTGGCAGAGGAGGGAGAACCCTTTCAGAAGGCATGTGCTGGGTGTTGTTCCAAGGCCTGTCACCTGAACAAAAGCATGGCTAAGAATAGAATGCTACATGCCAGGACACATGCTTGCCAAATTATGACCACCTTCCTCTTCCACATTGTTATTTGCAGGGTATGCAAAATGGCATTGCTCCTCGCATGTTTAAGTCCCTCATCGGAAAGGGGCACCCAGAATTTTCCACTAACCGACAGCAGGATGCCCAGGAATTCTTTCTGCACTTCATCAACATGGTGGAGGTAATGGTTGAGTCTATCTGGCAAATCATGGAAAAGCCCAGCTTAATTTTCTTCCCACAGCAAAGGGTGAGGAGTGGAGGTGAGAAGCTGGCAATCAGAGCAGAGAGGAGAGAACATGGGAGATGGGCTGTCTAGCACCTGCCAGGGTGGAGAAGGAGAGGTGTTGGGCCATGTTTTCAGGGCTGATTCCATGAGAAATCTTTTTTGGGAGTGGCACAGCTGGAGATGTAAACTTCATTCTTTAGGAGCAGGAATGCCATGGCTTCCTGGAGTACAGAAGCTGGCTTTAGTTTCCTCTTTGCTGTCTTTCCCAGGGGACTGGGTACAGAAGTAAATACTCTTCAGGCATGTGTTGTGAGGCATCACTGCTACTGCAGATCATTGTTTCTGCCATTTTGATGTTACATCTGTCCTCCTAATCTCTTCTTCTTCAGAGGAACTGCCGCAGCTCGGAGAACCCTAACGAGGTCTTCCGTTTTCTGGTGGAGGAGAAGCTGAAGTGCCTGGCCACAGAAAAGGTGAAATATACCCAGCGTGTGGACTATATTATGCAGCTGCCTGTGCCCATGGATGCTGCACTCAACAAAGGTCAGTAATGTGCCAAGACCAGAACAGTAGCAAACCCTATGTTTGTATATTGTACTATCCTTTACAGAACTCCTTAAATGAGAAAGGGACTTCTTTGCCACTTCTGAGGCCAGATCCTTCTCCTGCTTTTGTGGGATTGGGCTGATTTCTTCAGAGGTGGTGTGACACGGTGATGTCCCTCTAGAGCCTTTCCCTCGGACACCACGAGCTGGGCTGTGATTCAGCAGCAAAACAGGAGTGACTGCAGTAGCAGAACTGTGCTCTGGAAGCTGTGCTCCATTCTCGATGGCGTGTATCTATAGGCTGCTCTGCCTCTGGGTGTAGCTTACACCAGTCGCTTTGTAGGTACCTAGAGGTGGTCCTTGACTCCTCTGCTTTATTCTCTAGATGAACTGCTGGAATATGAGGAGAAGAAGAGGCAGGCAGAGGAGGAGAAGCAGCCCCTGCCTGAGCTGGTGCGAGCCAAGGTGCCTTTCAGCTCCTGCCTAGAGGCCTATGGAGCTCCAGAGCAGGTGGATGATTTTTGGAGCACAGCCTTGCAAGCCAAGTCTGTGGCTCTTAAGTAAGTGTGTGTGTCAGCTAAGCTGTAATGAACTGGCCATAGATGCATCTCTGGGGACTTCTTGTAGTGGCTTGGGGGGAAGAACCAAACTGAAGCTTGTAGTCTTCCACACCCTGCATCCATGGAACATTGAAGCAGAGAGGGGATCAGTCCATCAGTGCTGGGGTGGTTGCCCTCAGTGGGCAGAACAGCAGTGCTAGTGAAGTCCTAGCCATCACATTTCAGTTGCTGAGGGCTACAAAAACACAGTGATATTTCAGAAAACTAGTAGCTTTTACTGTAGATTTAACATTCAGCTTTGGAATCAGTACTGACAGTATGATGACACTGATCTTGCACCATCTCTAAAATTTCAAGTTTTTAACTGTTAAGATTTCAACAGAACACTGAGTGTAACAGATGCATGAGTTCTTTGAAAGAATGCTAACTTAAATGCTAGTAGCAAGGTTTAAAAAACAGCTTTCGTTTTTCTCACTGTCTCTAGCACATGCAACAGTGCAAAGTTGCAGTGACAAGATTACAAATGTAAGCAGCTTTCTGCTGTGATGCTACTGAGTGTTCTTTTGCAATGAAAGTCCTCAAAGAGTTGGAAGTGCTTTTCTAACAAATACTCTATTATTAAGCAATAGCTACTATAAACAAACATCACATTGAAAAGTAACATTTTGGTTTAATTTTTACTGAGTGATATTCAAACACTTTACTGTTGCTTAATTTAGTTGCATGTTGCAATTATCACCTGGTAATGAGTATCTGTCTCACTTATAGGTGCTTCTCCCTTCACAAACATTCTCCTCTGTTTCATAGATTCCAGACATTTTCTCTCTCAAATTGTCTAACTAAATGATGTTTAATCAAATTCAGTTAACTTAAAATTCACTGCTCCTGTTTCATATCCAGAAAAGTGCTGTTGTGCTTGAAAGCTTGTCAGTTCCTGCAGGTGTATCTCTTGGTCTAATAAAAGATTTTATTTCCACTACATTCCTTAAGGGTTAGACTTTTAATTAAACAAAATCTGGCCAGGCTTGTAAAATACAGGATTGGAAGATAGAGTATGTACTGTTTTTTCTCTTCTCAAAGATTTGCATTCCATCTAATCTTGTCAGGGCTTCTTCCTTAGAAATGACCTACTCTGTGTTTGAGGAGCTTTAAGCTCAGCACAGGAGAGCTGCACAGACAGGTGTATCCCCCAACCTGCTCAGGACGTGGCTCTGCCCTACCTTCAATCTTTGCTGACAGAGCATTTAAAAATACTATGTGTCTCTTTCAGAACGACACGGTTCGCTTCTTTCCCAGATTATCTGGTCATCCAGATCAAGAAGTTCACTTTCGGTCTGGACTGGGTGCCCAAAAAGCTCGGTAAGGAGGATGAGAAGTACAGAGCATATAAGTACTGGGAGTCACATATGGATATTGTGGTCATTACTGCCAGGAGGAAAGTAGCTATCCCAAAAGTTGGAGCAGGCATCCCCTTAGAGACTTACCCTTCTAGATCTCCCAGCCGAGTCCTTTGTTTCTGCCTCTACATGGAGGCTGAGCAAGACCATATCTTGCAGATGTTTCCATTGAAATGCCAGAGGAGCTGGATATCTCTGCACTGCAGGGAACGGGGCTGCAGGAAGGAGAAGAAGAGATGCCAGACATCGCACCCCCACTGGTGACACCAGATGAGCCCAAAGGTAGCCTGGGGTTCTATGGCAACGAGGACGACGACTCCTTCTGCTCCCCTCACTTCTCCTCTCCGACATGTTAGTGATTCTCCTCCTCTCTTCCTGATGCCTGACTCATTTCCTTGCTCTCCTTGCCTTGTGTCCCATGCTAGCAGTTTCCCACTTGCTCAGACTTTCCCTGTCCTTTTGTCAGCGATTACCAGCTGCCTCCCTTGCATGCCTGTTATGCAAGGGTGTTATGCAAGGGGGCTTGTTGATTCGTGTTCTGTGCAAAATGGGGAGATAGCATGTCTGGTGCATTTAGAGGAGGCAGAGCTGGGATTTATACAGGATTTAATTGGTAGGGGTATTTAATTTTCACAAACCACAGTGGGAGGTCAGATTCAGAGCCTAGGGAAGAGCCAGTGCTCCTGAGTTCATGGGTTGAATAGTTTTGTTCTTTGCGTGTGTGTGAGACTGCTCTTCAGAAGAAGAAAGGTGGCTCAGAAAAGCCGAGAGATGGAACCTGGTGTGAAGTAAATCCAGGAAGTGGTGGCTTTGGAGGCTGTGTGACACGAGACGAAATGGAGCCAGCAGGGATGGGTGGGAGTGGGTGGCTCTAACTTCTGTCTTCCCACAGCACCCATGCTGGATGAGTCGGTGATTATCCAGCTAGTGGAAATGGGCTTTCCCATGGATGCCTGCCGCAAAGCCGTGTATTACACAGGGAACAGTGGGGTTGAGGCGGCCATGAACTGGGTCATGTCACATATGGACGATCCAGGTATGAGGCCATGGCCATGCTGAAGCTTATTGCTTCTGAGCTGTTGTGCTAGTGTCCTACTACCACATTGGATAAGTGAAGTCGTTTGGACTTGGGCTGTACCCTCTTGGAGAGATGTAATTACTCTGAGCTGTGTTGTGTTTCCTGCTGCAGACTTTGCTAACCCGTTAGTTCTCCCTGGATCCAGTGGGCCAGGGTCAACTATTGCCTGCCCAGACCCTCCTTCAGAAGACAGTGTAGCCACCATTGTCTCCATGGGCTTCTCCCGGGACCAGGCAATGAAAGCGCTTAGAGCCATGGTGAGAGGCACAGGTGACGTCAGAGAGCAAGGATTTTCTCAGGAGCAGGAATTCTCAAGTCCACTGTCTTCTTCCTTCCAGAACAACAGTCTGGAGCGTGCTGTGGATTGGATCTTCAGTCACATTGATGACCTCGATGCAGAAGCTGCTATGGATATCTCAGAGGGGCGCTCAGCAGCTGAGTCCATCTCTGAATCCGTCCCTGTGGGTCCCAAAGTGCGCGATGGACCTGGAAGTGAGTTCCAAGCCATAGGAATGTGGACTTTGGGGTGCAAACTCAACATGACTTTGTAATTCCTGATCCATGCACTACTGCAGGTTTTAGCAGCAGCAGCTATCACAGAGCTGGTCTGGTTGTAGAGTTGGAAGCAGAGAGGAAGGAAGGAATGGCAAAGCAGTCTTCAGGGTGATTGAGGATTACCTAGAAGGCAATACAAGAGAGGTTGGGGAAGTGCCATCCAGTGAAAGACAGGAAGGGCTGTGCTGCTTTTATCCAGTGGTTCTGGGAGGCTTTTTTGCCCTTTTGGTCCCCACTGAAAGAAGCAGTTCCAGTCTGTGCACAGAATTTGTGCCAGTAGTGTTGGCTGCTGGGTGCTATAGGGAGGCAGAATCCCTGCCTTACCTAACCAGCACCCATGGCCCAAATAAAAAGTTGGAAGAGAGAAGGCTAAATGGAAGTTAGCATCTCCCATTTCCCTCTATGTTTGGCCTTAAGACCGCTCACAGTCACACTTGATGGGGATCCAGTTCTAAATTACTGCCCAGCAGAGCTTCCTTCAGGGATCCTTCTCTAAAGAGTGCCTTGCACAGGGTGTTAGGGAGTAAGACACCTTTCCTCTTTCCCTGACAATCCTCTCTTCCCTCCTTCTTTCAAGAATATCAGCTGTTTGCCTTCATCAGCCACATGGGCACTTCAACTATGTGTGGACATTATGTTTGTCACATCAAGAAAGATGGCAGGTAAGGATTTCCACAGTGTAAGGGAACTGAGGTACTGCTTTAAATCCCCATCCTCCTCTGTTTCTTCAGAGGTATTGGGTTGGGGTTGAGAGCAGTTGAGTGGAATAGAGTTGTGTCTCAACCACGGAATGGCATTCCTGAGCTGCTCTGGTGCCTCTTGCAGGTGGGTGATCTACAACGACCAGAAAGTCTGTGCTTCTGAGAAGCCCCCCAAAGACCTGGGCTACATCTACTTCTATCAGCGGATTCCCAGCTAGAACATCCTCTTGCTGTGTGTGGTGGGGGGAGAGTGGGCTGAAGGTGTGGGGGGGAAAGGGG
>VXBB01018695.1:78033-102716 GCA_013399915.1 Illadopsis cleaveri
GAAGTGCCTCACAGGGAGGAGATTATTTGTGAGGCGGTACTTCCTTGGGAGCCTATGGGGCAGCGTTCCAGCTGCTAGTGCCAGCATCACCTGAGGGATGAGGGGCAGCAGCTGAGGGGCACAGAAGAAAAAGTCTTGTGCTGTGGGGACTCCTGCCCTACTGCTTCTGGGGGAGCTTCCTGCTGCCCAGCTGGATGGGAGGGATCTCCTGCCTGAGATATCAGGTGGTCTGAGAAGGAAGAGACTGACAGCAGCAATGAGGTGGCAGCTCCCAGCTCTATGTGTGTGGAGTGATACGGAAAGGAGGAGGATCATTCAAAGGCAAAGGAAAAAAAAAAACTGAAAACTGTTTTCTACAACCCGAGCATGTGTTTCTGAGAGGCTGCTGGGCCATGGCTGTAGTTTGGGGCCACTGTGCCATACTGACCAGAGCAGCAGTGATGCAGCAGGGGCACTCAGTGGTCCTAAGGCTGCACTGGGTACAATCACTCAGGGATGAGCCACCCACTGGCTGCAGCTTTGCTGTTAGCTCCTGTTCTTGCCCAGCCCTGCCCACAGCACAAGAGCCCAGGAGAGTGACCTACATAGAAGAAAACAGATGGAAGCTGGGCATTGATCTTGCTGCTTTGAGAGAATGCAGGGGCACGAAAATGTTCATTTAATGAGGAATAAACTCATGGAAAATCATTTCTATATCAGCAGGAGTGCCAGATCTTGTTTCTCTTCTTTTTGTCTGCTTTCTGGCAGGACTGCAGCTCTCTGGAGTGGAAATACTGCCAGATCCTCATAGCAAACTGTAGTTGTTGGATCTTAAACAGGTTGCTGTTGAAGAAAAATGCATTGTGCCAGATGTGACAGCCGGAGAGAGGCTGCGATGGCTCTGCATCCTCAGCACCAAACAATGGCCAGGCTGAGCTTGTATTCCCAGTAGGCACCACACACACGTTGAGACTCGATGATCTTTGTGGGTGTCTGAAATAACCTCCCCCCACAACAGGTGTCCCTTTAAACTCAGAATATTCTGTGACTCTGAATATATTCCACTTAAACATAGCCATGGCTGGCCACACAGATTACACATCCATGCACACAGAGCATCCCACACAGCACTGGCAGCCTCATCCCACCCTCTGCTCCAGCTGAGCAGTATGGAGGTGCACTAGTGAGCATCTGTGTGTATCTGTGTATTTATAGAAGTATTTGCACCATGTACAGTGTGTCTCCTCCTCAGGCAGTGCCCAGTAGCTGCCCCTCAATCCCAACCTCTCCAGCCCCTCAGCAGCCAACTCCCTGTGGTGCTTTGGCCACAAGTTCCTCACCCAGGGCAAAGTGCAAAAGGAGTTTAATGAGAAGACTCGACAGGCTGCACTGATCAGGTGCAGGACATGGACAAACCATCACAAATCATCTACAAATGACTGGCCCTTTTTATTCCTGTATGCCATATTTGTTTCTCTATGTTCCCCTAGATCACCTCTGGTTCCTGCCCTAATCACTCCCTCATGAGTCCGGTCCCCAAATGCTCTTCCCCTGCATCCCATCCTGTGTCCCACAGCCCTGACCACAACTACACCCCCTAAAGGTGCCCTGGGGCTGAGGCTCCCCTGGGTTGGGGCTGGATAGGATGTTCTTTTCTCTGAGTCCTTATTTGGGTTCTCACCTGCCATTGTGTCCCTGTGCCCCTCGAAATGGGCCTGTAGTGGGCTGATGGCTCCTGGGATGGGCCTGGAAGCAGCCTGACGGTGCTGCTTGTGCTCCCCGTCCTGCCATCATCATCCTGTACTCCTCCGCGGGTGTGCAGGCCAGCTTTTAGCACATATCCTCCTTAATTATCAGTATAATTAGGTTTGGGATATATATATATAATTTAAATAAAATTTCTCTAGTTTAAAGATTTGTGTTTCTTTCTGTAATTAGGGGATGTTTAGTGCAGGAAGCAAAGGCAGGAAAGGAAGTGTTCATAGGCAAATTAACTCTTTA
This sequence comes from Illadopsis cleaveri, assembly GCA_013399915.1. Lineage (NCBI taxonomy): Eukaryota > Metazoa > Chordata > Aves > Passeriformes > Timaliidae > Illadopsis > Illadopsis cleaveri. The sequence continues at coordinate 80,014 of VXBB01018695.1, forward strand.
CTCTGGGTGGTGAGGAACTGGAACAGGTTGCCCAAAGGAGTTGTGGTTGCCCATCCTTGGAGGGGTTCAAGGCCAGGTTGGATGGAGCCCTCGGCAACCTGGTCTAGTGGGTGGCATCCCTGCCCATGGCAAGGGGGTTGAGACAAGCTGAATTTTTTGAGATTCCTTCCAATCCAAGCCATTCTGTGGTTGTGTGATAATGAGCAGGGAGTGAATTCAGATGTGTAGCACAGGAGAAGAGGTTGGCACCAGGGAGTCTAGCAGGACAAGGCAGGGGACACAGATGGCAGCTTGCTGTGCAGCCCTGAGCACAGGGATGCTTTGCAGGAGAGGCGATGGCTGATGGTTGTGTGAGTAGCTCTGCTTGGACCAGCTTATGTAGCACTAACGTGTCCCAGGCACTGAAAAGGAGCAAAGTGCACTGAAGGGAAAGGGAGAGAGCCTTGGACTTTGTATTAACTGCAAATCACTGCTGACCATCAGCTCTGAGTAGCGTTCCCGGCTGGTAAACACCCAGTGCTGTTGGCATCGGCTGGGCACGGGCAGCCTCAACCCTTCCCAGATCCACAGCCTGGAGGACGGGGCTGGAGCAATGCACCCCCAAACCCCCTNCCCATGGCAGCGGCCGGGCCCCAGCGAGCGGCCGCCGCGGGAAGCGGCAAGCGCGGCCTGCCCCGGCAGCATGGAGGACGAGGAGGTGGAGGACGAGGAGGAGGNTCATATCAGGGAGGCTTCATGCAGAGTCCAAGGCTAATTCTGCTCAATATGTTAATTAAACATTTACCAGAGGGTGAATTAACAGTTCATTAGGTATTCACCGCCCGAGTGCCCACCACCCTGCGCAGCCCTGCCTGACTTTGAACCGGCCCCGTTTTGAGCTGAGGTGTGCAAAGAGGTCCCTTCTCACCGAAAAAATCCTTCGGTTCTCTGAATACGCTAACAGTTGCAGATGTCACCCCGCTGGGAGGGCAGAGTGGGATCNGACAAGGTGAGGGGGAGGCCCGCAGCACCGCCTGGCTGTGGTTGGGCCAGCGCTGGCGTTGTGCTCTCTCCATCTCTCCCAGGAGCCGGTTCCCTGTCCCCTGACGGAGGAAATCCTCCAGGCGGGCCTTTCTCTCCTCTGTAAGACCGGCAACGGGCTGGCCCACGCCTATGTGAAGTTTGAAGCCAAAGACAAGTGAGTGTGCAGTGCCTGACCCGGCAGAAACCCCTTACTCCATGGCCGTGGAGCTGCTGTGCCACAAGCTGGTGACCAGCCATGCGGGGTAGGAGCGTATCCAGGCCCTGCTCTCCATCCACCTGGATTCTGTGCCTCAGCATAGCCTGTCTGTCCTCAGCCCTGGCCTGAGCACTGCCTCCACCACGGCCAGACACACTGCTGGGAACATCAGTGTCCCCCAAGGCTGATGGCAGCCTGCCCATCACTCTGGACTGTGCTCTCCTAGGGAGACCTCAACAGAGTGACCTCCCTACAGGCACTTTGAGAAATGTCCATTGGTATCTGCCCTCCTAATTGCTAACCTTTATGGCAGACAGCTGTAAGTACTGTGCCACAATGGCCTTGGACAGTTTGGAGCCTCAGCCTCCCCAGCACACCCACCTAACTAAGGCCCCATTAAGACAGTTTCTTTCAGCAGCCTCATAGGGTATCTCAACCACTATTTTTTCCACTAGGAAAGTCCTTCCACACAGTCCTTTCTGTTGACTTATTGTCTATCAGACACCTCCCCCAAACTTACTTTTTGCTCTGGCTGTGTCCTGTCCTGACAGATAAAATTCGATGGGAATAAGTACTCTCTCTGCCAGAAAAGCAGGTCCAGCCTTACCATTTGTCTTTGCTTACAGGCCTGTCCCTATCACCTGCCTTTCTTCCTTCTCTCAGCAAGGCTTTTTAAGACAGCAGAGAAGTAGGAGAGAAGGTTGCCCTCCCTCCAGTGGTGGCAAAGAGGCAGCCCAAAAGATGGTAGTGGGGAAATATGAGAGATATTTTATTCACATTTGCCCTCCCTCAGGGGCCTGACAGACATCAGCCTCCTCGAACACTTCATTCACCTGCGGTATGTGGATTTGTCAAAGAACAAGCTGAAGGATTTGGCCCCACTGAGCAGCCTAACCCAGCTGCTTTGGCTGAAGGTGGATAGGAATCTGCTCACCAGTGCCAGCATGCAGGAGCTGCCCTACCTCCAAGTCATCAGCTTTGATCGCAACCAGATCATGGATTTGGAGGGCATTGCTCACCCACTCCTAGCCAACCTCAGCCTGAAAGGTGATACAGCCACCTCTCTTCATTCTTGTAGGGACACTCTTTTGGCAAGGTGGGATTAACTTTCTTGTTTCTTCTTCCTCTGGCACTCAGAAAATAAAATCCAGACAGTGCTGGGACTGAGTCAAGACCAGTTGTTCAGCCTGCAAGTCCTGGAGCTGCGAGGAAACCAGATAAAGACCACAGCAGGGCTCGGTGTTCCCAAGCTCAAGAAGCTCTATCTGGTAAGGGATCAGTCAGCCTGGGGAGTGGGGCAGAGCTGCTGCAGAGCCTGCCACCTGCAGCCCACACAGCACAAAGGGAGTGGCCACGAACCACAAACCACAGAGGAGTCAGTTCAGTGCATCAGGTTCTTCCCTCACAACCTCCTGCAGGAGGGCAGTTTTCGCATCAGGCAGTGTTAGGCAAGCTTGTATTCCATGTGCCCTGGGACCACTGGAGAAATGGAGATCGCTGGGCAAAGCAACAGGTTTGCTCTCTGGGTGACAAGGAGAGGCAATGCCTCTTTCTCCTCTCTGATGGGCCTAATCAAATACTGGTTTCAAGCCAGCACAATTATATGATTCACACCTACAGCTGCCAAAAAAGAATATTGCAGTGAAACTAAGGAGAAGCAGTTTCTTAATATCATAAACAATTACTTCAAGGAAACATTTACTCCTAGAGATGCAAGTGAAGGGAGTATGTATGGCTTAGCCCCATGCATCACACTGTGCTACAGCTTGCAAAGGCTTAACAGATGTCCTGAGTCACTACCTCTTGAAAAGCAATTAAATATGATAAAGGCTTTGAAAAACTATGTGGCTTCTTTTCATCAAGATTCTCTGGCAGAAAACACTGAGGAGATTTCTTGCTGAGATTGCCTGCAATTTTCTGATGGAAAACTGGGATTTTATGACTGGAGGTGCTCCAAGAATGGATGAAGTGGATCGGTCACTAGATACAATACAGCATTTCAAAGCATACCCAATCACCTTAGTGAGTTATTGCAAGGAAGCAAACAGCATTGCTACTAAGGGAAGGTTCCTGGCATGAGGGGTTTCTGAGCTGCTTGTGTGAAACAGGAAAATTGCAAAGGGTGATTGTTAAAACTAGAACAACTGACTCTCAAGAATCTTTGGGGCTTGAATTTGTCTCCCATGTCTACCTGCTCATTAAATCATTTTGCAGGAAAATCTCCCCCAGTAAGGCTTTGGTTTCTGTGTAAAGACTTTGGTGTTACTTCAGCCTTGGGTAAGTGCAGCTGATGCATCAAAGACAGGGTTCAAGACAAAGGGTTAAATTTAAGGAATTGAACCACATTTGGTTAATGTATGACATATCTGCAGATGAAATTTAGTATGTAAAAAGTGATATGTACTAGGAAGACTACAAGCTGACTGTATACCATGGGGCACTTGCATCATTTTTGAGGGTCACAGTAGGGCTGTGTTAGCTCCTGGTCATGGTGCAGCAGTGGTGGCAAAGGCTAACCTGAGAAAGGTGGAGTGTGCAGGAAGGGGAGAGGAAATCATGGGCTATGTATGGTAACTTTCCATAGGAAACAGTGGCATCATATGTGGGTGAAGAACTGATATCTAAGGGAAGGTGATGGTGTGTCAGACAGAATGTTGTTTGATTTAGGGGAAAAAATTAAACAACTCTGAAAAATATCCATTCTGCGTTGTCCTGCTAGTGCTTGCAAAGCCAGAGGTGGTAAAACAATTCACACTGAAGTGATGAAGAAAGAGAGAGTAATGGGAAGTTACTATTCCTTTTATAAACCAGTGATCAGTGAGCTCCCCACCCACACCAGCTCACAGTTTTCTCTGGGGTACAATGTCCTAATCCTTCCTGACTGTTAAATCTGCTCATGTGGCCTTTACTAAGTATCCAACTTTCCCCTTGTTGTCCTGGTGTTACTCATTTTTCTTGGCCCAGCTGGTCCAGATTCTCCTTTGTCCAGTTTCTATTGAAATCCTCCTTTTCTACAAAATGTCCATATCCTGAATGACTCAGCCCTAAAATGTCCTCCCATCCCATCAGCTCAGTCTGTGCCCCTTTTTTAGTGTCAGGTATTGCCCACGTCATTGCTTGAGTACCTATGAGGAAGAGAGAGCACAACAGCACCTCTCACCCCGTTTTTCATTCAGGTCTCAGCATCCTTAGCGACTGCAGCCCCGAGGCACATCGGCAAGGGAAGCCCTGCTCAGCTCCAGGCTGGAGAACGTGGCGGGGAGATGATAATTCCCAGGGGTGCTCCAGACTTGGCCGCACAAGGCAGTGAGCAGCCTGACAGAGCACAGCGTTGTTGCTGGCACTGAGGGGAGCCTCCGCTTGGGCAGGAGACCTCTAGTGGTCTTTTCCAGCCGAAATCCTGCTGTGAAACTAGTCCTGAAATTCAGAGCTTCCGTACTTCCCTGCTTCGTTAATCCACATCCCAGTGAAGTGAATGAAATTCAGTGATGGGGAATTTTAAACTGCCTGAAGTAAGACACAGCCCAGAGAAGCAGAAAGGACTTCTTGGTCACAGATTTTCCCCACAAGAGAAGCAGCTACTGGAAGGTGCTTGGACTACGCGGACTGTGTGACTGAGAGGGGCTAGTTACTCATCCTTTGAAAACATTCATTTTAGGCTCAGGTGTGCTTTCCCCTCCATGCTGTTGCTCTCTGAGGCTCAGATTTGGCACTGCCATGGAAAGAGGTGCTGTGCTGGCAGTGGAATATTCACCTGCGGTGGTTTTGTCTCAGACACCAAGTGATACTCCAGGAAACACTTTTTCAGCAAACTTTTGGTCCTTGAATCTGAATCCTGATAAGCCACTTGGCCAAGACCCTGAACTATCTGATCGAGCTTCAGACACAAGGCTGTGTTATGAGTGGTAGGGAGTCTGAAGGATAGAAAGAGATTTGAAGGCCAGAAAATAACTGTTATTCCCTCTCCTGTGTGTCTCCATTTTCCTTCCCTCTTCCTGCCTCCCTGGTGCTCAGGCCAAGAACGCCATTTGCAGCCTTGAAGGCCTTGAGGAGTTTGAGCAGCTGGAGATTCTCCACCTGCGTGACAACGAGCTTGAGGCCCTGGATGGATTCTGTGATAGCATGAAGTGCCTGCAGTACCTCAATCTACGGTGGGTCCTCCCTGCTCTGTGTTGGGACCAGAGATCCCTTCATCAGACTGCATTCCCATTTAGATCTTTAGGATTTTCTGGGGGGTTTTTTTGGAAGTTGAAGACCTGGTAGGGATGGGTTGATTTTTACCATCCTTAACTGGTGTTCCGCAGCTGTCTTGGCATTGTAACAGCCAGGGCCTTTCCTGGGCTTCTTAGAAGATATCAGCCTGTCCAGTCATTCTCATACCCCACCTCAAGCTTTTCATTCCTTGCCATAAGTCAGTTGGGTTCCTCGAAGTGTGTTCTCTGTGTTGTGCCTGCAAATGCTGTTTAGTTCTTGGTGTTTGCCATGCGGGGACATAATGATGTCACACGGTTCAATGGACTGTCTGAGCACAGAGGAATCCAGAGATGTCCTTTCTGTCCCTCAGTCTGGGGAGCTGCAGACAGATCTGGATCTTAGGTGACAGATCTGTGGTCTAAGGTCTATGGTCCCTCATGCTGCTAAGTTTTGCTTTTTCCGTCCTGTCCACTTACTGTTCCAAAGGGATTTCACTACTTGCATGGGTCTCCTTCCCCTGATCCTCTGTGCTTCCTTTTCTTCAGGAGCAATGGGATCAAAAGCTTTCAGGAGGTGGAAAAGCTGCAGGTTCTCCCCATGCTGCAGGCACTGGTGCTGATGGACAATCCATGTGCTGAAGAACCCAATTACCGGCTGGAGGTCCTGTCCCGGCTGGAACAGCTGCAGCGCCTCGACAAGGAACCAGTTGAGGAAGAGGAGCGGGAAGAGGCGGAGAAAATCCGTCAGACAAGGAAGGAAAAAGAAAAGGTGAGAACGACACAGTGTGGGGATTAGGAGGAGGGGAAGAGAAAGAAAAAGGACCAATCATGCTGATAAAGCCTCTCCTCCACTGTCTTACATGAGGAGAAGGGTGAGGGATGTCAGTCTCAAGAGCACGAGAGCCTGAAAAAGAGGCCAGGCTTTGCAACCTGGTTGTGGTGGCCAGCATGCAACCCTGCTGCCATTCCTGACCCCACTAGCAAAAGAGGGAAGTGAAAGGGGAAGAGACATTGGTCATGGAGTCATTAACTTCTCCCTCCCTCCTTCTACAGGAAATGGAAGAATCTCTTGAGGATACAGTGACTGAGTGACCCGTTTTTAACACCTGTTTCCAGAGGCTGTCAAGATGTAGTGATGCCTTTCCCCATATATGAGGCTGGGAAAGTGAGAACTGTAGGTACCAGCTTCACCTCATTTTACCTCTGGAGAAAAGAGGAGTGCAACCCACCCTGGTCCTGGAAGCTGCCCTGAGGCACTGCAGTGTTTTTGCAGTCACTGCACTATGTTCTATTCTCAGTAGGCCTGAGAGGTGAAAGGGGAGAGTTACAGGTTCTGTGGTTCGATTTGATTCCCAAAAACCCTGCAAGATTTTCTGATTTGAATAAAAATAATTAATGAGCCTAGAGTGACTGGGATTGTTTATCCTGCACACCCACTCCTATTCCCTGGCTCTCTCACCCTCATCTGTCTACGTCTATCCCTTGCTGCCTGCCTCTCTCTGTCTCTCCATCCCCTACGTGCTGTTTGCAAAGCTTTGCTAAATCCTGACTCATCGCAGCTCTGGGTCACATGCTGCTGTCCCGGCCCTATCAGGGGCGTCTCCATCCTGCTGCTGCCGCCACCGTTGGCTTAGAGGACACATCATCTCCCCTTGAGGTCCTGCATCCCTCCTCAGCTTCGTCCTCTCTCCCTTCTACCAGCACTTTCTCAATCTCTCGTCCACGCCTGCCCTAGGAAGGTAAGTGTCTCCCCACGGCCAGCACATCCCTCACTGCGTGTATGTTTCTGCTGCCCACCTTGTGCCCTCCAAACCCCACACGCACTTTGGGGTCCCTGCGGAGAAGGACCACGGTGAGCGGCATTAACTCAACTCCCCTCACTTCCTCCCCCTGCTCCTCCCACCTCTCTCTCCTCACCCCCATCCTTCTGACTTTTCTTTCGTATTTTAATTTCAGGTACTCCCTCCTTCCCAAGTCCCCCCCTTTCCCCTCCCGGTAATCATCATTTCAGACGTGAACCCAGGGAATTACAGGAGGGGGGGCGACCAACGAGGATAGGTGGTGCTCTCAAGGGCACCGGGAGGCGCTGCGGGATGGAGCTTTCCCCGGGGGAGGGGATGGTAGTGGGGAGAAGGCAACGCTCAGTCTGGGCACCGCTGGGGAAAGGATCCAGCCTTAGAGCGGACCAGCCTCCCCAGTCTCCCGAGGTGTTGACATAAACACGGGCGCTCAGGGAGAGGGGGGGAGAAGAGGGGATGTTTTCCTATTTGCACAGCCCCACACCACAGGGGAGGGGGAGAGCAGGGAGAGGAGGTGACAGGCAAGCAGTAGCTGCATCAGTCACGACACTGCAGCAGTGCGGGTTCCTGGGAGCAGTGCCCAGCCCGGGGGAATCGCAGCAGCACACGGTACTGGTGGTGATGCCTTGGGGGAAAGGTCTTCACCGTGCTGGCCTGGCAGGAACAGGGAATTGCTGCCAGCGCCAGCTCCACAAGGAAGGCATTGCAGCAGCACCAGCCTCCCAGTGTATGTTGCCCAGCCCCTGTTTATGGGGGCTGCACAGCCTGCTCTCTCTTCCTAGATGTGGTATGTGGCTTCCCAGCTATGACTCCATCCCAATCCCTTATCCCAGCTTATCCGCCTCTGACCTCCTTTCAGGACAGTGCAGCTGATACCAGGGATTTCAGGGTGGTTCTGTTCAAAAGAGAGTAAACACAGGGGACACAGGGCAGCAACACAAGTGGAGAAAAGGGTTTAAAGGACTAAAAGGGAGAAAAGGGTTTAAAGGACTAAAAGGGAGAGAAGATCATGTAAGTGATGGGGTGGGGCAGGCAAGGCTGGATTTGGGCTTGTCATTTGGCTTCCTCAGATCTGGCTCCAAGAGGGGCAGGTGGATGTGACCACAGGGATGTGACCAGGGGCAACGTGACCAGATAAGCAGAGAGGGACAGCATCTGGCATGGATGTGCTGTCAAAGATGACTTTAAGCAGGGTCCTGTCCCTCTGTACCCCGTGGAGACTGTTGAGGCACGGCCAGGACACTGCTGCAAAGGAAGCTCACGGCTGGCTGCGCCGGCACGACTCTGGAGGAAGTTCCTGTGGCGTGTGCCAGATGGCGTGAGGAGCACTGCCAAAGCGGCTGATGGGGGATCCCAGCCCAGATGGACATGGTGGAGGGCCCTGTGCAGAGAACCCTGGAGCTGCTGGCTGAAACTCCCCACAGGAGAAGCTCTGGTTGAAACTTCAGAGCAGCAGCACGATTTCCTCACACCCTTGGGATTTCCACCCACCCGGAGCAGTGGCGTCGAGCGCTGACTCTGGCTTCCCCCTCCTGCTTCTCAGCTCCCCTCAGTGCTGTGATGTGCTGGTTCAAGCCTTTTCTCCCCTGCCCCAGTGCTGAGGCCCTGTGTTGGCGGTGGCCCTACACACATGCACCATGGGGAGGACCTGGCTGGGGGCTACTCTGGCCTCTGCCAGCCCTGCTCAGGGCTGAGGGAATCATCTGTGGGAGCCAGGGGAGGAAAACTTGGCAGTGCTGGGAGCATGGGGGGACACATGCCTCATTGCAGCACCCAGGCATTGCACAGCCCCACAGGCAGGGGAATGAGAAGGTGGTGTGAGGGGATTGAGCTGATTTGGAAGCCCTAGAGAGCAGCAAGAGAAGTTCTTTCAAACAGCCATCATTACCCACCAGCACGTTTTCTACTTCAGGTTTAACCAGGTGCCCCAAAATGCTAGGCTTCCTCACCCCCCTCACCCAACAGAGATCCAGCCCAGTCTCATCTGCTTCCCTGCCTCAGGAGCGGAGCGAAGGATTAGCAGCTGGGCCAGGTCCCCCCTCCCTTCAGAGCCCTCTTTGCACGTCTGAGGCACCGTGGCCTTCGGCAAGATGGCTCCTCAGGCTGTCAGGCTGTCAGGCTGCCAGGCTCCACGCTCCCGCCGCCTTGGCACAGCCTGACCCTGCAGTTCACGGGGGACACAGGGAGGCTGAGCAGGCACTCGGCAGGCACATGGCTGGGGTCTGGGACAGCCAGGCTGGGAAGGCTCCCTGGATGGGGGGCTGCAGAGGGGCTGGAGGTCCCCCTGGCTGGCTGCCCCCTGCCCTGCCCCTCACGCTCGGCTGGCTCCCCATTCGCCCCACAGGGACACAGCAGCCACTTGCTGTCTGGCCTGGTAGGCTCTGTGCTCGCCTCCCGGCAAGGGGACAGGAGATGCCAGGAGCCGCTGCCCCGTCCTTGACACCAGAGCCAGGGGCACCTCCCCGCTGCGCCAGCTGATCCCTCCCTCTCTGCTGCCCGTTGCACCCTCCCCATCTCGGCCATCCAGGCTTGCATCGGGCCCTGTGCTGTGACGCAGGGAGAGAGGCAGAGTGCTCCCAGTTTGTCAGCTGCAGCAGAGGGACAGAGTAAATAGATAGCCAGTTCCTGGAAAAATGTTCATAGATTCCTCTAGTCTGGGTGAATTTCTAAATTTCCTGGGGCAAATAGTTTTAGCCCAAATTTCTAAGGTCACTCTTTCTTGAATTCCCTTCTCTCTGTCAGTCTAGACATAGAAGGGGTGAGCACCACATTCTGCAGCCTCTCAGAGCTGAACGTTCTCTCCTCTCCACAGACTCACCATGGCAGTCGAGAGGATCCATGCCCGTGAGATCCTGGACTCCCGTGGGAACCCCACCGTTGAGGTGGATCTCTACACACACAAAGGTATGCAGATGAGGATAAGAGGTGGAGGGCAAGCCCTGCCCACCCTGGCAGTGCTGTTACTCTGCAGCAGCCTGGCACACCAAGAGCATGGAGGGTCCTCACTGGTGAACCCTCAGCAGGGGAGAGGCAGAGACCAAAACTCTGCTCGTGGCTCTGCTTGTGCCTGTGCTCAGCAGCTCTGCACACGTGCTGGGCAAATCACAAGACAGCTGGCTGTCCTGTATGTGACTTGAGCCATGTGCCTGCTCGTAGCAGGGACAGAAGGTCTTTTTATCATAAATATCTGCACTTCTCATCATACCCCTGCTGCAGCTATGCTTTTGGTCCTGGGGCATAGTAGAAGTTTGATAGCACATCCATGGCCATGCTCGTGACAGGGGTAAAGCTTTGTTCCCAATATCTCTGTGCAGCAATGTCCATGCATGGGTCTCAATTGGAAGAGCTGCATTTGCACTGGGTCCAAAACTACTTGGGCTGAGGGGTGAGGAGCAGTGAGAGGCCAGAGCAGACATGCAACCATTGTCTTCCTTCTTCAGTGAGGCAGAAACCTCAGTCTGAGGGGGAGGAAGCTGAGGGTGGCTGTGAATCAGGCTGCCTCTGGAACTAGGAGGAGGGCTGAGGAACCAGACTTCCACCCATCACACACGGTTCTGGGATCAGAATCTGTGAATCTCTGGGTGCCTGACATCCAGGTTCCTCAGCCTGGAAGCTCTGGGTGCCACTGAGGCTCCACTTCTGAGAAGACCAGCCATCCAGTGGGGCCATTCATTTGCACAAGCAGTTGCTGCATCCTTTCCTATGAAAGCAGGGCAGAAGCAGGTACATGAGGGTTTTCCCTCTTCACTCTCTGCTTGTCTCACACCCCGGTTTTGCTGTTTCCCAGGCATGTTTCGAGCAGCCGTCCCCAGTGGAGCGTCCACTGGTATCTACGAAGCGCTGGAGCTACGAGACAATGACAAGTCACGTTTCCTTGGAAAAGGTGGGGAGATGCCTGCTCCACAGCTCATCCTTGGGGCTGCCTGTGTGTGGGGCTCTATTGCCCACCCACTGGTGTGACATAGATGTGCCCCACTGCCCTCAGGGAGACCACAGAGGCACAGACCTAGCGTAAAGTGAAAGATCAGGCCTCGATCTTCCCTCACTGTCTCCCTCTCTCAGTCTCTCTTGGTCCTCTCCCTCCCTCCTTCTGCTCTTCTCTCTGCCTCACTCTGTCCCTCTCTCTCTCTTTCTTCCTCTGCCTCTTCCCTTCTTTAGGGGTCCTGCAGGCCGTGGATCATATCAACAGCACTGTCGCCCCAGCTCTCGTGAGCTCTGTAAGGATTTCTCTTTGTTCTCCCTTGTCCAACGCTTACTCTGCTCCGTCTCTGTCCCCTGATCTCTGTCTCTGCCTCTCTTCATCTCACTGGGTTAACAGACATAGCGATGCTCTCTGTGAACCTGGGCACACCCCTCCTTCCCTCCATGCCTGTCTGTGTCCACAGCAATCTTTTCTCTGGGAGGAAAGGATTTAACTCTTCCTGGTCCACTGCAGCATCTGTGCAGCCTAACTAGTCCCCTCGGTGCTCCCTGTAGAGCTCACCCCCCTCTTTCAGCTGTGCTCCCCCTCAAGCACTGAATCACATCCACACATCTGTGGCCTCATCCTGGTGTGATGAGCAATGGTTGCATCGTGCAGGGTTTGGCACAGTCTTGCAGAGCAGTGGTGTCACATCTGCAGCCTGTTTACACCTGAAGATCTAGAGCCTGCTTTGAAGAGAGCTGAGCTGAAGCCACATATTACACGCCATGTAGCCCATGGCTGGCTTTGGCCAAGAGCCCAGTTCTCTCCACCCCTGAAAAATACCCAGCATGGTGGAGGGCTGCCTATGTTGGGTCTAACCTTGCACTCCACCTCACTCCTGGGGATGGCTCCATCCAGTCTACATTTGCTTGCTTGAGGTTGAGCATGTTCTGTTGTTCTGCCTAGCTTCTGTGTGACCACAGCACCACAAAGCTCCCTGGAAGCTGCCAAAAGGCTGGGTAAATCCCCAAGGGAGTCCTGTGTCCCCAGCAATGCGTGGCCTTGCCTGGGCTACAGCTGACCCCCTCTCCACCATGGATACATCTACACTGCACTGCAGCAACACCATCAGGGTTACCTAACCTGACTAAATACCAAGGCACCAGTTTCCAGAGCTTTGTGTGTATATGTTCCCCCACAAGCTGAAAAGGTCCTTGTGCCCCCAGCTTCTCCATCAATGCCTCCCTACCTGCACACCAGAGCCAGCAGCTCTTCCAATCATCCCCTTCTCAGGAGCTGTTTCTTTCTTGCAGGGCCTCTCTGTTGTGGATCAAGAGAAGATAGACAACCTGATGCTTGAGATGGACGGCACAGAGAACAAATGTAATTCCTCCCTCTTTTTGGCCGGGAAATTACGGGAGGCTGCAGGGCTGGAGTGGGGGGCACTGTCCAAGCTGTGGTGAGCCCAAGGTTGGGCTGGCAAGGGCAGGATGTTGCCACCTGAAAAGTCAATCTCCTTCTTTGCCCACAGCCAAGTTTGGCGCCAATGCTATCCTGGGAGTTTCTCTGGCCGTGTGCAAGGCGGGAGCTGCAGAGAAGGATGTGCCCCTGTACCGGCACATTGCTGACCTGGCCGGCAACTCTGACCTCATCCTTCCTGTGCCAGTAAGACTCCTCTGTCCTTGACATCCACCTTCAGAAACTCCAAAAGGGTGGTGTTTCCAAAAGAAACTTCAAAGGTGTTGGGAGGTAGATAAGGAAGGGATATGGGATTGAAATATCAGCTGAGTGCACTGCACTTGTCAGGGAAGCAAACCAAGGCCTTAGATTTGTCAAGTTTCAATGGGAAAAAAGGAGCCTGAGGAGGATGGGGGGCTGACTGAATATCTCATTCTTAGCACAAGCACCAGAGGGCATCATGCAAACCCCCTGGGGCACAGTTCAAAACAGGGGTGTATGGGTCTTCACACCAGGGGAAGCTGCCTTGAAAAATTCTTTCAGGGAATTGTGGATGCTAGAATTTTCTTATGGTCAAGAAAAAAGGTCCTGGAAGAGAGACTAACAGCATTGTTGATAAACACATACAGATAAACAGCATAGATAAACACATATAGCTCAGGAGACCTCTGAGAGGGAAACAGTTTTGAAAATCCTCCCTAACCATGTGCTTTGAGCCACTACTGGAAGGAAGACTCCAGGCTTATGTGCCTTTGGTCTGATGGTTGTAGCTGATGTGCTTATGTTACCCTGTGGGATGTGGCATGAACAGGCATGGTGACACATCTGAGAGCCATCTCTCAGGGGTGTCAAGACTGGTTCCTTCAGCTCTGACTCTCTTATGGACTCTTCCAGGCTTTCAATGTGATCAATGGAGGTTCCCATGCAGGCAACAAACTGGCCATGCAGGAGTTCATGATCCTGCCTGTGGGAGCCGAAAGCTTCCGCGATGCCATGCGCATCGGGGCTGAAGTCTATCACAACCTCAAGAGCGTCATCAAGGAGAAGTATGGCAAAGATGCTACCAATGTGGGTGATGAGGGAGGCTTTGCCCCCAACATCCTGGAAAACAGTGAAGGTGAGAGCCCTACAGACATGGGGTACCCCTGCCTGCAATGCCATGGGTTCCTCTGCCCAGCTCACAGCATTCCCCAGACTGATTTAAAAGATGATGCCTCAGTGTCATTGACCTCCGGTGTCAGGGAATGTTTCTAAGCTCCTTCTCCTTGGGGTGGCCTTGATCTGTCACAGCCTCTCCATACAAACCTTTTATGCGTGTGCACACTTTTACAAGGCCTTCCACAAACTGATCTTTGAGCTGTGAAATTGCATTTTAATTCCTCCTTGTCCCTTTGGACACAGCCCCTACAGCTCCCTGGCATGTTTCTGTTGCGTTCTGGGCTCCCTTCTACTTCTCCATCACACCACCAGACTCTTAGTGGCTCTAGGGCCCTTCCCAAGGGAGGCTCCCACAAAAGGCAGAGCTCTCTGCATGGGCTGACTCTCCTGACTGCAATTCTCCTCTCAGCTCTGGAGCTGCTCAAGGAGGCTATTGACAAGGCAGGCTACACAGACAAGATCGTCATCGGCATGGATGTGGCAGCCTCCGAGTTCTACCGTGACGGCAAATATGACCTGGACTTCAAGTCCCCAGATGACCCAAGCCGCTACATTTCTGGAGATGAGCTGGGCGACCTCTACCAAAGCTTTGTGCGTGATTACCCAGGTGAGTTGCTGTGTGGAGCAGTAGGGAATCAGCACTGGGGCTGCACACCAACCAGGCACAAACCCTCTGTGGTTTTGGGGTGGGAAGGGAGGCAGCTCTGACTCGTGCCTATTTGGTTGTCCTTTCAGTGGTCTCCATTGAGGATCCCTTTGACCAAGATGACTGGGAGGCCTGGACTAAGTTCACTGCCAATGTGGGGATTCAGATAGTGGGAGATGACCTGACAGTGACAAACCCCAAGCGCATTGAGCGAGCTGTTGAAGAGAAAGCCTGCAACTGCCTCCTGCTCAAAGTCAACCAGATTGGATCTGTCACAGAGGCCATCCAAGCGTAAGTCCAGCCCACTGCCCTTGTTGTCCTTTGAATGGGTTGGTGGGTTGGTGATGGCCAGGTGCCACGCTGTGCACTGGGTGAACAGACTTGTGTCCCTACCAAAGTGTGGGATGCTGAGAGTGGGAGCAGAGTGCACGTGAATCTTACCCTGTGTGGATGGTAGTTGTAGAAGTAGGAGCTACTGACTGCATTTCTCACTCCTTGCAGCTGCAAGTTGGCCCAGGAGAATGGATGGGGTGTGATGGTGAGCCACCGATCTGGGGAGACTGAAGACACCTTCATTGCTGATCTGGTTGTAGGACTGTGCACTGGGCAGGTAGGTGAAACCCAGGCCATGCACAGGCCTGGAGGAAAGGAAGGGGTGTCAAAACAGAATCCCCTGCCCTGCCATGGGAAACTGGTACAAGTCATAACAGTGTCTTACAGTGTTTGCTTTGGGGAATCCTTTACAGATAAAGACGGGTGCTCCCTGCAGGTCTGAACGCCTGGCTAAATACAACCAGCTCATGAGGTAAGAGGCTCCAGGGATGGGAATGCAGAAGAGAGAATAGGGGAGTGACCAATTGGATGGAAGAAGCTGAAAGCTCAAGGATAGATGGGGCTCGTGGGTGAAATGCTACGAAGACAAGGCACAGAGATGACAGTAGGATCCTAGGGGAGGCCTCTGGGGTGGATTCCTTTCCTTCTCCTTGGCATGAGGGTGCAGCCCTGCAGTCACAGCAGCTGGCAGGAGCTGAGCTCCTTGGGCACATGTCAGCTTCTTGCTGATGAGCTGCCTCTCTGGTGCCCTGGTGCCTCCAATGCTCCCTCCCTGCAAGGGCCTGATGTGTGCTGTCTCTCTCCTGCAGGATTGAGGAAGAGCTTGGCGATGAAGCACGCTTCGCCGGACACAACTTTCGCAACCCAAGTGTTCTTTGAACATTGTCCCCAGGGCACAGCCACCCTGCTGCTCTTTCCCACCTCACAGACTCTGAACCCCCCTTTCCCTCCACTGCTCCATTTTTGGCTCTTTCTTCCCACTCTGTCACCTGGTTTCCTCTCACCTCGAAACCCTTCAAGTTCAGGTGTCCCTGGCTAGATGTACCCAGGTGAAGGATGAGAGAGCGGCCTACACCCCTGTCCCTTGCTGTGGGATCATAAGCATTCCTGGATCTAGGCATTGTGTGTCTCTGTTGTTTGTGCAGGGCCACGCCTGGGCCACTCTGCTCACGTGCCAGAGCACGGGAGCGTCTGCCCAGTGTGTCCCCTTGTGCACCGAAGCATGTGCGGTGACCATGTGTGTGTCGGCCGGAGTGCTGGGACACTGCCGCCCCCGTGGCTGTGTCTGGCTGAGTGTTGCCAGTGGCTCACTCTCGTTGTGCATGTGTGTAGGTGTGTGTACGTGTCCTGGCCTATGGCGTGTCCCCGTGCCCCAGGCGCGTGTCTGTGCTGAGCCCCGGTGGGACCCGCGCGCCCCTCGCCCCCGCCCCGGCAGTGTCGTGTTGGGCTGTGCTGTGTTGGGCTGTGCTTGCCAGCAGCTTAGTGTTGAAGTGCACTGCTGTCCCACACTGGGTGTAAGTGTGTGTGTGCGTGTGTGTGCTGTCAGTCTCTGGCTCAGCACGTAGGACTGCGGGGCAATGTATTAAAGCACATCCGGAAACAAACCCATGCTCTCATTTGCTTCTTGTGACCTTTTTCTCTCTGTTTTCTTCCCTCTTGCACTCCTTCACCCTCCCCTCCACCCATGATGTCTGCTTCACCTTCTGGACAGCCCATGCTCAGCTGAGCAACAGACAAACTACAGATCCCTAAACTCTATTAAAATGTATTTCACACCTGAGTTGCCTGACTCTGCCTGATGTTTATCTCTAGTTGCCAGTATTTGGGAAGTGGGGATGTTTTGCTACCAGAGCAGGAGATGCTCACACAGAAAGGTAACAAAAAAAAAGCAGAGGGGACTGGCAAGGGGAAGAGAAGGCCCAGCTCTCCTCACCTGCTTTCACAGCTTTGTCCCATAGCCAGACTGCTCTGTTGGCCACCAGCCAGGAAACATCAAAGGGAAGGCATGTGTGATGACTTGCCCGTCATCTTCAGCAAACTGTGTTGCATGAAGATCTGCTGTGCAGGGATTTTAATTGTGCCCTCCACTGATGTAAAGACCTCAGGGTTGGCCCCCAACAGTCTGTCTGCTGGACTCACATGATGGTAGACAGAAATGGCAGGCCTTTGAGAGAGAAAATGCTGACTGTTCTCCCCCAAAAGGGGCTTGTAGAGCAGTGGCTGGAGGCGTAAGTGGGATGGGTAGTCTCTGTCAGCTCCATCTGGTTTCACAGGGGCAACTCAGCAGTACTTGGGGAAAGCTGCCCATGCTCCAGCCAGTGCCCCAGCAGGCTGGGTGCCAGCAAACCCCAGCGCCTGCTCAACAAACAGCTTTGTTCTGGACTGACTCAAAGGAAGGCAGGGGGTTGGGGGTGCTACTGTGAGAAATCCAACTGGAGAATAAATGATAAAACCACCTTGCCCACCATTATATTCATGTCACTGGCCCTACTTCGTCCTTGGGCACACTCAGGTCCTGCCCCACTTCCCTACAGAAAGTTTCCAGACCCTTGCTTAACTCTTGTCATTTGTTTCTGAGGTTGCTCAGCAAGTCCCAATCCCCCTTGACTTTGTGCTAATGCAGACTTGAAAATCCAAAGACAAAACTTTAAAACACTGGCATTTCGCTTCTGATCCTTTACTAAACAGCATAGATTAAGGACTAAGTCCAAGAAGGGAAGACAAAGACTTTGGCACACATGTCCAGAACTGAGAAGAGAGTGGGAGGGAGAATGTGAGAGTAGAGACAGGATTGGTTTTCAGGGCATCACCAGTGCACACAACACACATCTCAGTGGCAGGGAAGAGCTGGTGCCCCGGCTGCAGCCCAGCTCTCGCCCGTGCTCTCTGGGAGCTGTAGTCCGGGTGCCGCGGAGGGAAGGCTCTGCTCCATCTTCCCCCGCGTCCCTCTCGGTGGCACCCTGCACCCCGCGGGGTCCCGCGGGCCCCCCCAGCCCTCCCCCACGGTCAAGTCTCCCGCAAAAGCGGTTGTGTGCGTGACAGCGCTGTTCTCCTGAAGGAATGTGCATTTTGGGTACAGGCAGTGGGCTGTCTTCCCCCGTTGTACACCTCGCTGCTCCTTTGTTTTAGATACTGAGATTTTGTGAACAGCATGGCTACTGCTTAGCAATCAGGGCAGTTTATCTGGAAAAACACCAAAACTTTGTTATCTTTCATATTCCCAAGAGCATCTCCCCTTACCCCCCACCCCGCCCCTCCTATTTGTCTTTTTCTGTGCAAGGAAGGCAATTAAGTGCCCCAAGCTGGCGTTGCCCGTTTAAATGCAGCCAGGCTGTAACAGCAGGGAAGTGGTGTACATGTCCCTACAGTGTGGGAAGAATTTGTTAGGTAAGAGTTTCTGCCAGTGAGGCATCACCACGTCCCTGTGTCAGGGAAGGTGCGTGAAAGCCCGGAGGGGATCGGAACACATCGGGAAAGCCCTGAGGGGTTGGGAACTCATCCCGCTATAGCAGTACCTCACCTCGGTGCCTTTCTTAAATCAAAAGAGTTTGTCACTGCTGGCACAACGTACAGAAGNGCACACATAAATGAGCTGGAAGGGGAGATGTCACTCAATTAGGCTTGTTATAGAGTGCAGAGAAAAGCCTCAATGATGAAAAACTACCGAATTTCTCTAGTATGTTCTTGTCTGTCTCAAGAACAGTGGGATGTGTTCCAGCCTTGGGAAACCAATATTTTTCATATACGAGGCTGTCAGGGACACTGTCTTGATGAACATCCGACAAGAAGTCCAAAAATTTGAGTGCTGGGTAATCCCTATGAGGTGCTGTGCAGCTTAATCAAAAGAAGAGTATTTGGCTCTGCTGCTGGAAGACTAAATTCAGACAGCTTGGACAGGCTGGCAGGAGGACATTACAAAGCTTTCTCTCTAGGCAAAGATCAGCATACTAGAGCACTGCGTATCTCGGTGTGGAAGCAGCTGTAACTTGCTTCCTTATTCCTTCCATCAAGGAGACAACTATATGCTGTGCGTCAAAAGGGAAATGGAGCTCCATGTATTTCTAGAGTAGGAGTTTCACAGGAAGATTGAGATGAGATGTTTGGAGGTCTTGACTTCAAATCCCTGATAAGAGCAGGGCTAGCTCCAGACCTAGATGAGGCTGCTTGGGGCCTTGGCCAGACAGTTGCTGACTGCTCAAGGTAAGGAGATTCCCCAGCCCCTACTGAAACCTGTGTCAGTGCTGAACTACCTTTAGGAAGGAGGTTTTCCCTTTCTCTAGTCACAGTTTCCTTTCCTGCAAATTTCATAGGCATTTCACTGTGTATCTGTCAGAAGAACTTGGCTCTCACTTCTCTGTAGCCCTCCACACCAAAGGAAAAAAAAAAAGCCTAAGAGTGTAACTGGTTACCTCCTAACTTTTCTCTACTCCAGGCTGAAAGAAACAGCTCTTTTAGCCTCCCCTTGTATGCTACAAGCTCCAGCACCTCACTTATCTCATTTCCTCCCCCACAGGACTATCAGCATCTCTCTTGTGCTGCATTTCCCTAAGAAGGCTACATCCCAGCCAGGGCCTCTCCTTTGGCAGGCAGCTGTTTGTCCCCTGGTAGAACTGGAAAGCAGTGGGATGATGTGGCTGGAGAGATCTCGAGGTGGCTTGTCCTATCTCCCTAATCCGAGGGAGGACCAGCTACACCCCAGAAGTTTGGTATCTGCTTGCTGAGCCTCCTAGNTCGGAACACATCGGGAAAGCCCTGAGGGGTTGGGAACTCATCCCGCTATAGCAGTACCTCACCTCGGTGCCTTTCTTAAATCAAAAGAGTTTGTCACTGCTGGCACAACGTACAGAAGGAATATGTGATGCTAGCATGTTTGCTTGGGTCACTGCAAATACTTGTCCTCATCCAGAGCATCCTAAGATGCATATGCTGCATTCCCTTTGGCTCAGTGGCAGAGATTTGGTTACAGTTTCTTTGTGGTAGAAATGTCCAAGCACTCGGCTGTTCCCGCACCTGAGAACTCCTGTTGTATAAGCGGATGTCTCCATCAGATTGCTGTGCTGTAATGTGAATGCAGAGTATGAGTAACAGCACGGGGATGGGCTGGCAATGTGACGCTATCTGTGAATGGAAACATTGTTGGATTTGCTTTCTTTTACCTCTCGAATCATACCCTGTTTAAATTACATTTGCAGAGCAATGTACAGCTGTTAAAGGGATAATTTAACATTAACTGCTGCCTCTTCCCNTCCTTATTCCTTCCATCAAGGAGACAACTATATGCTGTGCGTCAAAAGGGAAATGGAGCTCCATGTATTTCTAGAGTAGGAGTTTCACAGGAAGATTGAGATGAGATGTTTGGAGGTCTTGACTTCAAATCCCTGATAAGAGCAGGGCTAGCTCCAGACCTAGATGAGGCTGCTTGGGGCCTTGGCCAGACAGTTGCTGACTGCTCAAGGTAAGGAGATTCCCCAGCCCCTACTGAAACCTGTGTCAGTGCTGAACTACCTTTAGGAAGGAGGTTTTCCCTTTCTCTAGTCACAGTTTCCTTTCCTGCAAATTTCATAGGCATTTCACTGTGTATCTGTCAGAAGAACTTGGCTCTCACTTCTCTGTAGCCCTCCACACCAAAGGAAAAAAAAAAAGCCTAAGAGTGTAACTGGTTACCTCCTAACTTTTCTCTACTCCAGGCTGAAAGAAACAGCTCTTTTAGCCTCCCCTTGTATGCTACAAGCTCCAGCACCTCACTTATCTCATTTCCTCCCCCACAGGACTATCAGCATCTCTCTTGTGCTGCATTTCCCTAAGAAGGCTACATCCCAGCCAGGGCCTCTCCTTTGGCAGGCAGCTGTTTGTCCCCTGGTAGAACTGGAAAGCAGTGGGATGATGTGGCTGGAGAGATCTCGAGGTGGCTTGTCCTATCTCCCTAATCCGAGGGAGGACCAGCTACACCCCAGAAGTTTGGTATCTGCTTGCTGAGCCTCCTAGCTGGCTCACAGACTCCCCCAGGTCATATATCCATCCTGAAGAGACACCGCTATAATGCTCTTGATTTGCCCAAGGCCTTCAATCTGTTTATTTCAAAGGTGAGGTAGTTTTATTTCCCATGTTCTGCAGCCAGCCCACCTTGGTCTTGCTGCACAAGCACACAAAACCACTCGTGGTTCTCTTGTCTATTTTCCACCTGTGCTTACCATCCTCAAACAAAGCAGTGTGGCTTGACCTAGCAGCAGTTTGGCTATGAGCATTTATGAGTGGGGAAAAGGAATGGTTGCCCTGGTCCTGCTTATCTTTTGAATCATCTCTGATGCGTCTTCATGAACTGAGAGCGCAGACCATCTTTGGCTGGCTTCTTGGAAAAAACCAAAACCTGATAAGATTTTCATAAGGTATTGGGGTCTCTGCCTCTTCACTTATTGAAATAACAAATCAGATTTAAATCTTGATAATGAATTTAACATTTAAGTCAAGTTTTCGAACTGAAGCAACTGACCTGGTTATGGAAGATGATGACATGAAAACCATTTGAGGCTTGACATTGTGGTTATGCAAACTTGGTGCCACATGTTACTCATCCAGAAGATCTCCGCAATACCAATCACTGTAGCTGCCACAGAGGCTTTTCTTCAAACCACAAACCTTGGGGATCTGGGTATTTTGTTTAGCATCCAGAGAACAAGGATCTCAACAAGATCTTCCTCCTTCATGAATCATCGCTTTGGCCTCTAAGGGTCACACGCACTGTGAGCTCAGGACGCAAGGCTGTCAGCTCCTAAAGGCGACAGTTTGAGGCAGCTGTGACAACTGCAAATGCCACCACCTCCACAGCAATAATAATATTCTGTCTTCTTGTCTGGGGCTTGGCCTGGTGAGGCGCTTTGTGAAGCAGATAACACTTACTCCTGTGCTTGGGATCCACAAGTTCTCTTCCACACAGCACCTCTTCAAAACAATATGTTGAAATGTTTTGGACTGGCCACACAAAACCCAGTGGGCATTTTTGCAAACGTTAGCCATGGCTTTTTCAATCCCCCATGCCAGCTGTGGGAACCAGAGAGTCTAGGGAACCACAGCACTTCAGGATTACTGCTGGCAGGGCAGAGGCTCCCGGCAAGGGGCAGGACAAAGAGGCAGGCTGCGGAGAAGGGTGGACGTGAGAATGAATGAGGGCTAGAGACACGAAGCATGCTGATGTTGTGCAACAGGGTGCTGCATGCCAGTGGAGCCAGCTTGGGAATGAGGCATGAAGAGCAACTCTGCATCCAGGATAGACAGTGAGGCCCCGAAATGGCACGGTACCCCTGGGGAGTGGGTGCGGAACACTTGCATTGGGAGCCATCGGCTTAGAAGGGTGTTGCAGGGACATTGCTATTATTGATTTTTAAAGCATTGGGGTGAATAGCACTGCTGACCCCCCCCTGCCCTGAGGAGAAGAATACATCTGTATTCAGTGCCGAGTTTGGACGCCGTACAGTAAATAGTGCTCCGAGCCCTGTAACGGACAATGAGAATTGCTGAATAAAAGCCCATGGAGAGCACACCATCCAGCCTGCTCACTGAGAGGTCCTGCCGAGGAAATATTTTGGGATTATGCTTGAGGGCCATCAGAGTGAAACTCGCCCATCTGCACACGAAGGCCCCCTTATTTAAACACACAGCCGTGCTCATGTCCGTGAGACACAGCTCCAGGTTTGTCCCCACGATTGCCGTGCCTTCTGCAGCTAAACGGGGCAGGAAGGGCAGCACTTGTAGCATCTCCTCGGCCCCCAGTCCCGCGCTCCCGCTGGCCGCGTTCCCGCAGCAGGCAGCGGCTGGAGCTGGATTAGCCCCTTGGCGGGCTGGCCGAGTGACAGAGCCTACGGGCTCCCCCCTCCCTTCCCAAAGCTTTTCCTCCAGCAGCTTTTCCAAAATGGCCATCGACGCCATGAACTTGGCCAACGAGGGGAGGCAGCCGCGTTTCTGAGCAGCGGTGGGGAGAATGTTTCACGTTTCCGTG
>VXBB01018695.1:104535-114723 GCA_013399915.1 Illadopsis cleaveri
GAAGGGGGACCGGCTCCCGCCCTGCCTGCCTGCATTCGGGGCGGGCTCGTATTCTCCCCGCTTCCCCAGGTGCGGCCGGGCAGCGGGCTGGAGGAGCTGGGAATAGCGTTTCCATCGGGGGACCGAGAAGAGTGTCGGCTCCCCCGCCGTGGCTGCAGCGGGCACGGGTGAGATTCACCCTTTGGCGCTGTCCCCTCCTCTGGCACGCCAGGGTGCCGCTTGGGGACCGGGGCGCTGGCGAGACCCCGTGCGGCTGGGTGGCATCAGGCTGTGCTCCCCTTAAACCGGCCGAGATACCTTGGTGTGTCCGTCTGGTTGTCCATTTATTATTCAGGATTTTTCAAGAAGTGGAATCTGGCTTTCCCACACTGCCCTTTTGGCTATGCCATGGAGCCGGTGGCTGTTCTGCCTTGCCGGCTTGTGGTGGCCTGTGGCCGGCTCGGCTGGTGTTACCCAGCGAATTGCGGGCTGTATTTTGCCGAGTGGCCGCTGTGCTGTTGAAGTGGCAGCCATTTGGTCACCGTGGCATTACTTTGCACGCTGCCTTTGCTTGCCGTGGAGTTCTGCCTCGACAGCTATTGTACGTTCCCGAAGTTGCTTTCCACATGGGCTGTGTCTTTCCATGCGTTTGCCTTGAGTTCCACAGCCGATTACTCATTTGCCAGGATGGCTACTGGTGGAATTTGTATGGCTTTTGTCTGCAGGGTCTGCTTTTTGCAGGGCTGTGCCTTGAGCAAGCAGCATGTCCTTACCGAGCTCGGCGCTCCAGTCTGTTGTCGTTATTTCTGTTGTACTGGATAGGTTGCATAGGAGCCGCTACATTTTCCAGCCTTAAAAAAGTGGGGAGAAAGTAGTGGGCCATTATCCTAAGGTGTGTAGCAGGAGAGAGAAGGAGTTGGAAATGCCATTCATTTTGTGTCCACCTGAGTGCGGGACCATGGTTACACACCCTTCAGGTGCGTGCTGCCCAAAGCTGCAGAGTTCAGCCTTGGATTCCTGCTAGAGAATCCCACAGCTGTCTGAGTTGAAAGCTGGACTCTTTTCTTCTAAACCTGAGGGTGTTGTGTGTATCAGTGCTGTGCTGCATGCGCATTCCCAAGGGGCTGGAGCTCCACGGTCATTACCCATTACCCATGGATGGGACACTTGTAAATGTGAACGATCAAATTGTTCATTTGGAATTATTTTCGTTCTCTTTTGCCCTGATTCTCGGCCAAGTTGTTAGTGTTATTTTGTGTCTGTCATTGGTGATGGCACAGGTGTATTTCCCCAACTTCTTAGGAACGATCTGATCTTTCAAACCAGACTTTTCCAGTTATGATTCATGATGGAGCTTTTCAAGCATGGCCAAAGAGTGAACTTGTAGTACCATGGTTCTTGCTGGAAATTATAAAAAACCTCCAAACATTTGAAAATTAAATGTGCAGTGAATCTTAATGAACAAGATGAACAGGTTTAACCTGCTGCAGTGACCTGCCTTTACCTCTGTTCATATGCATTTACCTCCTTTGCTGGGTTTTTACCCCTTGGATACCTCTGGAAGGTTCTTGGGTTCTCATTTTCAGGTTTGCCTGAAAAAGGAATTACGATGATGTTTCTTGCGGGTGTCACTTGCATTCCAAAATGATAATGGTCATGCAGGGAACCATGATTCTATAGCATGGTGAGATTGCTATAGTAAAAGCAACCTGATCTGTATTGCTCTTCAGGAGGAGGAGGAGCGTGTAGTCCACTCGGAATAGATGACCACTGTAGGTCCCTTCCAACTGAGATATTCCATCCCAGTTTTATTTGTGGGTGAAATGCATCAGGCGGGTTTTTCTCTTCCCAACATTCAGCCCCTGCCACTCCTTGTACACCTTCCCGGTTTGTCCTGGAGCTCTCGCATGTTCATCAGTGTTTTCCTTGGGGATGGAGGTGGAGTTGAGAGGAGCAGTCCATGTGGAATATAGAGCTGTGTAGGGGAGGTTTATTTATTTACCAGGTCTGGGGTGTAATGTGTTTGCGAATTCAATCTCTGGAATTGGTCTGTGCACATGTTCAGCTGTGCCCCTCTGTAAATACCTACCTGAATGTTTATCCATCTTACATTATTCCTCCTTGTGTGATGCCTTTTCTTCTGAGAACCTGGTTTTCTCTTCTGTCAGACTTTATCTTCCCCAGTTCATTTATTTCTCCCCATGTCTTTTGGACAAATAAACTATTTTCTTTCCTTCATTGGATTTTCTGGTCTCATTCTTCCTTCATTAGGAGATGCTTTGGAAGTATGAAATATATTTCTTGTTTTTTCACCTCATCTCTTCCATCTGTACTTATGAAGGCTGTGTCTAATGAAATACAAAATGGCAATGCTTTACAAACTTCTTAAAGGCTGAAGGAGAAGGCAGCACAAGTTCTGACTGTTCAAAAGTGAAGGCATCTCTGAAAAAGTCGTGCTCTTAACCAAGTAAGCACACCTAGGGTAGGTATTCTCTGCAGAATTAATTCCTGTGATCCCTGCTGGAGTCTGGTCACAGTGGATAGTTTAACATGAATGTGAGATGCTCCCTCTGAGTGCCTTCCCTGACCTGCTGAGGCTCAGCAGTGCCCAAGGCATGTGTTGCCAGACTGGCCAGGTACATGTCCCACTGATCTTTGTCACGTTGAGACGAGCACTGGAGAATCTTTCTGTCCTTGCAGTCACGTGTTGGGCAGTCATGGGCCCACAGCCCATGTTCTCAGTGAGATGTGTATGGAGAATGGTGAAACAGAACGGGATGTTTCCACTTCAAGTGGCTTGAGATTCACTTCCCTACCAATCTGGTTGGCTGTTTGGGCTTCGAATGTTTGGGGATAAGGATTTGGCCATGTTTTAAATTTACCAGAAGTCAACTTTGTGAGGAAGCGATCCCTTCAGAAGCAGGGCCTAGCTTCCAGCCCTGATAATCCTCCCGCAGAAGTTTCTGACCATCTGTTTTCTGTGTGTGTTGTGGCAGCACCACTGATTTGTTGTTGTCTCCTTCTGTAAAAATATCAACGTTTGATTTATTGTTGTGGCAGTATGTTCACCTACACCCCAAAGGCTAACTGCAATATCTTCTCCAGGCAATTTCAGCCAGTGATGGTCTGTCTGGGCTTTGCTGAAGAAGGGGAGCTGGTTGCTCTCAATCTTACTTCATGTCTCTTGCCCTGGTGACATTCTTCATCATAGATAGTTTAGCTGGAAAATTTTAGTCTTGTGCTTCCCTGCTGTACAGTGCACTTGGTGATAGCCTGTTTCTTCCACAAGGTCTCTCTGCTCTATAGATCACTTAAGTGAAGGTTGCATTTGAGCAACCTTCATCTGTTTGGACAGTGAATTGAATTTACTGTGTGTGTATATATATATTTATGTGTGTGTGTATATCACAATATATATTAATAGTTTGTATAATATAATACATCTTATATAAAATATAATGTTATATAGTTATTAAATTTTATATTGATATATATAGCAGAGTGTATTGGATATAAAGTGTATCTATAGCACAGTATTTTGGATATACTGCTGGGTTTTTTTCGTTCAGGCAGTGCAACAGAAGAAGTGATTTATCTCAGAATTATTCAGAGTTTGCCAGATACATAAAGAGGGCCCACCCTCCATGAGGAATGGTTTATCCAGTCTTGGTTATCCATCAGGCTTTCCTCATACATTGCTAGACCATTGCTTTCAAAGCCCATTTTCACCAAGAGCTAGCTAGGCCCCCATCACCTTTTGGCCAAATTCTATGACTACTAATGAGTTTAGTATTGAAAAACCTGTTCTCATCGACTGGCTGGTCTGCGCAGAAAATATTGAAGAGCATTTGTTTTACAATAAAATAAAAGAAAGCCCTTAAAAATTTCAATGATAGACTAGACTCCTGTGCAAGTTTTTCAAGTGATTGATTTCTCCTGCTTCTCAAATTTTGTGCTATTCCTGTGTTGGATTTGTTTAGGTTTAGCTAGATCCATTGGTCAGGAGGGTCTTTGTAGAGTAGGTTAACGACCTCAGAAATCTTCTCCCTTTGTAGTGCTCATAGGCCATCTTCAAGTCTCCTTTTAACATTTTCTCAGGTAAGCTATATTTATTCAGCTTAAGGCTAATAAGGGGGAGGAGTTCATCACATTTCTCAATTTGTCAGCATCCTTTTTAGAGTACACAGGTAAAAATGGCATGCACTACTCCCATAATTGCCTTACCAATCCTATGTATAGTCAGGTAAAAGTCACCTCCCTTTTCCTGCTCCTGAAGAATATTCCTTTCTCTCTGCACCAGTGGATTTCAATCATTCAGGAAAAGCCTTCTTAGAAGTCTTCTGCTGAGAACTCATGTTCCAGTCACTAATTACAAGGTCTTTTCTGATCTTCTGTTTATCCTTGGATTTTCATCCTTGGAGGCATTCCATGTTCTTCTGATCTTGATGTAAAAATCCTGGATATTTAAGACGCTTGTCTGTGTGCGCGACCCCATTGCAGCAGTAACACCAACTGGTCTGTGCCAGAGATTCCATGCCATCATTTACCATCTCACCTGCCTCACCTGCAGACCTTTATTCAGGTTTCTGAAGACTTTGTTCAGTCGGTGCCTTCGCCAGCTGCCGTTGATATTCCACATTCAGCTGCCTTTGCCTCTCACTGATGGCGCCTTGCTTTGTGGCAGCGGATCTGTGCGTGACAGCTTTGTGCTGGGACAGGTCGTGCTCGTGCCATAGCTGTGCACCCAACTTTATCCCACAGGTTGGCTGGCACATGCTGCTTTACAGAGCTTGTAAAAGGCATTAAACATATCTCAGGTTGTGGTTTCACTTTCTCTGGTGCCTTTTCTCGTGACAGTGCAGTCCGAGCCTGGCTTGGGTTCAGTCTCTGGGCTCTTGAGTGGGTGGGTGCCTCCTTGAGAGGCAGAGGTCTGTGTCTGTGCTTGCTGAGGCAGGTTATACATCACTATAGATGGTAGCACTTCAGCATAGATTGCCTGCTTTGAATTCTCTTGGGATCACAGAGAATTTTGAATACTTGTGACTTCTAGTCCTTCACTGTGTCAGGACCAGCAAGACCTTGTTTTAGCCATAAACCTCTGTTTTCTGATTTCATAAAATCATAAGGACTAAAATCACCATGAGCTTGGTGAAGTGTTTAAGACAAAAGGTCTCCTTCCTCCCAAGGGTGGTTCAGCACTGGCACAGGTTCCCAGGGAGGCTGGAGATGTTCTGAATATTGTTCTCTGAGATGCTTGTGACAACCTTGTCTAGTTTTGCAGTTTGCTGTGAACAGGGCATTTGACTGGAGACCTTCAGCAACCTCTTCCAAGGCAAATCTTCCTGGACACACCGTTGGTTTTTGTTCCTTTAGCCCTAGGGATGAGGGCAGGATCATCATCCCACTTGACAGTTTTGTAGATCAAAGAGAAGCTGTGGGATCCCAAGCCTAGGAGTGACTCAGAGTTTACCAGTGACTCATATCTGTTGTACTGTTGTTCCTGTGCTCATTTGCCTGGCCCCAGTTCACTTCTTCTGGATGTGTCTGTCCGTCTTCATCCTGTTCACATGCTTTACCTTGGCACACATGGCTCTCTTGATGTCTTTGCTGTCAGTCATGAGTCCCTAGAAACAGAGAATCTAAAGGTTGTCCTTTGGGTCAGTGGCTGCAAAGTCATAGGATCATTTAGGTTGGAAGAGACCTCCAAGATCATTGAGTCTACCCATTAATCTAATACTGTAATTTTCCAATCCAATCCAATCTTGTGCCATTTTCTTCTAGTACTCCTACAGCTTCCAGCTGTTTTCAGTGGAGGAACTGCCATAGCCAGATATGGTTTCTAGCTATCCAGGAAGTGCCAGTGATTTTCTCTTGAATGAAACTCTCCAGTGTCCCATCAAACACATGGAACCTTGTAGCACCCATAGTGTCCTTTAATTGGAAATTCTGCAGCCACTTGTTTCAAGAACTATAGTGTTGTTTGATGGTCATCACATTTGTACTGGAAAATACAGGAAAAAAATTATTTCCCACCTAACCTCTATTTTTCATAAATGGCTATATGGTCCCCAGTCACATTCTCACCTCAATAACCTTTGCTCTGGACAGAGATGTCTAACCCGCTCCGTTGTGCCTCTTCATTGCCCCTTCTAGTTCCTATGGAAGAAGCAGAATTGCACACACATTTCAAGATGTGGGAAAGCCATAGGTTTGTCTGGGGGCGTAATGATGTTCTCCTCAGGAAATTCTAGCATGCAGTTTACTTTCTTGATGGCTGCTGTATGCCAAGGTGCCATTTTCATGGATCTGCCTCTTATATCCAAAGGGTATCACTCTTGAGTTGCACTGGGCAGCTCCAAGTCTGCATGTTGCTTCCAGCTAGCATCCCCTTTTGAGTCTCTGGGCAGCCATCCTGTGATGTCTCTGAGTAATTTGCTTTGCATTCTTAGCAAAGGGACATCTGTGTATCAAGAGAGGAGTGTGAGGTATTACAGTAGACCCTTGGCCCCTAACAGCTCCACAGGTAAGGTGTGCTCAGGTGTTGCAAATATAGAAGATGCTGCACTTCATAAAACAGTGAGTGTGGGGAGTGTGATGTGTCCTTCCTCTGGATCTTGCATCTGTAGGCTCCATCCCACTTGCAGAAGGTAGAGCCCAGTGTTTTTTGTTTCATGATCCACCACTGGGCTCTGCCAGCCTGTATCTCCGAGAGATCTGGAAGCCCTCCTCCAGGGAGACAGAATGATTCTTCCGGGATTTTTAAGTAAATCTGTTACATACTTAACAGTCATTTTACTGTGCCCTCAGGAATTGTTTTACGATTAACATAACCTTCTTTAGTACATCTAACCTTCATTTAGTGAATCAAACTTTATTTTCAGTTGCTTTTGCAAAAATTAATATCTTTTTCTAGGCTGCAAATTAAGCTATTGTTAAACGCATGAATGTTTTTTATTATTTATTACCTTGCTTTTGCTCTGTTACTTCACTCTGTTCGTCAGAATTTTTTTTCTCAGATACATTTTTATTTGAATGGAGGTTCCAGCATTAGAGTTTTCATACTCAAAATAACATTCTTGCTCCTCAGTGTTGTGCAAAATTAAGAAAACAAAACATTAATGTAGGCTTAATAAAATGTAAACTAGCTTCATCTCCTAAGACTGCCAGTGCTCTGCACAGTTATTTTTAGTATTCTTATTTGGCACGCTTTCCTGAAGCGTGAGCATTTTAATTTTTATTTATTATTTTACTCCAGAGAAAGAGCACATAGGTACCCTGACAAGTGAATTTGTCAACAAGTGCATATAAGAAGGATTGAAGCTGTTGCCTCAAGATGAGTCTCTTTTTTGCATGGGAGGTGTTATTTTAGAATAATTTTAGGATATTTTGTACAATGATGAACTGGTGTGGGTTGAAAGGGGCCTTAAACATCATCCAGTTCCAACCCCCTGCCATGGGCAAGGACACCTTCTACTAGACCGGGTTGCTCCTGGTCCCTTGCAACTTGGCCTTGAACACTTCCAGGGTTGGGGCATCCACACCTTCTCTGGGAAACCTGTTCCTGTGTCTCACTACCCTCATAGTTAAGAATTTCTTCCTTATATCCAATTTAAACCTGCCCTCTTTCAGTTTAAAACCATTGCCCCTTGTCCTGTCACTGCATATCCTGGTAAAAACTGTCTCTCTACCTTTCTTGTAAGCCACCTTTATATACTTAGAATCTCAGAANCAGGGTTGGGGCATCCACACCTTCTCTGGGAAACCTGTTCCTGTGTCTCACTACCCTCATAGTAAAGAATTTCTTCCTTATATCCAATTTAAACCTGCCCTCTTTCAGTTTAAAACCATTGCCCCTTGTCCTGTCACTGCATATCCTGGTAAAAACTGTCTCTCTACCTTTCTTGTAAGCCACCTTTATATACTTAGAATCTCAGAATCACAGAATCATTAAGGCTGGAAAAGACTTCCAAGATCATTGAGTCCAACCATTGACCAAACGTCACCTTGTCAACTAAGCTGTAGCACTGAGTGCCATGTCCAGTCATTTCTTGAACACTTCCTGGGTTGGTGATTCCACTCTTGCCCTGAGCAGCCCATTCCAAGCCTTAACCACCCTTTCAGTGAAGAAATTCTTCCCGATGTCCAACCTGAACCTCCCCTGGCACAGCTTGAGGCCTTTTCCTCTCATCCCATTACTTGTTGCCTGGGAGAAGAGGCCGATCCCCACCTGGCTACAGCCTTCTTTCAGGGAATTGTAGAGAGTGAAAAGGTCCCCCTGAGCCTCCTTTTCTCCAGGCTAAACATCCCCAGCTCCCTTAGCATCTCTTCGCAGGACTTGTCCTGCAGACCCTTCCCCAGCTCTGTTGCCCTTCTCTGGACTCGCACCAGCCCCTCAATGTCCTTCTTGAATTGAGAGGCCCAGAACTGGACACAGGATTTGAGGTGTGGCCTCCCCAGGGCCGAGTACAAGGGGACAGTCACTGCCCTGGTACTCCTGGCCACACTATTGCTGATACAACACCCAGAGTCTTTCCCCCATCCGCTAGGCAGGTCACCTCTTATAAAGAGATGAGATTGGTCCAGCAGGACCTGCCTTTTATGAACCCATCTTGGCTGGGACTAATCCCCTGGTTGTCCTGTATGTACCATGGGATCACACTTGGGATAATCTGCTTTATAACCTCTCTGGGCACTGAGGTCCAGCTGACAGGCCTGTAGTTTCCCTGATCTTCCTTCGAACCCTTTTTGTGGATGGCAATCACATTGTCCAACCTCCAGTCACCTGGGACCTCTCTGGTTAACCAGGGCTGATTATAAATTATGGAGAGTGCTTGGTGAGCTCTTCCACCAGCTCGCTCAGTACCCTGAGCTTAAAAGCTACCAGAAGCTCTTTCCAGGCTGAACAACCACAGCTCTCTCAGCCTGTCTTTGTAGGAGAGGTGCTTCATCCCTTTCATCATCTTCATGGCCTCTTCTGGACTCCTTCCAACAGGTCCATGTCCTCCCTATGCTAGGGACCCCAGAGCTGGATGCAGCACTCCAGGTGGGGTCTTGCCAGAGCAGAGCAAAGGGGCAGAATTCCCTCCCTCACCCTGCTGCCAATGCTGTTTTTGATGCAGCTTAGGACATGTTTGGCTTTCTGGGCTGCAAGTGCACATTGTTAGCTCATGCCCAATTTTTTGTCCGCCTATATCCTTGAGATTTTTGCCACAGGGCTGCTCTCAGCCTCTTCATTCCCCAGCCTGTACTGATCCTGTTGATTGCCTTGACCCATATGCAGGACCTGTACTTCACCTTGTTGAATTTCATGAGTTTCACATGGTTCCACTCCTCAATCCTGTCAAGGTCCCTCCGGATGGCATCTCTTCCCTTTAGCCTGTCAGCCACTTGACTTGGTGTCATCTGTGAGCTTGCAGAGAGTGCACTCAATCCCACCAGCTGTGTCATTGATGAAGATATTAAATTGTATTGGTCCCAGATCCTTGGGGAACACCACTGGTTCAAGGTTTCCACTTTGACATTGAACTGTTGACTGTAACTCTTTGGATGGAGCCATCCATCCAGTTATCAGATATCACGAAGAACTGGTTTGGCAACTATGACAGCCATCTCCCTCAAGATCCTGGGATGCATCTCATTGGGTCTCATGGACTTGTTCATGTTCAGTGTCCTCAGGTGGTCTCAAACCTGATTTCTTATGGTGGGATTTTGAATCAGCTCTTACATACATAGATAGATCTAAATCTAGAGAGTCTGTTCAGCTTGTGTATTAAAAGCGTGTGTAATTCACCCTCTGGCACAGAGTGAAGTTTTTGGAAGCATTAATTTACATTTATTGTTAAAATTTATTTTAACACATCTCATAGTGACCCATTCTATGCCACATTTTGAAGACAGAAGAATCCAATGAAATTCCAGTACGCTGCCAGTATGAAATCAATGTCTTTATCGAAAATAAAAAAAAAATTGACAGCTGTCACTATTTTCATATTGGATTTATATTTTGACCTCTTGAGCAGTAGTCACAGTTTGCACTTGTGTTATAGGCATTTCTGAGTTTGCCACATAACACTGTACTGCCAAACCTCCCTGGCAGGGCAGGTCTCAACCCTTCCTGGCCATGTCCTATGGCTGCTGGTGGTTGGATGTGCCTGTCCCAAGCCTTGTGGAGGGGTCTGCAGAGGACTGGGAACTGTGTGCTCTGGTCTT
>VXBB01018695.1:131794-155239 GCA_013399915.1 Illadopsis cleaveri
GCCAGGTGTGAGGGAGGTGCGTCGGGAGATGCGTTCTGTGCTCTCGGTTACAAACCGGGCAGGAATGCAGCCAGCGAGGGCGTGAGCTCAGTGGATGGGAGGCAGGAAGAGCAGTCGGTCCCTTCCGTCTCCATCTACCTCTCCGAGCCTGGCCTTGTCCTTCCCCCACCCCTCTGATTATTCATTAA
This sequence comes from Illadopsis cleaveri, assembly GCA_013399915.1. Classification (NCBI taxonomy): domain Eukaryota; kingdom Metazoa; phylum Chordata; class Aves; order Passeriformes; family Timaliidae; genus Illadopsis; species Illadopsis cleaveri. The sequence goes on from VXBB01018695.1 coordinate 131,983, forward strand.
CTACACTCCAGGAAGTGCTTTGCAAATGGTGAAAATTAAGCCCTCGGCTTGAGGTGTGAGGTTTGCCTAACCTGGAGCTACCTTCTTCTTAGTCCGCCTGGGAGCGGGCGGAGATCGGAGCTTCGCCTGTGCGGATCGGGCTCAGGTGAGTCACGGGAGGTGCTGCACCCGCCAGCGCTGCCAGCTGCTGCTCCAGCACCCCGGCCCTCACCGCCATGAGCATCCAGCCCTGCCGGGAGGGTGCCCGGCCACCTCTCCTCTATCAAGGTCTTTGATCTCTCTCCCAAATCCGTCTCAAGATCCTTTCTTGGTAATTCCAATATTGCTTTATTTTCTTTAGTAGGACCCCCTTGGTTGAGGGCTGTGGTACTTCCTCCACCAGCTCCTGTCAGTCCTCCATCAGTGGGGATCTGAGAGACAAGACCCTGATGCCATCCCGTGGGTGAGTGATGTGAATGCTAGTTAGGGCAAGAAAACAACAATTGTTGGTAAGAAAAATAAAAATATCAGCAGTAGGAATCAGGCACAGAAGGGAAAAACCCCCACTTTCTAATAGGAGCTACCTATTAGAGGTAGCCAGAGGGCCTACTCTCTGGTAGGGGTAGCCCGAGGATTGGAGCTTGCTGTGCTTTACATTGTTACTGTTGCTCCTTCTCACTTTGATAACGGGCAAGCAGGGTTTGTGATGCCCAGTCCCCTGCAGTTCCTCTGCCACCCTGCAGCTGCAGCATCTCTGAGTGGTTTTGCAGAGAGAGTTGTCAGCTGACTGGCCTTTTAAATCCTGGTTATTCCGTTTTTTGCTGCAGTCTTTCTGGCCCTTTATGGAACGAAGAGCAGGACAATCCTCACAGTCAGTCTGAACAGGCACCCTGCTCTGGAGACTGCCATGACAGGGTGTCAGGAAATGGGATTTGTTCTGGCATTACTCTCTGGTAAGAACTGGGGCAACCATAGTGGTCCAGCAGTATCCTGGAGCCCCATGGCCTGATGGAGAGCATGTGGCTTTGGCAAGTCACAGGAAGATGATCATCTGCCCATTCCCAGGCAGCCTTTGCTCTGCACTAATGACTGAGCTACAATGGAGTTCTGTACAGAACAGCAAAACCTCCTGTCTGAAATCATCTCAGCGCTGAGATTTAGAAGTAGCAAATCCAAGGCTCATTCTCAAAAAGGGCTCCAAATTATCTCCCCCCAAACATGAGGGAAGCATGGACGGATAAAGTTGTTATCTGAGCAAGAGAGTACACAGTATAATGGGGAAAGCAATGAATGTGACACTAAAGAAAGCGCCAGCACCTGCTTTTATAAAGGCAGATATGGTCCTGTAAAATTGGAGGGTTTTGAGGGACTTAGCAGTCTTGTGGATAAGGCAGGTCTGGCCAGTACAATTTGCTTGGATTTGAAGAATTTGACAGGATTTTCTCATCAAAGTCTTTAAATAAGGCTGAAATCATGGCATAAAAAAAAAAAAAAAAAAGGTTTTCTTGAGCAAAGAATTGTAAATGGAAGGTAGGAATTAACATCCCATTTTTACAGCAAAGGGAATTCATCAGTGGTCAGATGCCTAATCTGAAATACACATTGTTCAGTGTGTTCCCAAGTGACCTGGGAATACAGCTTGGTGAGGTGAGAAAATTGGATGTTGGTAGAAAGTTATTCAGAATAATAGGGTGGGAGCTGACTTGTGAATAATTTCAGAAAGACCTAATGGCAGTGAATGAGTGGGCAGTAGAACAGCAGATGAAAAGGCTTATGTAAAACAATGTTCATACAGAAAAATAATAAAAAATTTGCATATGAAACAATGACTGTGAACTAATTGTAACCTCTCTGGAGTGAGACTTGGATTATACAAGTCCATGCAGTTGTTAGCTTAATGCTTGGTTGTAGTGAACATCAGAAATTATCACTGTCCATGACTCACCAGCATTTTGAACACCACAGTTCTCTGCCCACCTTCACTCTTATCTCCAAATCAAGACGCCAGAATTGGACATATCTCTGAGAGGGACAGCAAAGGTGATCAGAGGTGTAGAATAGTTCTGTACAAAAAGAACCCCTTAGTAGGGCTGGAGTCTTCACTCTGGCAAAGAGCTAAGGATGGATATGGATGTTTCGGGTCTGTTGCCACAAGCAGCCTGGAGCAGGGAGGGGAGAAACAGGAATCACCCACTCATTTTCCTTTCTTTACAGCAACCAGGTGTTAAAAAAGAGGCAGGGAGCAGGTTATAAGCGGGTCAAAGAAGGGGGTGTAACTGAGCAAAGGAACTCTTTGCCAAAAGTTGAAAAATTTGTTATGCACTTGACAGTTGACTACAAGTAGCTGAATAGAGGCTTAGAAAGTACAAGAGCAAAAGAAAGTCTATACATAATAATTCTCTCTACTCTTCCTTTGACAACCACTGTGACTTCTGGTCGTACCCCCTGCTCACAGCAGAGCTCATCCCAAAACTAGCTCAGGTGGCTCAGGGCCTTGTTCGGGTGAGTCCTGACACCTGCCAGGGTGGAGGTTCCTCAGCTGCTCTGGGGACCTGTGGCAAGTGCTGAACCCCCCTTGGTGGGGAGCAAGTGTGCTTTCCTGATACCTAATCAGAATCTCCCTTGCTGCAAGTGATGCCTGTTGCCTCTTTTAGTTTTGTTGTGTCCCACAAAAAAGAACAGGACTCATCATCTCTAAACCCCCATGGCCCCTTTTAGGTAGTCTCAGACAAGTGTTAAATCCCTCCATAAGCATCTTTTCTTCAAGCTGAATAAACCCAGCTTGCTCTCTGCTATGCTTCAGGCTCTTCACTGCATTAGTGGCATTATGCTGGATCCTTTCCAGTTTCTCAGGGCCTTTTTTCTTGTAGCAATCCAGATGTGTGTCTTTTAATTAGCTATTTCATTTATCTTCGGCTGTAAATTTGTTACTGTGCTAGCTGTGGCCTGGTTCCACAAGAGATTTACCAGATGAGGTTCTAACACCTGTGTTGTACTGAAAGCCAAACAGTGTAGGAGTAGTCTCTTTGCTGAAATCTCTTGACCTCTTAATTATATTAAAAAAGTGTTTTAGTGGCTCAGTTATAGTCTTATTATATTTAGTGGCTCAGCTGTTCCATGCTGCAGCCATTTGGGAGAGTGACCTTGAAGATACCAACTGGTGGCTTCTCTACAGTGACATTCCCCTCTCCCTTACTGGTAGTTTTTAATTAGATGGCTCAAATCAAAGACACCAGGGCAGCTGCATGCATCCACTCCTTTCCTAAAATGAAAGCAAGGAGAAGCATAAACTCATCTGTAAATTATGTGAGATGGGATTTGTGTCCACAGAAATACTGTCAAGAGATTACACTGCACCGTGTGGCTTGTTCTTCTGGAGGATACTGAGTTACATGGGATAAGTGCTCTCTCACCCTTTCTTTTTCTGGTCTGGGCTCTTTGCTACCTTGTTCTTTCCCTGTTCCCTTGTGTCCAACTAATATTCAGTTCTTCAGACAGATTTTCTTCTTCAGTCAGTGTAGGGTGCAAGGGTGCCTAAGTTTTGGTTTTCTTCTGCCTTGGCTTCATATTGACTCAGCATACTCTAATATTCTTTTGATATCAGGAATTATTTTTTGGGACTTCTCCCTGGAAGTTCCTGCCTTTTCTCCCTTTGCTATAAACAGCACTTGTTTCCTGTTCCTGCTAGACTGATTTAGATGCCATCTTTCAGATGCAACTTCTACAACTTTGTGCAGAAGTTCTTCCCTTGAGTTGGTCCTGTGCGCTTAAAATCTCCTTGGTTTTTAATACCAGTTCTAAGTCAGTACCTCTGGCTGCCTGTGGCTCACCGCACCCCAGCTCACCATGTGCATGAAACCAGAAGCATTTCTAAGGAAGCTGTTGTAGGTGCCTGGGTTGCCTTTCTAGCAATGAAGTTTAGCTTCCCACTCGTCTCTCCTGTACTTCCCTTTGTTGCTGGTTTCTGTCTTGGCCACGAGTTTTTGCCTAGGTCTTAGCTAGCAGCCTGTTCATCTTTTTGCAGGATTTCCCAGTCTGGTGGTGTGTGGGGAAGTCTGCAGCTGCTGCTACTTGAAATGAGCAAGGTTCTTGCTCTTGCTGCTGCCCACACCACACAGGGTAGCTGAGATGGCTCCAGGGAAAAGTCAGACTCCTTTGCCAGCTGGATTGCACTCTTAGGCCACTGCTTAGCTCCCATTCTTTCACCAGACCTGCAGACCTTGAAACCAGTGTTGTATGCAGGGCAGTCATGGGTCCCAGCTGGAAGCAGCTAGGTGACTGGAATGGTTTTCCTTCTTTGTGTACCTGGTTATCCAGGTTGTCCTGGCCTCAGTATGGGATGCTGAGGTTTTGAAGGGCCTCAGTTCAGCTCCCTCTGGATTGTGTGTGGGTGGGCTGGATTGAGTGCTCTGTGGGCTCTCTGTGGGTAGTAGCTGTTTGTCCTGATCTCTGCCTGCCTTCCTGGGCAGCTTGACCACCCTCTCCCAACCTCCCCATCCCTTTTGAGCTACCACTGCCTGTACCAGTATCATCCCATGGCAGGCTGGTTTCAGGCAGGCACTGCTGTGCTCAGAGCACTAGGCTGGACCTTGAAGTCTGCAGCTTTGGGTTCACACGGATTGCTCCTTGTGCCTGTACAGAGCATGTAGGACATTTGGGACCATTTATGTTGCTCACTGGCCTTTTGGAGGAAAGGGGAAGAGAGGACGTGCAGAACTGAGTATTGTGAACACGGCCAGAACCCAAGATGCATGCAAAGAGTTAGCCCTTGTGTGCTAAAGACACAGACCCAAAAATAATAGGGGCTATGGGGAGGAAAGACGCAAAAGGAGAAGCAGAAGTGTATGCAAAGCAGCCTGGGGCTGCGGAGTGGATGGCTCAGAGCGCTTCCTGTTCCCGGAGCCGCGCGTGCCCTGCTGCGTACAGGCTTGCACCTCCCGTGCCCGGCAGCACTGCACAGCGGGCCAGAGATCAAGGCTCCTATCCAGGAGAAGGTGGATGGAGAGGGTCTGAATGGACTAACAGTAGACTCCAGGAGAGATACATGGCCAGCTCCCAAGAGGCGCAGGAAGAGTTTGGCATTGGGTGCCCCGGCACAGACCTCCGACTTCCCTTTCCTTTCCAGCGCAAACTGATTTTTCCTCTGTGTTTTTTGGGTTGCTTTGGTGGCAGCCACTTGGCCGCCTCTTCTTTCTCCTTCCACAATGGTGAGGTAAGAAGGTCTGAGAGGTCTGTGTGTAAGTAATGGGACCAGGAAAATAGGATGGATCGGGGCAGAGATGGCCCTGGAAGCTCTGTCTCTAATGGGAACCGTCCATAGGCTGGGGGAGGCATTGGGCAGGAAGGGACACTGCAGCTGGTTTTCACCTAAAAAACCTAGGGATGCAGACCAATGACCATTCTTCATCCTACAGATCTCCATAATAGTGCCTGGCCTTTTTTATTCACTTGGTCTTACTTTTATTGTGTCTGCTAGGTGGTTTCACCGTGACCTGAGTGGGCTGGAAGCTGAAGCTTTACTGAAGGGACGAGGTGTCCATGGAAGCTTCCTGGCCAGACCCAGTCGGAGGAATCAGGGGGATTTTTCTCTTTCAGTCCGGTAAGTAACTTGGGACTCCAGCTTCTATCTTTGCAGTGTTCCATACACACATTGCCTAGATCCTCACATGTCCTGTGGCATCTTCTTCATCCTGTCTCTATTCCTTTGAGTTCTTTTCAAGCTGTAAAACTACCTCAGCTTCCCAGCATCTTCTAGAGCTTCCCTCAAGTTGCCCAAAGAGTTTCTCTTTCCAGTCGTCTCCATTCAGGGGGCTGGTTTGCTCTGGTTCCATGGTGGGCGGTAGTGCAGGACACTTTTCTGCCCTTTTTCCAACCACCTCATTGGTCTGCCCTGTGCTTTATTCCACAGGGTTGGTGATCAGGTGACCCACATCCGCATCCAGAATACTGGGGATTTCTATGACCTGTATGGAGGGGAGAAGTTTGCCACCTTGTCAGAACTGGTGGAGTACTACACACAGCAACAGGGCTCGCTGCAGGACAAAGATGGAACCATCATCGACTTGCGATACCCGCTCAACTGTTCTGACCCCACGACAGAGAGGTACAGGGACAGCCAGGCAGCTGCTGTGTCTGTGATGAAATGTTTCATGACCTCCTTTCTGTCCTGCCTGCATCCCCAGAGCAAATTCTGCAACAAGTGCCTCCTGCCTTTCTTAACCTCCTATGTGTCCATGGAATAGCTGTGCATACCTTGATCCATCACAGCAAACCTGATAGGGCTCTATTTTTACTGCTGGTTTCCGGTTGCCTTTGCTATTTATATACTGTTTCTGAAAGCAAAGGCTGTGGTGTCCACTGTGGGTCTGCAGTGGTCTGTGGAGGGCCGCGTTGTGTGGAAGTCCTCAGTCTTGCCCCAAACTTCCTTGGTTATTCTAGGCCTGGGTGACTCACGTAGCTGAGAGCAGGACCATGTTCCCCTGCTATTCCTGGCCTGCTTAGTCTCCTTCCTGTCCCCGCTTTGCATGTGTCTCTGACGCCAAGTTCCTAAATCAAATCAGGTGGTTTTGCCCTTGTGTTTTGCCCTTTGATGCAGCTCGGGGGAGCTGTCATGCCCTGCTCTGGGGTAGACAAGTCCTTTTGCACAGGTCCTCCTTGGGCACCTGGAGGCAGGGAGCAGAGATGTCCTGGGCCGAAACATCAGGGTGCACCCCAGCTTGCTCTGCAATGGGGTCAGGCTGCAGAGGGGGCAGGTCTGCTGCTGGCTGTCCTCTCCAGTCAAGGCCATTGCATCTTGGCCCTGCAGTTTCCTCCCTTCCTTCTGCGGTTGGAAACTTACCCCCTCCCCCCCTCGGGCTCTTACGAAAGCTCCTCTCACTCTCTCCCCAAGTGATTTTCCATCACGTGGCTTTGAGGAGCTGGGCTTTGCTGGGGGAGGGAGGAATGGGACCCATTAACCCCATCCTACCTGTGGAGGGGAGGCTGGGAGACCGCTTTGATGAGCAGGAGGTGCCAATCAATCCCAAGATGGCATCCGAGCACCATGGTGGCTGAAAAATTTTCTGAGAGACGGTTCAGAAATTAATGACAACCGTGCACTGAGAGTCACCAGCTGCTTCTTGCAGTGCGTGAGGTGAGGGTCAACATAAGTTACTTGCTGAGGCCAATAACTGCGTGAACTTCTTGCTGTAGGTGGAGCAACCCCCTGCTCTGACCAGATGCAGGGGAGAATGAATGAATGAATGCCTCAGCTGCCTCTGTGACTGGGCTGTGGCCTCCTGAACTCCATCTCAGTTCTTGGGAACAAATAGCCCCCTAACAATGTGAAGTTCACCAGTACCATGCCAGGCCTTCCCTGTTAGCTGCTCTGTGGGAAGTAAGTCCATTCCCACATCCCCTTGGCAACGCAGGGAACACCTTAGTCAAATGGGGATGCTCCTGACCTTGTGCTAGGAGAGAAGGAGCTGCTGAATGTTTGCATTGAGGACAGGAATGTGCACATGGATCAGCTCCTGGTACTCACTCCCGTGGCCAGGGTGATTGCTGCAGTGTGATGTGCCTAGAGAAGGGAATTATCCTTTGAGTGAAGAAGTGACTGAGTTTCAGAAAGAGGAGTTGCTAGAATGGTTCTTTAATGGATCTGATCCCAACACAACCACCTGGGTGCTGCTGAACCTGATGGGAGAGTTTCTAACTCAGTGGGGGCTTATTTTTGTTTGAGTGTTTGAGTTTCCAGAGCCCCTTGCAGCAGCAAGGCAACGATCCAAATAATACTGTGAGGTGCTGAAACACACAGATTCTGCTCTCCCAACTGGTGTTCCAGGCAGAAAGTATCACCTGTGCCTATGTGTGTGTCATACAATGGATCACACTTGGTGCTTTCCCACTGTGTCGTCTGGTACCAGCCTTCTGCTCCCTAGGTCCCTTCTGTCTCCACCTCACTCCTTGCACTTTCCTGTTCTGGCCAGCCCTCCATCTTCTGTCTCATCTGCTTTTTCCAAGACCCTGCTCCTCCTTCCCTCTCTCATTCTTTCCTCTCCATCTCCCTCTTCCTTTCTTCCTCCCTTGTCCTTCCCCAATGTTGCTGTTCTTCACTTATCAGCTCAAGGGCATCCACTTCCTTCACTTCTTTTCTGACCCTCTCTTGTTCTTTCTTAGGTGGTACCATGGGCATCTGTCAGGCCCTGCAGCCGAGTCACTGCTCCAGACCAAAGCCACCCCTTGGACCTTCTTGGTGCGGGAGAGCCTCAGCAAACCTGGGGACTTTGTCTTGTCTGTCCTCACTGACCAGCCTAAACCCGGCTCTGATGCTCCAGCCGGGGCAGCCGGTGCCTCTGGGACCCGGCTCAAAGTCACACACATCAAGATCATGTGTGAGGTGAGTAGTGGGAGGGCAGGAGGAGAGGCAGTGGTCTGATGGATGTTACCAAAATGGCTGTCACAATTCCTCCTATTTCTTTCATGTAGGATGAGGAGATTCCAAGGAGAGAAAGCAACTGATCTTAAATGAGATTGGAGGGCAATGCACCTTCTCTGGGCTTTGATCCACTGAGAGCACTGTGCCATGAACTCTGTGTGCTCAGGGCAAACTCCTCTGACCTCCTTGCCAGAGGAAATGCTTTCCTAGATGGTGCAGGGTGGTGCCTATGGATCTGCCTTTTTCCTGAGTGTCATCAGCTTTGTCTATGGGAAGGTGAAGATAGGGGGGGGCTGTGCAGCCTGGAGAAAGCTCTGGGGAGACCTTACAGCACCTTCCAGTACCTAGAGGAGGCTCATGAGAAAGCTGGAGAGGGACTTTTTACAAGGGCATGGAGAGATAGAGCAAAGGGGAATGCCTTTAAACTGAAAGAGGGCAGGCTTAGGTGGGATATTAGGAAAAAATATTTACTATGAGGTTGTTGAGGCACTGGCACAGGTTTCCCAGAGAAACTATGGATGCCTCATTCCTAGAAGTGTTTGAGGTGAGGCTGGAGGGGCCTCTGGGCAACCCAGTCTAGTGAAAGGTGTCCCTGCCCATGGCAGGGGGTTTGGAATTAGCTGCCCTTTATGATACCTTCAAACCTGAACTATTCCATGATTCCGTTATGAATGTTATGAGTGAGACATTACACATTCTCCCTCTGTTTAGAACGGACGCTACACAGTTGGAGGTGCTGAGATGTTTGACAGCTTGACAGATCTGGTGGAGCACTTCAAGAAGATTGGAATTGAGGAGATGTCTGGTTCCTTTGTGTACCTGAAGCAGGTAAGTCAAATTTCCTGGTTTTTAGGGGCCCTTTGGAGGGACTGATTTGCTTTTGTTTCTGTTTTATGTCCTTTTCCTTCTTTTTTCCATGGTGCACAGAGGACACTTTGCTCTCTCTCTCTCTCTCTCTCGCTTTCTCTCACCTATTGTGTTTTCCCATCCCCAGCCCTACTATGCTACAAGGGTGAATGCTGCTGACATTGAGAACAGAGTACAGGAACTGAACAAGAAGACAAGTCTGTCTGAGGAGACATCCAAGGCTGGATTCTGGGAGGAATTTGATGTAAGAGACTGCTGGAGGTCATTATTTGGCTTTTTGGGAATTCCACATGCACCACCTCATTCTCCATCCTCGACTTCTTCCTGTACACAAATTTCTGGTGTGGCTTGTCAATTTATTTCTGAAAGGAGTCTCTATTTGGAACCAGTTCCCCTGGGGAATGAGCCTCATCTTTAAGTGAATCCAGAGAGGTAGAAATATACTTTTTTATAGCTGGGAGAGTGAGTCACCAAGACAGTAAGGGCATAGACTTCTTAAGTCTAGGTTTGGTTTTCACTTCTCTGCTCCCCCACAGCATGCCCATGTGTCATCAGAGCCACCACTGTGCCTCTTAGTGCCCACCTCCCCTGTCATGCGTTGTGACCTTGCCATGACTATTCTTTCTTCTGCTCTCAGAGCCTGCAAAAACAGGAAGCCAAGCACCTGTTTGACCGCCATGAGGGCCAGAGACCTGAAAATAAGAGCAAGAACCGATACAAGAACATTTTGCCCTGTGAGTCTTGCTTCTCCACTATTAAAAAAAACCAAACGGACACAGACAGGAAATGAAGAGCTGTCCAAGCCATCCCTGCCTCAGCTCACTCTCTCCTCCAGAGCAGGTTACAAGGTGTATGGCACTGAGGATTTAAGAGCTGATGAGGGAAGTCAGTCTTTTCCTGTCCTTGAAGGAAGGAGGGAGGGTTGCATCAGACTCATTAGCTTCTGTGGTCCATCACAGAGGCAGAGAGATGGGAGGACGGAGTGAGGTTGTACTGAACCCAGAGAGGAAGAGCTGAGGATATGGGGCATGCACTGAGAACCATGACTGAGGTGGCACCTGGCAGTGAGGGAGCTCCGTGTGGCTGTGCTTGGAGTATCTCATTGCACTGTTCATTCTTTCACTGCACCCTCAGTTGATCACTCCAGAGTCATCCTCCAGGGAAGGGACCCAAATATACCCGGATCTGACTACATCAATGCCAACTATGTCAAGGTGAGATTCCTGAAAGAGGGCTGTGTGCCCAAAGCAGGGGAAATCCTGCCTGCACCTGCAGCCCTTCTGACCCTCTCCTGTCCACACTCAGAACACCCTGATCAGCCCAGATGAGTGCACCAAGACCTACATCGCCAGCCAGGGCTGCCTGGATGCCACAGTCAATGACTTGTGGCAAATGGTGTGGCAGGAGAACACGCGCATTATTGTGATGACAACACGGGAGGTAGAAAAAGGCCGGGTAAGTCGCAGTCTGGAGGTGTCTCTTTTCCCTTTCAACCATTGCTCTGCTTTTTCTCTCTCTCCTGCCTTCTGCCCATCCTCACCCTGCCCTCTCTGCCTACACAGAGCAAATGTGTGCCCTACTGGCCAGAGCTGGGCAGCACGAAGGAGTACGGTCCCTACCTTGTGCAGAACACTGGGGAGCACAATGCACTGGAGTACAAACTCCGGCACCTCTGTGTGTGCCCGAAGGATAATGTGAGTGTGTCTGACCAAGGACTGCCATCCAACTCTTGGGTCTAACAGCCACCATACACCTAATCCTGGGAACTGCTGGGTGCTGTGATGATGCTGCTGTTTTATCATTCCCGGGGCTGCTGTTCCCACCTGGTTTGGGCTGGAATCACACTGGTGGAATCACCAAGAAGTGTGCAGGAGACAGAGATTCTCTGGCTTCAGACCCACCTCTCCCTGGGACAGAGGCCAGGGACAGGGCTGAGTTGCAGTTTTACCAGTGGGTTGCTTTGCTATTCTCAGGGCAAGGCTGTGCGTGAGATTTGGCACTACCAGTACCTGAGCTGGCCTGACCATGGTGTGCCCAGTGAGCCGGGAGGAGTCCTCAGCTTCCTCGACCAGATAAACCAGAAACATGAGAGCATCCCCAACACAGGGCCTATTCTGGTACACTGCAGGTGGGTACAGAGGCTGGAGTTGGAAGCATCCTCCATCCCTTATCTAGGGAGAGATACAGAAAATCTGTCCTGCTGCTTCCAGCTGTACCCCAGGACTTGTGAGTGAAGCACACACTAGTCCCAATATTTGCTTTTTTTGTCTTCGATGCCCCCACACCAAATTCTCTACCTGTTGAACCTGTGACTCTTTTGTGACATTGCTGAACAGCTGCTGCAAGAGCCACATTCTTCCCCAGAAGCAGCTGCATTTTGTTTCAGGAGCTGTCTTGCTCTGACCTCTGCTTGTCCTCTCCTTGCAGTGCTGGGATTGGCCGCACTGGGACTATCATCGTCATTGATATGATAGTGGAAACAATCTCCACCAAGGGTAAGAGGACCCCAAAGGATCTCAAAATGAACTGGACTGCCCAGTAGGGCTTTAAGTTCAGCTGCAAAGGGATGAAAACTATCAGGTATCAGTGGGAGAAGATCCTCCCATGGCCCTAAGAAAGTTGTTCTGCTGGATCTCTGTACCGCATCCACTTCTTCTGGCTTCAGCCTTCCTTAAGCTTTGGCTGTTCCTCCAAGGCCAGACTTGAAAGATACTGAGCAGGGGGAGAGATAGGAGGTCCATACAGGAATAAAGACTATGGAAGGAGGTGGAAACTTCTTGACTGTCCTCCACTGTGGCTGCTTTTGGTAGAGAACTGGGAGAGGGGCAGTGAACATGTCCGTAAGCTTTCCTGGTGCTCCTTGCTAGGGCTGGACTGCGACATTGACATCCAGAAGACCATCCAGATGGTGAGGGCCCAGAGATCTGGGATGGTACAGACGGAGGCCCAGTACAAGTTCATCTACATGGCCATCTGCCAGTTCATAGAGGCAACCAAGAAAAAGCTGGAAGTTATCCAGGTAAGAAAAAAGGGGCTCTACTGCCCTGTGAGCCTAAGGCTTGCATGGTGCTGGCTGTGAGCCCAGGTGTTCTGTTTCACAAGATTTAAGCTAACACTGAGACCTACACAGACTACAGTGGTGCAGTAAGATCTGTGTCCCTGTTCCTCTCTTCTAAGATTTTTAAATTCAAGGGGGAAGTTTATTAGCAGCTCAAGTAACTGCTAGACAGCAGTTAAATTTTATAGCAGTTACCTCAACTATGTTCTGAATAACATCACCAAGTGCTGTTTTGTTACCAACTTAGTTTAGGACAAGCAGAGACTTTCCTTGCCTCTTCTTTCCTCTTTGTCTTTCACATCCCAGTTTTGCAGCTGCAAGATCTTTTCCTGCTATAAGTGGTATCTTTTCTCTCTCCTTGTAGTGTCTGGCAGCATGCTGTAGATCCTGCTGTTTTAATATTCTTTAGCTGAAATTTGGAACTTTTAGGTGTTCTAGTGCCTCCAGAGATTTGTTGCCACACTGTTGCCTCCTGTACAAGGCTGCATTTGCAGCTGCTGCTCACCTCTGGCAGTGGTGGACAGTGTCCTGAGCCCAGACATTTCAGCAATCCACCAACTTCCACTGAGATCCTGGCACAAAGTGGGGTTTAACAGCAAAATTCTCCCAGACCACAGTCTTCTAAGCCTGTTTTTTCTCTCCTGCAGTCTCAGAAAGGCAAGCCAAACGAGTGTGAGTATGGGAACATTGCCTACCCCCCGGCAGTGAGGAATGCACACCCCAAGGTGTCACGAAAACCCTCCAAGTAAGAGCTCACCTAAAGCAGAAGCCCAGCTCTGCCTGCCTCTGGCAAATCTGCCTGCTGGCTTGGCTGGCTTTTTCCTCTTCCTCACTTTTTCCCTGGTCTTACAGGCAGAAAGAGGAGTCAACAGTGTATGAGAACTTGGGGAAAAAGGAGGAGAAGGTGCGGAAACAACGTTCCTCAGAGAAAAAGCAGAAAGGCTCACTAAAGAAAAAATAATACATTGCAGGTATGATTCAAGCCCTATGAGGGTTTGAACCTGGGCTGCAGGACTGGAGCTCACATCCCAGCTGGCCTGTCTCGCATTCCTTGCTCTCGGACTGGAACGAAGCCTTCCCCTTGTCTCCCGTGCCAGCTTTCAGTGCTGTGAACCAGAGCACTTCCCAGCTCAGCTGACCGACTCCACGGTCCCTTGCCTGTGCAGGCGAGCAAAGTCTCTCACTGCCCCCTCATCATCCATTAGCAGGAAAAGGTCACGCCCCTCCTTTCCTTGCTCCCTGAGCACCGGGGCCCAAACTCACCTTTGCTGTGCCTGCTTCAGTGGAATTCTGAGGGGAGAGCTAAGGAAGGTCTTCCCAGGAGCTGCATCTCTGCCCACTGCTGTGAGTTAAGAATTTAGCCTGTTTGTGTTCCCTGAAGCCTCAGCTTTTCAAGTATGGAGGTTTTGGCCTGTTTCAGCTCAGCTCCTTTGCAATTCAACACGAGACTTCCTCTTTGCTTACTACCAACCTTCTGCCCCTCTTATCCTTTTGCTATCTCATCCTTCTCCTGGATGCTGTAAATATACCAGAATTTGATGTGATGGCCATGTTTTCTTCTTTGTTTGTAAATAAACTTGTATTTGTTTGACTACCAGGTGCCAAAAGGTTTTTTTTCTCTAATTTCTTTGAGTATTAGCTGTATTCCCAATTTTACCTGCAGACCTGCAAAAACTTACAAGGATGGCTCCAGCTTAATTTTCCTGATTTCCTGTTGCCTTCAGGTTTCTGAACAGAAGCTATGACCAATTATGGTGTCTCCTTGCTGTGAGGCTCAAGTGTCGGTGGTCATCAGGGAAGTCTGAGCATGAGAAGTCAAGCGTGACAAATTCTGACACAGCTTTTGCACCTATATTTTACTTGTGGGCTTTCAATATGTGAACAGACAAAGCCACAGCTGCTCTGACCTCATGCTGGTAACAGTGCAGCTTCCAGCAGCAGCCTGGTCCAAAGGCTTCCAGAGCCCCCTTCCCACCACAATTTATACACAATACATTGGGAGGAAGGACACTCCTTGCTGTCATTAGCTATGGCAAGAAAGTTGGCTGCAAGCATTTGGAAGACAGAAGACACTTTGTGAGCAGACCCTCTTTCCATGTGCTGGACTCTAGCTTCCCTTAGCCTGTGAGCCCATAGGCCTGCGTGTGCATTTCCCAGCTGGCTTTGCAATTCCATTGCCACTAGAGGAAGAAACAGGAAACAGTAGTGAGGGAAATAAGGGGCCAAAGTAAAAATGGGTGGAGGGACATATACTGTCATGATACATAAGAACATATACTGTTCATGATGCCAGATACCCTCTTTTAAGCAATGAGGAAGGAGCTAAAGTCCTAGTCTAAGGAAACACCTACCTTTGCCTTAGACCCCTGGGTAGCTTCAAATAATGGATCCAATTGTCTTCCTTCTTAAAAAGCTGCCACAGCCTAAAGCAAGGCATACTGAGGGTTAGCTTAAACTCTGCCTGAAACCAGAAAATTAAAGACACCTTGTGGAACAAGCTCAGGTTACTGAGAAGCTCATTTGTGTTCAAATTGCTGAGCTTAATGTGTCCATAATGTCCAGTCTACAAAAAATTTAGACTGAACAAGAACTTTCCTGATTGCACATCAAGAAATACAGCACTGTCATAAGCAGTCTACTCTTCTTTACATAGGATCTGTTACACACAAGTACTTTGGGGTGACTATTTGAGAATGCATTTTCAAAGCTGTTTCAAAGAACTTGTGTTTCCTTGATGTTGCAAGTGAAAACATATAGGTATTATGGCTCTGATTGCCAGTAAGCTTTAAACCAGGAATCCATAGATTATATCTCTTCCTTTAAACATCTTGTGCTCTGCTTCACCAGAGGAAGAAGTCCCTAAAGGTCTCTCTTCTTCCCTGGAGAGCTCAAGTTGGAGGTGTTTGTAAAAAGAGATGGCTGATTGTAAATAGACATGGTCTCATGGGTGGCTGTCTTGACCACCATGATCATGAAATAGCTGCGTTTAAAATCCTGGTGATAGGAGAAAAACTCAGTTATTAATCAAAAGCCTTGAAAATCGGTATAAGTTGATGTGGGAGCTGGTGAATGTTGTCCCAATTTTCAAGAAGGACAAGAAAGATGATCTTGGTAATTACAGATCAATCTTACAGTCTCACTCTGTGCCTGGTAAAACTGTGGAGAAAATTAGTCTGGAAGCTATCAAGAAAAAGACTTGAAAGACAACACAGTTGTTGATCAAAGCACGCACAAGTTCTTGAAGGGAAAGTCATGCCTTACCAACTTAATAACCTTTCACAACAAGGTTACCCACCTAGTAGTCAAAGGGAAGGCAGATGTGGGGTTTTTTTTGGTTTTGCCAAGCTTTTGTTAGTCTCACCACATCCCTCTGGACAGTGTTCAGCATACAGCCAGACGTGTACATAATTTCATTCACACAAGCTTGAACAAGAATAAATGCCAGATTCTGCACCCAGAATGCTGTAATCCTGGATGTAAATACAGACTGAAGCATGAGACTGGGGTGCAGCCCTGCAGAAAAGGCTCTGGGCATTTAGAGTGGTGGCAGGCGCTGCCAGGTGTGCAATGCTGGGCTGTACTCAACACAGAATAGTTAACTGGCGAGAGAAGTGAGGGTCCCACTGCACTCAGGTTCAGCCTCGCCACCACTGTGTGCAGTTTCATGCTCCACAATACAAGGAGGATATAAAAATATTATAATGTGTCCAAAGGAGGGCAACAAAGACATCAAGGAAAGGTGTGACTTACAAGGAACAGCTGAGGATACAAAGTTCAGCTAGGAGAAAGACCAAGGACCTCCTCATCAGGGGCAGCAGAAGGGGGGTGCTGATCTCTTCTCTTTGGTATCCAGCAACAGGACACAGGGAATGGCTTAAAGCTGCACAGGGGGAAGTTCAGATTGGATATCAGAAAAAAGGGTCATTTACAGGGTGGCCAAGCTCCCCAGTCATGATCCTGAGTCTGTCTCTGTTCAAGACATGTTTAGACAATGCTCTCACTTATAGTTTAACTTCTAGGTTGCCCCAGACTTGATCCTTGTGAGTCCCTTCCAGCTCAGGACATTCTATGATTCTATGATGCTGTGATAAGTCCTAAGTCCTAAATCTTGGTATAGGGTAGCCCAGAGAAACAGCAAAGAAGCTACCCCTAAAGAACACAAGATCTTGCTGTTGAAACACAAGCAAAGGAGAGTTTAGTCAGTGGAGGAAGATTTCTCCTCCTCTTTTCAGCCAGGAAAGCAGAGAGGGGAAAAAGTCCAAGGTGTAACAATGCAGGCCAGGACACAGCAGAGAGATGCTTCTGTGACCTGGAAAAGCAGGTAAACCTACCCTCCCCAGCAGCCCTTACAGGCAGCCAAGCAACCAGCCCTGGTCACCCACACACCTGCAGGAGCATCCAAACATCTTTCTTCTCTCCCCACACCATGTTGATCTGCCAGTGACCATCAGTGTATTTCCTTCTTTTGTTCCCTTCCCTTCATCATCCTGATTCTAATTTAAACCAAATAAAATCTCTGTTCCACCTCCCACTACATAAAATAACCTCTTTTTTCCCATGCACTAAGTACACTTAGACACAATATAAATTTCATTGTTGTTGTTGGTTTTTTTTTAATTTTTACAAATATTTGAAGGCATCACTGAGCAGACAGTGACACAAGTAAGATATTCCAGCAGTGACAGGCACCCAATGAATGGCATTGTCCTGAATTGAGTCCCAAGTTCTCTTGGGATCAAGAGTGAAAGAAAAAAATTTACTACAAAAAAAAAGCCTGGTGCTGATGGCAGAACTCCCTCACTTGGCGAAAAAATAATTTGACATCCTACACAAATCTAAATATTAATGAAGATTAGAGGCAAATATCCACATGGGTTAATACCAGTAAGCCCCTTTGCCCCCTCGCCAAATTTAACTGGTGGGATGAGGAAGGAATTACAGCTGCCTAGAGGCAGAGCCCACTCCTGTAGTTGAATCACCACAGATGGAGCAGAGGCATGGGGACAAAATCTGGCTACAGGATTAAAAACTTCATTGTGAGGACAAACAATACTAGTGGAGGGAGTTCGAAGATCCTCACTCTTATCTTCTGCTGGTCAGCGACGTTGGTTCTAGGAATCTGCAGCTTCTTTCATTTCTTCCCTTTGAGTAGGAGACTGTCGCTGAAAGGGAGACAGAAGGGAGTCAGCAGTCCAGACAGCACAAGCAAAGCTGTACCAGCCCCTCAGTATGGATTCTGAGGTATGGGATGTCACACCCAAAGGATCTGGACTTCCAAGCCCTTCCTATCAGGCAGGGGTTTTTTTTGCAAAGCCCCTTAAATCTTCTGGAACAAATATGACAGAATCTGGTCAGAGGTGAGGAAGAAGGACGTCACAATCAAAGATCCCGCAGAAAAGAAACCAACTCTGGTTTCCCTTCTCAATTCTCAGAAATCTAAGCTTTTAACTGCATCCTGTTAGCACTGCCAGCTGGCACTGCCTTTTTCAGTAAACACTGGACAGATGAGGCAAAGCCACCAAACTACTGACAGTTCTGAAAGGAGGAAATGGCGTGTTCTCGCATGAACTGGAAAGCTTCTGGAGAATAACAAAAGCATCTTCCCTAGAGGTTGTCAGCCCAAGCCAACACAAATTCCCATGATCATCTGCCTGGCTCCTTCCAGCCCTGTCTGTCACAACCACAGGATGCCCTGTATATGTGATAGATCAGGAAATGCTCCACAGTTACTCCTGCCTTTCCATGCAAGGCTCCTTATGAGACACACATGGAGTTCCAATTACTGCACACTCCATCTATATGTTCGTGTGGTCCCTGCAAGGACGGCTTCAAGTTTCACATCACAAATGGCAGTTGAGGTAGAGGTTGGGATAAACCTGCTGGGGCCAAAATGGCCCAGGCCAGAAACATCCCAGGCACCAGGAAACAGTAACATCCTGGTTCCAGTACTAACAAATGGATCAAAATGTACAGTGTCTTACCTTCCTCTGTGTCAGCAGATGCAGTAAGGGGTGGAGGGTGAGAAGGAAAAGAAACAAGAGTAAATTGATTAGATTTAACAAAAATCCCCATTTCCACAGTAAGAGAGGCTGCTCCCTACTTGGCTGTATCCTCTGGTATCAGAGTCCCCTCAGAACAAGGTCCTGAGAGAGTTCCAGAACAGGGAGCAGCTTCCCAGGTGGGGTGCAGACAAACCCAGGCACCCAGCCCCTTTACCTGGTGAAGGCCTCATCCTGCAGGTTCAGTACCAAGTTATCTGCTGTGAGATACACACGGTTTTGTGAGGCAGCAATCTGAAAAATAAATACATTACAGGCATGGCATCAAGGGCTAAAAACGCACATGGCGGAATATCACTAAGAACCTATCTCCCCCTTCAGATACAGCTCTTGTTTCCTTCACTTAAGACCTCAGTTAAATCAACATAATTCCCCAAAACAACTCCCTAACTTCCTGACTTCCCATCCCAGAGCCATCAGACTTTCTAAAAGAAGTGCTCATTCTGTCTCTCTGTCACAAAGACCCTTGATCCCACATTTATCTGTCCCCCTTTCTCAGCTGCAGGTAACCAGAAGCTTTCAGTGGCTACAGCTGAGGGTGGGTGATGGAATCTGATGTGGATCTGGCCTTGTCATATGAAGGGCATGAACTCTGAGCCTCACATCTAATTGCAGATCCTTGCTAAGTCCTAAGCTCTACTTGAGCAGAGAAGGGCTGGGCAGGAACAAGGATCAGGACAGAGCAGATCACATTCGCCTTAAATTCATCATGTGGCCACTGGGCTGGGGGACAGCACAAGGACTGCAGAAGGACAAAGGGAATTCTGTGCCCCAATGCTCACCGTTTTTGAGATGTTTTGAGCAGCTCGGATCTTTCGTAGCTTGATGTAGCCTGGATTCCTGCTGAGAGCTTCCCCGAGGTACAAGGGAACAAAAGTTAAGGAAAATCCAACAGAAGCTGCTTATCCTCAAGGAATTCCTCCTAAGCCATACTAAAGAACATCTTAGTGGGCAAAAAGCAATCTCTATCCTGTAACATGGGCCTTTGGGTAGGCATATTTTCACCTGCCCAAATGAAGGACATTGTGGATTATGGTCACACAGAGCCAATAAAAGTCAAACTTTACAACAAGGAGAGCAGGCCCACGGCCTTCTCTGCTCTGCCTGTGACCTCAGACAAACCTCGCTCCAGCTGACTGGGCAAGGGGGGAAAAAGAACAGTGACCTACTTGAAGCTTTCATCCGATCACAGTCTCCTAAGCATGAGCCCAATGTGACAGATTCTCAGGACTGTCAAGCTCACAAGCCACATCCCACAAAATCTCCCAAAGCAGGATATCATCTTGGCAGCTGTTGCTTCCCCCTCGGCCTGAACTATCTTCTGCTTCTGCTCCTGCTTGGCCTTCTCCACCAGGAACTGGGCACGCTGTGCCTCCTGCTGGGCTGCAGGAAGAAGGGACACAGACATTGGAACCACATTGTGTCTTCCAACAGAACCTGAGAGCTGAGGCCCAGGGGCTCTGCTTCCCAAAGAACCGCTGACATTCTGGGACCACATCCAAGTACAAAGCATATCTGAGAGCACTTTACCTTATCTTGAATAAAACCCACAGCACCCAAACCCTCCACATGTAACAATCACAGTGAGTGACAGAGGCCCAGTCTGAAGAGGGACCTTAGTTTTGGGAACTCAGTCCCTCCAATAGTCTATCCCATTAGCTACAGCTTTCTGGTAACACTTGTAAAATAAACCTCTTCAGCTCTGTTACTAAGGAGGCTTAGAGATTTGTAACCCTGTACCTGTACCCATATACAGTGACACAGCAGCCACACACTAGCCTAAATTCCACTTCCTTGTTTAATAACTCAGTGAAAAGGCAAAGGCAATCCAACCTTTTCAGGCACCAGTGGAACTCACCCACTTGTTTAGCCTCCACAGCAGCTGTGTATTCACGACTGAAACTGAGCTCTGTGATGGCCACATCATCCAGGATGAGGCTGAAATCCTTGGCTCTCTCTGTCAGTTCTCGCCTAATGAGCAGAGACACCTGAAACACAAACACAGCAACAGGCGTAGCACCAAGCACAGGGTGCTCCTCTCTCCCCGTGCACTCCCGAAGTGAAGCACAACTGCTCTAGACAGTGTTGGGAGAGACATTTCCCACCAACTCTGAGTAACACATCCACAGCCACAAAAAGCATTTTCAAAACTCTATTACGGCTCGTTTGTAGTTACTATTTAACCGTTCTATGCAAGTAACACTGTGAGAGCAAAAAACCTTGAAAGCGTCTTTTGCTTTCACATCCTGCCACATCCAGTTCCACAGTTCCCAGTTTTGGCAATAAGCATTTCCTTCTCCACCTTGGATTTGCTACTGTTTGCAGGCTGTGCTTTCATAATTGCATTCCAGCACAGAAAATTATTTTTTTTAACCTGTATCACATGTCTTAATTACAGTAGCTGCTTGTCTAGTGTAGCCACTCCACTTTTTTCCCCTGCTTTGGGTGGGTGTTACTGTTAGATACTTTGATTTATTCTACATTTACTTGCCAGCACCTTTTTCAGGCAGCCTGACAAGTCCTGCACCAAATATTGACCTTAACAGAAACTATTGCTACAGTATCACATGCTTGGCCAGTGGAGCATTTGCTTTTACTTTTACTGCAGCTGTTTCTGAGCAGAACTCTAAATAGTGACAGAAACCTTTCCTGTGTGAATTGTGAGTGCACAGCTACATAAAGCAACTTAATCTTTTTCTGACTATCAATCCCGTCAATAAGACATCACTTTATAATAACAAGCACTGGATGGATACGTGACAAGAAGACAAATGCAATTCAGTTTGTTCAAAAACTTCAGAGATCAAAGAATGATTCTTATCTGAGATCACCGATGCCTAACAGCCTTTACTTCCAATACAATCAAAACCCTCACAGATATTCTTTGCTGTCCCATCCTCTCCACACATTCTGCTTCTACATGAAAACTAACAAATCCCTCCAGCGTACTCCATGTGGATGGGTGCAAAAGCCTGAAGCCCCTGACCAGGGGGATACAGATAATTTCTCATAACAAAAGCTGGACACTCAGTTCTACTCTTTGGTTCTTTTGACATGGATCACAGATGTGGTCCCTGATAGTTAAAATATGCTTTGTCTTTCATCTAACAACTTTTCCTCTTCAGCACCCTCCTGGTCCTGCAGGACCTCCTCTAAAACCTTTTAAAACAAGACCAACAGCTCCCCTCTGCACCAGCTTCTATAGGTGATGAGAAATCCCTGGCAACCAAACTATTACAATACAAACTTTCACAAACAGGCATTTTTAAGTTAGATACTTCTAATAATTTGCAACACTCCCCCAGAGGACACTCTAAGCTTTTTCTAATCAGTGCCTGCATCGAGGGTGCCAAGACAATTGAGCCAGGTGCTTCTCAGTGGTGTCAAACAATAGGACAAGAGGCAATGGGCAGAATCTGGAACACGGGAAGTTCCACCTGAATATGAGAAATAACTTCTTTACTGTGCAGATGACAGAGCACTCTGATAGCTTGCCCAGAGAGGTTGTGGAGTCTCCCTCACCAGACGTTCAAACACCATCTGGAGGCAATCCTGTGCCATGTGCTCTGGGGTGACCCTGCTTGAGCAGAGAGTCTGGACCAGATGACCCAGTGTGGTCCCTTCCAACCTGACCCCTTCCATGATTGTAAACAGAAGTTATTTGCTACCCTTCTGTAGCATCCATCACTGACAGGTTAGTGCTTTGTTAACTGCCCATTCCCGTTGTTTTTCAGACTTTTCAAGGCTGTTTCATTTGCTCCGACAGCCATCCCGAGATCTGTATTTTTAAAGCCAGTTCCACTGACCCCTGTAGACCATGAAGTAAACCAGCTCTCCCTCCCCCAGTGTTACATTTCAATGCAGTTGTGTACTCTGTGTACCAACAGACCCAATTTCCTCCTCGGAAGCTGCCAATACAGTATTTGCAGCTGTACTGGAATCAAACTGTACGTGGGACACAGTTTCCACCACCAGCTGAACCCAGTAAATCCTTCCTTGACCTGTCACACCTCTCCCCCCCACCCAGGGCTCTGCAGCTGCCCTGTGAGCTGACCCAAGCCTGCCGTGGCAGGGCTCACCTGGGCTCTCTGTGTGATGAGCTGCGAGGCGTTGAACTTGGCCACGACGCTCTTGAGCACCTCGTTGACGATGGAGGGCAGGACGCGCTCCTCGTAGTCCAGCCCCAGGCGCTGGTACATGCTGGGCAGCTCGGCCGCGTTGGGCCGCGTCAGCACCCGCAGGGAGATGTTCACCATCTGCAGGTCTGGGGCACAGGGAGGGGCTCAGGGGAGGCTGCAGAGTCCCCCTGCAGCCCCTCTCCATCAGGAACTGCAGCGATGGGACAATGAGCAATCGGCACCAACTGGGAGAGGGACGCTTTGGTTAGGAATTAGGAAGAAATCCTTTATGGCGAGGGTGGTGAGGCACTGGCACAGGTTGCCCAGGGCAGCTGTGCATGTCTCAGCCTTAGAGGTGTTCAACACCAGGGCAGATGGGGCTTTGAGCAACCTGGTCTGGTGAAAGGTGTCACTATATGCGGCAGAAAATTGTGACTAAACAATTGTTTAAGGTGTATTCCAACCCCTTAACACTCCACAACTGTTTGAGGAGCGCCAGAACTACGGCCGAATTCCCGTCCCGTGCCTCCCACCTTGTGGCCCCTTTATCTCACCTTTGGAACCAGTGGGGGAGGAGATTTTCCGCGGCCGCGCTCGGATGTCATAGATGATGGGATACTGGAACCAGGGGATCCTGCAGGGGGCGGAGGCGCGTTAGGAGCGAGGGCCCCGTCGGGCCGGGCCGGGGGGGCGGGGTGGGGGCCGGGGGGATCGGGCCCTACCTGAAGTGCAGCCCCTCGGCCAGGATGGGCTCCTGCGG
>VXBB01018695.1:155295-174031 GCA_013399915.1 Illadopsis cleaveri
TGAACTGCAGTCATGTGCTGGAGGGGGCCAGTCTGGAGACTGTGAAGGTGCGGGCAACGGGAGGTCGGGGCGGGTCTAGCCGGGCCGCGGATGCCCTCGCTTCCTGCTCACCTGTCTGTGCTTTGGCCCTAGGTAGGGAAGACGTTCGAGCTGCTCAACTGTGACAAGCACAAGGCGCTGCTGCTGCGGAATGGTCGGGACCCCGGGGAGGTGCGGCCTGACATCACCCACCAGGTACCCGCTGGGTCCGGCGGCGCCTGTGGCGGCCCGGGCCGCTCGGCCTAGCCCCGCACGGCGGCTCGGGGCGATCGTCCCTCGGGTGTGGGGGTCCGTCCGCTTGTGCCCCTGGAGCCCGNTGCGGTTGAAGAAGATGGCGCGCTGGCCGCCCTCCACTGCGGGGAGAGAGCGGAGGCTTGGTCAGCGCGGGCGGCGAGCGCGAAGGCTCCGAGGGGTTGGGAGGAGACTCCACTCACCAATGAAGACGGACTCTCGCACGCCATAGGCCAAGGCACCGGCGCCCAGCAGCAGCTTAAGCGCAGTGCCGACGCCGCGGGGCCCGGTCGGCAGCCGCCCCGCCAGGTCCTTCAGGTTCTGCGCCATGGCCGCCCCGCCGCCGCCCCCGCCGGGAAGGACACCGGAAGGAGCGACCGTCCTGGCGCTCCGGCGGGAAACCGCGGCGCCNCTCAGGCGGGAACCCGCGGCGCCGGGAGCGCTCCTGCTGCCCCTTCCCTCCCCCAGCAGTCGCCTTCCGGCGCGGCTACCGCGGCGCTCCGGAAGCGAGTCCGGCCGGAGCCAGATAGAGGGCGCGCCCCGGCGCCATCTTGGGTGGCCGCGGCGGGAAGGGCGGGGCCGGGGCGGGGCCGGCGGGGCCGCGTGACAAAATGGCGGCGCCCAGGCGGCCACGTGGGGACGCGCAGGAGGAGGAGGAGGATGAANAAGGCGGCTCGGGGCGATCGTCCCTCGGGTGTGGGGGTCCGTCCACTTGTGCCCCTGGAGCCCGGGGGCGAGTTTGGCCTCCCCCGCTATGCTGGTGGGATTTAGGTTGGGTCGCTATTTTGGCCTGGGCTTGGTTTGTTAGCATCACAGCATTACATCCCGTAGTCGGATGAGCTTTGAGTCTCAAATCGGTCCCTTCTGCATTTGTGGGGGCTAACCCTCAATTTTCTCTAGAATTCTCTCTCTTATGCCGTTCTATTTCCACTACCGTGCACTTTTCACTTTCAGAGTCTCCTGATGCTCATGGACAGCCCCCTGAATCGGGCTGGGCTCCTGCAGGTTTATATCCATACCAAGAAGAACGTTCTCATTGAAGTCAATCCCCAAACCAGAATCCCAAGAACTTTTGATCGATTCTGTGGTCTTATGGGTAAGTGATTCAAACTCTACACCAGCTACAGAATAATGCAGGAAAGTGGTCAGGATCGGAGGAACTTCAGGAAAAGTCAAAAACTGGCACTGACCTTAAAATGTGAAAGTGAGAAAAGAGCAGAGAAGTGAATGCATCTTTCTGGGACGTTCAAGGATGCACACCCCAGCTGTGTGTTCCCTAGCACAGTGGGGAGTGCCTGCAGGAGGTTGTGCTATCAGCAAAGTAACTCTTTTCAGACTGTGATGGGAGCTCTAAAGGCGAACATTTTGTGCGTCTCAGCTCAACCAAAGCATGGAATTCCTCCAGCAAACTACCACACAGCTTAAGTGATTTCTTTCTTGTTTTCTCTTTGCCAGTTCAGTTGCTGCATAAGCTCAGTGTCAGAGCAGCTGATGGGCCTCAGAAACTGCTGAAGGTAAATATTCTGTAACTGTTCGCAGCTAATGTTGCAATATTGTAAGGACAACTTAGGAGGGATTTGGGGGAGCAGGGGGAGGTGTTTCTTTTGGCTGGAGGCCCTGGTTGTGGGTGTAGTTGCTATTCCATTCTGTCACATCATTCATGGCTGGGGGCTCTCCCACATGCTACCTGGCTAGGAGCTGCTGCTGCAGAAAGGAAACCCCAAACACACCTGTCTTTGGAGCTGAGGGATCTGTTTCCTCACGTGAGCCTGAGTGCCATGCCTGGGCATTGACTCTTTTTGAGTACAGCTTTTAAAATGACAGAGAGAGGTGCAAATGAAGAGATAATTAACTTGAATGGCTTCTGCAGTCACAGAGGTGAAGACTGGATAAACCACAGGGACAAAGGGTTTGTCATGGTATTGGATTCCTTGGACGAACTACCCTTACTGCTGGAAAGGCCAGAAAAGCAGCAGCCTGAGGAAGGTGATGGTGATGTCATCTTGGCAGAGAACACTTGGCTGTAGCCAGTTCATCTGCCCTAGGACATGGGTCGGCAGGCAGGGAGGGACAAGGAGCAGCCTTTCCAGCCTTTTCCACACAGGGCTCTCATGAACCTGGCTCAAGGAACATGCCAGAACAAGGAGTTGCTGGGCTGGAGCAGGATTTCACTGTGCTGCTCCTCAAGACAGCAGCAAGACTCCCAGAAGCGAAGAAGGACTAATCATTACTTAAATGTGTTTTGTAACTTTCTTCTGGAAGATCCAGATTCCCCAAAGAAGGAGTGTGGTTTTAAATCCCGGCAGCAGCTTGCTTGCCAGCCAAGAGGAGACAAAGTTGCCTAAAGGGGACTATAGGTCCTCCATGCCCTCCTTCTGCGCCTGTTTCAAGAGCATCTTTCATATATGGAAAGAGACTGGCAACATCTGGACACACCTGCTGGGGTTTGTTCTGTCCCTCTGCCTGGGGATCCTGACCATGCTGCCCAACGTGTA
This sequence comes from Illadopsis cleaveri, assembly GCA_013399915.1. NCBI lineage: Eukaryota > Metazoa > Chordata > Aves > Passeriformes > Timaliidae > Illadopsis > Illadopsis cleaveri. The sequence goes on from VXBB01018695.1 coordinate 158,061, forward strand.
CTTCATGGCATCTTTGCAGGAGATGGTGTTTGGGATGCTCTTCCTGGGAGCAGTGCTGTCCCTCAGCTTCTCCTGGCTATTCCATATTGCCTGCTGTCACTTGGAGAATGTCTTGTGGACACTTTCAATTTTGGATTATTCAGGAATTGCACTGCTGGTCATGGGGAGCTCTGCTACTCATTCTACTGCTCCTCACAGCCAAGACTCATCTACCTCTACATCACCTGTATCCTGGGCATGTCTGCCATCTCTGAGCCTCAACCCACTGGGATTGTTCTTGCTCAGGGACCTGGGTGTACTTGGTGGGTAATCAGGGGGACAGGAAAACAGGATGTATGCCTCAAGGGGATTTGATTTTTGGGTGAGGACAGTCTGTGATGTTGAATTGTGTACATAATGTTGGTTGTGGAACGACACCACCACTGTACTCTGTAAATACCATAGACAGTGAAGATGGACTGCTCCAGATGGCACCGGTCATGAGCTCCTGATGCAGCCTGCAACCTGCTGATGAATTTTTTGTTTGCTGCTTTTAGCAAACAATGGACCTAGCTATGTGTCGGAGTCTGTTACCTGTACACCCCTATTAACTCTCTGCTTTCTGCAGGTGATTAAGAATCCAGTCAGTGACCATCTGCCTGTGGGCTGTGTGAAGATTGGCACCTCCTTTGCAGCGTCACAGGTGTCGGATCTGCGTGAGCTGGTTCCTGCAGCGGAGCCAGTTGTCATTGTGGTAGGAGCCTTTGCCCACGGGTCGGTAAGTGTGTCTATCCCTCATCTGGGGTTGTAAAAAGGTTTCAGTCTTGTTCTGAGTATGGAGGTTTTATCTGCCCTTTTTTTGGCTTGGTTTCCCCTCCACTCAGTCCCCCATTTTTTCCCCTATGCTTGTCAAATAAAGGCCCAAAACTGCAACACTTGGGACTGTTCTCCCTTCCGAGGGAGGGCATTAGTGAAGGCTAGCAGTTTCCCTGCTGAGGAAATACTGCATCTCTGCAGTTGTTAGGGTTGGAAGGGATCTCTGGAGATTATCCAGTCCAACCCCCTGCCAAGGCAGGGTCAGCTGCAGCAGGTGACACAGGAACATGTCCAGGTGGATTCTGAATGTCTCCAGAGAGGGAAACTCCACAACCTCCCTGGACAGCCTGTTCCAGTGCTCTGCCATCCTCATCATAAAGAAGTTCTTCCTCCTGTTTTGGTGAAACTTCTTGTGTTCTAGTTTATGGCCACTGCTCCTCGCCCTGTCGCTGGGCACCAGAGGAAAGAGTTTGGCACCATTCTCTTAGCACCCACGCTTGAGATATTTATGTACATTAATGAGATCCCCTCTCAGTCTTGTCTTACCTAGACAAAACAGGCCCTGCAGTCTCTCCTTGTAAGAGATGGTTCCATGTCCTGATAATCTTTCTAGCCTCTGCTGGACCCTCTCCAGTGGCTCCTTGTCTTGTAAACTTCTTGCAACTCAGTTTTGTTTTTTTTTTTCTATTTCCCCTTCCCTCTTCTCCCAGGTCAATGTTGACTATACAGAAAAGATGGTCTCCATCAGCAACTACCCCCTTTCTGCTGCCCTGACGTGTGCTAAAATTACTACTGCCTTTGAGGAAGTGTGGGGAGTAGTATGAGCTTCTGCTGCTACTGCTGTCATGATGGACTTGCATACAGTGACTTCACATTCTGGAAAGGCTCTTTAACTTGGGTGTGGACCTGGTGCAACTTTGGGCTCCTGGAAAACACTTCACCTTCATCATTGTAGCTCCTGAAGCAGTGAGACTTTAACGGACTGCCCCACTGACCCTTTTTCCTCCTATTAAAGGTACCTTTTTTGATTAAAAAGCGCTTGTGAATTTTACTTTCTCATTTTTCATATGTGGGCAGGCTGGATCCCCTTATAGCAGGGACTTGGCCCAAATTTGTCACAGTACTGGAATTCTTAGCTGTGCCCTGCTCACCCTGGTGTCACTCAGTCCTGTAGGGTGGTGCTCGGTGGCATGTGACAGTTCACACTCCCACACCGAGGCGCCCAAGAGGAAAGGAGCTGAAGCCGATGTTAAAAAGACCAGGAGCATTTTTTATCTTAGATGACAAACGTAGAAAAGTCAGAAGGTGGCTCCAATCCAACGCAGCACCTGCCGTGAGTGTGGTACAATCATCTGGTATCAGCGGAGAGACGAGTGCCGGCCGCGGGGCGGCAGAGATAAGGCAACAGACAGAAGGTGGAGGGTCTCAAGGAGGCTCACTCGGATCCCCTCCTTTCAGGTCTCTGACCCTGTGCTTTCTCCTTCCCCCTCCTTGCGTTGAAAAATAGTCATACTTCAACACAGCAAACTTGGCAGGTGATGCTTTGCTTCCGGAGTGTTAAATCAACTCCTACGAGTGCACAGGTGGTACAATCTGAAAAACAGAGGAGCCCTATATTTGCTTCAGTTGATTTGGTGTTTGCTTTTCACCTTGGGCTGCAGCACTGCTGCCCCACTTTACCTCCTGGTCTCTGCCTCATACAGCCTTACCTTTTGGCTGTTATTCTGCTCTTTTTAGCTTTTCTTTCCGTGGCACAAGTACTCTGCGAATGTAAGGCAACACTAGCAGTAAGGTGAAGAACAACACGTGGCCGAAGAAATAAATAGACCTGTACACCTGTAAAGAGAAAGGCAGGGTTGGGGATCAGCAACCAGCTTTAAGCCAAGAACAGAGGGGAGGGAATGGAGGGAACAGGGTTGACCATGTGGGGTCGTCTCTGTGCCTACTAAGTACCTTCATCCATTTGTCCCAGGTGAAAAGGCAAAATGGCACCAGGGAGTAACCCATGAACATCCAGTGGTTAGTCTGCTGCAGCACGTAGAAGATGGGCCGCAAGACAGTGATGGAGGCCAGAGTGCTTAGGAGAGGACTGTCTCGAACAAGGTTCATTACCTAATTTAAAGAAAAAAGCCAGAATTCTCAACAGTTGGATGTCCTGTGGCTGTATATGCAGGTTCTGGGGCCAAAGTTCTCTATCCAGCTGTGTAAAATGTGTTTTAGTAAGCAGATAGTCTAAAGAAGTAGCTAAATACCCTGTCCTGGTCAAAGTTTTAATTAAGAAAATACATTTGTATTGTTTTCTCAGTACTAGGAGATTATCAGAGGCATTCAGCTCATGTGTTTGTCCTCCAGTCTTTCCAGCTGCCAAGCACTTCAGCCCCCCTCTGCTCATATGCCAAGTTTTCCACTTTTCTCCCTGTCAGCTTCTGCAATATATTTATGGTTTGCCCATGCAGAAGGCAGCAACCTACTGAGCTCCTGAGAACAAAACCCTGCCATGCTTGAAAACATGCGAGCAGCTATTTTTCATATTTAATACAAGTAATGCCTTCAGCGTCGCACTTTCCAGACTCAGGGGGAGAGACTAACCTAACACAGCCCCCTCCCCAGTTCTGGTAAGTCAGACAAAGCCCACCTGTCTTTCCACGATGACTATAAGCAACTCCATCTGAAAGCACACCAGGTAGCCAGAGTGCAGCCCGTGCCAAATGGCCAGGAAGAACAGGGCCAGTGCCTGTGACAGCAGTTTGTTGCCCAGGAACTTCAAGCGCTTGAAGATGTAGCTAGAGCAGAAAAGAAACAAAGTGCTTCCAGGTTATTATCTGCCCTCCCCTGGCTGTGTCAGGGATGAAGGGCCCAGGGGACCTGATGCCTTTGCATGCCCTGTGCTGGCAGGAACAGCATGACCACGGAAAAACCTACATCAAAACAGTCTTAAAGAAATCCCAGCTATAAGGGGGAGAAAGGAGGTCATTACATACAATTTAGCTGTGTGTCCCAGCAGGTGCTGAACCAAAACCCATCTGAGTGTAGCATGGGGAGCACCAAGAGCCATGATGCAGGAAACAGCTGTCAGAGCAGCTCTGTGGCTGCCTGAGTAGGCAGGCAGCCCTAAGGGCTTGCTGTAGTCCCATTCTAGTCTCTGCTGCCATCAACTACTTGCCTTTATTAATGAACGGCCCTTCCAGGTGAATTAAAAGGTCTGTCTAACCCAGTAACCCAACAACCTGTTTCTATGGGCACAGCAGCAAAACATGGGAAAAGGTGCACAAACTGAAAACTGGCAGATTCTTCCTCTAATGCTCCTACTTAGCCTAAGGTCTTGGTTCTACTGACAGAAGAGAACTGACACATTATAGAAGGAAAATTTTGTCACGCTCACCGGGCCACCCAGGCATTGGTGTTGATGTTGAAAGAAGCAATGGTCCCTGTGAACAAAGGTGTTGTCTCATACAGCCAGACCTTCATGTTGGCACAGGCATTCCACAAAGGCTTTCCATTCTGGTCTTTCCCATTGTACCCCAGACCAGCAAGGATGCAGACACCTTCCTATCAAAAAATGCACAAGAAAGATGAAAATGCTGCCCTTCTTTTGCTGGAGAAGCAGAGCTGAGGAAGTCCTGACTCTCACTGTCTTGAGAGCATCGCTAGAGATGGAACAAAAGGATTAAAAATAGCCTTTTAGTTAGCTAGCCTTTGCTAACTTGAAGCAAGCTGAACTGACCTGCACTGATCTCCAGATATTTGGATTTCTTCCATTTAGTGCTAAGTCCAAGAGGCTTGGACCTTTACTCATTTTTCTTTTGCTTCTGGAACGACATCTAGACTCACCGTAACAAGCCAGCAAGTTACGTATTTGTAGAGTATGATCTTGCCCCAGATCAATATGTAACCACAACGGAACCAGAAAGGCTTCTCCTGCAGAGAGAAGAGTGAAACAGAGAGAAAACAAAACCTGGAGTTGAGTGGCCATAATGACACAAGGTAAATGGGATCTCATCACTGTCTTTTGTTTTAATCTCATGTATGTGTTAAGACATATGGACTGGGCTGCCAGGCTTATGCAGACCTACACATCATTCTCCTTCCTTTGGTAATATTTGGCTGCACTGAAATAGGTAGAGTTTGGGAAGACTCTGGGATTACCATAATCAAAATGCTTACTGATAATCTGCCATTATTGGTTAGGAGTTTTCAAAGAACCTCAAAGATTATGACAAGCCTTACAAGTTACTCTAGTGAAATTCTTTGCACATAATGGTTAAATGGAAAGAGGTCATAAGATATGTATGTTAGGTTTCCAAAACCAACAGTAGCATTTAAGATCAATTATCTATTTGTAAAAGTTTTCATTTTTTTCAGTTCTGCTTAACACATTCCTGTTCTGCATCAGATGGAATCCACAGGACAGGTGGACAGTCAAATCAGGTGGGAAAGCTTATCACAAGTTGCTGACTTATTTTTAAATTGAGGCAAAAATAAAAAAAGAAATAAAAAAAAAATTCCACTCTTGTAGATCCAGTGCCCACCAGAGAAGTGGAATTCTTCCACACCTCACAAGACCAAGTGAATACATACCATATAGTCATCTGAGGTCAGGTATTCATCAGAGATGTACAGGCTTGACAAGGTGTAGGTTACTAAAAACAAGAGACCCAGGCTCAGGCGCTTGAGAGCAGGCACAAAACTGAAAAAAATACAAAGGTCAAATAAATGCCTTGGAAAGAGACCATCAAATTCAAAGTTTTAAAAGCAGAGATGGAGGGGAGGAGGTAGGGGAGACAGCAAAAGGGAGTCACCACATTCCACTGCAGCAGCTGCCTCCATTTGGAAGAATGGGATGCAAACATCACCAGGTTGGAACCGAGTCTGTACTAGAGATGTCAAATGGTTGTTGATGTTCATGCCCTGGAACAACGCTGGGACATTAATCAGAGTTATGAGCAACTTTTGAAAGACTGCCTTGTCTCATAAATCACTTCTGGTCACAGTACTTCTGTGTCCAGGTAAGAAGGCAGTCTGCTGCAGGGAATGGGGAGAAATCAGCATTCTGGGATGGTAGGAAGGGGAGAAGCCAAGCAGCTTTGAATTACCTATTGGGTCTCTGGCCTGGAACGTCAGTCATCTCACCCCTTGCCAGTTTCTGATAGTCTGTCATGGAGAACTGAGGCCCAACCATGAAGGCACCATAGAAATAGGAGAATCCTGAGACCTCCAGCAAGGTAGGAACTCCCCGAACAGCAAATCGCTGCTGCTCAGGACTCAGGAACTCCTGCACCAAAGGGAGTGGCATTAACATCATCCCAGGGGTTTCATTTTAGCTCTGGATGTTATGTCCTCACCCTGCCTCCTTACTGGTTTCAGTTCTTGCTCCCCATGGACACGGAACTTTTACACCTTGTATTTCATGTCCACTCTTCTCCCCAGCCCTCTCTATCCCCACCCCCTCCAAACAGCAACAAGATCCAATGGCTGAGACCAGTTGCACAGATCTCTATCCCCAAATAAGCTGCAAACATGGAAGGGATCTACTGACATGCATCCCTGGTAGCAGAGTAGGCATAGTAGAAGCACTGCATCTGGCCTATTCCATTCCCTGACTGCAATTTCAGGTACTTTCCCAAGATGTTATCGTGCTACAATTTCTACTTCTTGATGCAAAAATTGTCTTTAAATACTTGAATCTTCAGCTCAGGAAGTTTCAGCTTGACCTTATTTTCCTGCAGTCAGCAGTGATTACATGGATGCTACCAACTTGGTCAGGCCTCAAACAGGAGATGGGGAATGCTGGTACTTGAAGCAGGACTGAGGGACTGTAGCATGTGTAGTGCCCTCTCCCACACGCTGTGCTGTGCAACTTCTCTGTTTCATCTGAGCTAAAACCAGGGTCCTAACAAATGGTAAAGGGCAACCATTGACAAGGACATGGTAAGACTAATCAAGGGAAAGGAAAATGGGAACTGAGATCCAGTACTGACTGTCTGCAAGTTAAAGGTACACTACCCACAAGACACAGAGCATCAGGCATTGGGAGTCTAAAGCAACAGATTTGGAGGAAGGAGATGGTGGGGAATTTGGAAGGGTCAGAGTAATATTCTGACGTAACTGAAACAACTTCTGTCCGTCTCTAATCATTACTGTCTCAGTTCCAAATTATTTTGTTCCACCCTAGAATTCAGTGCCCTCAAACACTCACAGAGGCTCCCCTCTCAGCTGTGGCTTTTACCTAACAATGCAGCTTGCTAACTCACATCCTTTGAACTTGATTTTCTGATCTCTAGCTCACTGGGACAGCATGGAATGACGGAGAAATGGTTTCTGACTCACCGGATCTTTTCCTCCATCATAGTAATCGATGGCCAGACCTAGAGGTGAGAAACAGTGTCTTGAGGCCCTGGGATGGGCACAGCTTGCAGAGAGCAAGAGAGAGAAGAGAGGTGTCACTCACCAATCAACTTAAGTGTCAAGACACAATGTGGCATTGTCCACTTGATGTCATAATGCTCTGTGGCTGTGAAGTAATATCCAGCCATAAGGTATGTCTGAAAGAAACCATTGTTTGGGTTATTCAAACTAATTCCTCCAGCTGGTTTTGATCTGCCTCCACTTTTCCACCCACAGTTGCTACTCAAGTGCAAAACTGAACAGAGGCCTCCCTTCTACAAACCCAGGGAGTAGGAAAGAGAGTTTACCATCTGAAAGAGGAACGTGGTGATGACGGCAGTGATTGTGCGACCCATTAGTCTCAGTATGAGGAACTGGATTAGGACACATATCAGGGAATGAAGAAACTGCGTCCCTGTGGGCAGGAAAAAGAGAGAGATAAGAAATAAAAATTACATTTATAGGTCCTCCCAAATCGCACCATGCCCTGGGCCAGGCAGCTCTCTCTTCCCAAACTCAGCTTACCAAAATTGAAATAAGCAATTGAGAGTCCCGTGAACACATTGTAGAGATGAATGAGGTAGGCCTCCTTCTGGAAGAGGAAGTAGCGCTGGAACAAGGCAAAAGGATATCCTGAGCAGAGAGAAAAAAAAAAAGGAAGAGTTGTAAATAGGTTTAGATAAACCAAACTATAGTCTTTTTGAACACGTCATTAGAAACATGTACTTTACAGGATACATTATCAACACAGGGCATTGTGGTAATTCCTGATACTGAATTTGCATCTTGGGAGACAGACTCCAGATGAATTACTCTGTACAGAAGAAAATACTTTAACAGGAGCATAATTATAGCAAAACTGACATTGAAGTACAAAAAATTACAGGATTACGGTTTCTAGCCTCATTCAATATATGAGATGGATAATGCTGAAATACATGAATCACACTTTAGCCTCTGATTCATTTCCAAATTCTGTGACAAATACATTGAACATAGCAAGAAGCCTGATTAAAAAAAAGCGGGGGGGGGAAGGGAGAAGCTTTATGGTTAATACCATTACAATGTCCAAAAAACCTCAGTCCCACTCCCACCTTAATGAGTTCTTTCAGCTTTAATTTCAGAGCTCCTCAGGTGACCTGCAGTAAGACACTCTTGCTTTTCTAATTCTGCAACTTTGGATTTGCATCTGATTTGTGAACTACTGGCTACACAAAAGCTGTAACTAAAATCCACTGGTACTACACATGAGCTATTTTTGGGAAAAAAAAAATCAGTCAGAAATATTTCATATGGAACAGCTAAGAAAAGTGGAAGGGTTTTTTTCCTTGCATTTTCTGCAAGGTAACTCCTAGTCTGCATTAGGAAAGCCTCCAGATTATTCATCTGTGGCTCAAGTGAGAAGCAAACATTTGTAAAGCACTCTGGTAGTACAGTGAGAAGCAGCACACAGAACACACCATTCGGTTGTCTAGGTGAGTTTCACAAAGCGTGCAATAAACATTGCCACATAGTGGACAGTAAATATGTCTTAATACACAGTGACACAGGAAACATTAGTTGCAATTAGCGTTTCTAAAGGCATGTGCACAAGGTGCTGAACTGGAATACCAGAAGCCGCTTTAATTCTGGCATTTTGCAACTTTATTGCTCTACTTTGCAACCCTGTGTGTTTCTTACCCTGCTCAAAAAAGGAGGAATTCATCACATACCACAATACTGGCATCCACACTAGTTATCATCCTAGCTGGAATGAGGAGCAGTGGATGGAGCTCTGCTACCTGCACTAATGGAGCAGTAGTAGCAGGGGGTGGTCACGTTTTATATGGAGCAGTAATAAAAGGTGATGAAATGCACATTCTACCGAGAAGTGTATGATGGATGGAAGGCTTCCAATAAGCAAGGCCAAGTCTAGTCACTACTGTGAGAGGAAATGAGAAACTCTGTCACGTTATTTAAATACACGTCTGGCAGTCTGGCAGTGCTAACAGGCTGGAGCCATTTTAAGGCTCTCTCTGTCCCCGCAAATCCCTTGGGAGGGAGCCCTGGAGTTGGGGACTTTTGGGCTCTTTTCTAGATCCTTTTGGGCTCATGTTCTACTGTGTCCAGATGTGTACCTGCTGCCTCCTGAAACCGAGCTGCTGCTCCCCATTTCCTCATCCTCCTGCCACCCCTCTTTCGGTTTTCCCTGCCTCCTTGCTGCTGTTCCTTCCTCTTCTTGTGTCCCACGCCGGTTTCCACACCACAGGCTGCTTTCTGGCCAGCCCCACATACCACAGCTCTCCACTCCCAGAGCCTGGCAACCTCCCTCCTGCACATCCAGCCTGCTCTCCCTTCCAAAACAGCAGCTCCAAACTCCCCTACAAAATGCCTTGCCCAAGCCACCCCTCTCCCTTCCCGCTCTTCCATGCTTTTTACACAGCCCACTGCTGTCCCATTCCCCCCCTCCACTGCTGCCCTGAACACCAGCTGAGGGGGAAAGAGGGAATTGGCAAAGGCAGTTCATCACATGGGCTCTCTGGGGATACAGGAGTAACTCAAAGAGTTAGAGCAATTCACATGATTTTAAAACAAAACAAAAAAAAGTAGTATTTTCTACTGGCCTTTTACTCAGAAACATACAAATGGGGATTGTTTGTTCACGAGCCAATCTTCCTGGTGAAGTTTAATAAACACAGGAAGAAGTGGCTTTGAGAAAGGAAAAGTGGTAAAAAATATGAAGTTTTACTATCAAATTAGATCAAAAGTTAAAAAGATGAGGTTTACTGTGGAAAAATTTTTCACCCTTCTGAGCAAAGGGCAGAAAAATCAGATCAGAAACACAGACAAAGCACAATTTATTGCAGTTCGTCAATATGCATGGTTTTAAACCTTCATTTTAAAGCGTCTCCCACTCTCTTAAAAATCACCAATATTTTGCAAAATAGTCCATTTCTACCAATTTTTTTTCCCTCTAGCCATTTCTGGAGACATAATTAAAGTATGACTGAATACTATAATGTAACTAGTGCTCCTACTCTTTCAGAGACCTGTCTCACTTGTCAGCCGTGCTCCTTTTTAGCTCTACACAAGAGATCATGTCATGGTTTGGGTAATGCTGCTCTGAAGGAAAAAGAATTATGAACCCTTGCAAACAGAGAGTTACTAATAATACACACTTCATCTATGTTTTTAGAAACTATAAACTTAAGCCTGGTCTTGCACTCTGTGGCTGCTGTTCCAGTTCAAAAGTCACAATATCAGCCTAAATTCTTCTGATATCCAGAGCAACTTGTTAGTACTCTGGACTGCAGTTTACCTACAGTTTCGCTGCATGAGATAATTTTCTCAGTTTTACAACTGGGCCAGTTACACGCTGCAGATACAAACTTTAACCCCCAAACAGCAGTGCATATGGGGTAGCAATGGTCATTCTGATGTGGCCTATGCCCTTTGGAATACTCATAAACTATTAAAGAACAAACAATTTTTGCTGATAACAACATCAGTACTCCTGCCTCACTACCATGTCCCTGAATTAGCACAACAGCTTTTGGAGTTACGGTTGCCTTCTGGCAAGCTGGATGTCACCTTTGGATATGCCAGCAGCAGGATGCCACGCTGCTTTGCTTCTGCAATTCAGAGCACCAGGACAAGAGTCCCTGCTCCTTGCTGCCAAGAGGCTCTGCCCAGCAGCTCCCACTCTGCCAAACTCTTCTTTCACAGCTCCCTAAGCAGAGGGGACCGAGCGGGAAAGCAGCTGTAAGGCTCCTGGAGAAAACAGCAGGGAACTTCTGATCCAAACTCATTCTTCCCTATGCACCATGGAGGTGAAAAACAGCCTGCACACCGAGTTGGGTTTTGCCTCTAGCCACACTTTCTATAGAATGGAATTAGCAATTAAGATTATTTTTATTTTTTTACTTCACAGGAACAAGAGGATGATCTCTGGTTAAGAGAACCAGATAGATGGAAGGAAAGGACAAGCTCAGCTTCTTGGCCACAGCCACTTGGGAGAGTAATGGGCCACTGCACAAAACCCAGGCTGTCCAGAGATACAAGAATCTAATTGAGCAAAAGAAGTTAAATCATCAATAAGGTGGATTAGGCAGGAGAAAAGTAATCTAATCCAAGCAAAAATAGTGCTGTCAAGTTTGCCATCTTCTGGACTGGGTGATTAAGATGTCTCTCTTTTTTTCAGAGGTAAAGCTGCAAATAAGAACAGCAGAAACATTCTTTTCATCTCTGCTCCCTTTATTTCCCCTTTTATATGCAGTAGCTCTATCTAGCTTCAAGCCAGTACCTCTATTTTCCCTCTTCTCTTTTTTGCTGAACATTTAACTCTTCCTTTGTTAGCATCCAGCAGGGCAATTGTCTCCATTTTTTATAAGAATGCTAAAACTAAAAGGAATGGGATAATAGGGGGAAAAAAAGTGTAAAAATGCCAGCCTTACCTAATATTTTGACTTCAAAGTTATTCCTTTCTATTACTGCAGAAGTGCCACACCTTGTTTAACACTGGGTGCATAAACATGAGTATTTAATTTAGCTTGAAAGTCCACTCATGGTGCTTTAGTTTGCATAACACAACAGTCTCAAAGCATGTGAACAGGGCTCCCTTCACACAAAACTGAACTGAAAACACACTCCAGTCAATGGGTGATCAGTGTATATGACCTGACTGAGGCAAATCCAAAGCAAATGCTCAAAACCTACAGAGAAGTCTGCTCTATAGGTCTGCTCCTACTGCACCATTTTTCTTGCTAATGTGAACACAGGCAGTGTGCAGCATTACTCAGTTCCCTCTATTTTCTTTATTTAAGGAATAAAATGTATTTGAAGTTAGGAGTTTAAACAAGGCAGCACATGACTGTTCTGTGACAGGGCTGGTTTTATGACAGGACAGTGCTGCCTCTTAAAACTTTTCCCATCTCATACCCATCAGAATGAGTTGTTCACAGGCCCTGCAGTAAGGTTCCAGCTTGGCTGACCATCTGGGAACTTGATTTGAGATAAACCAGCAGCTTTGGGTGACAAGAAGAAGAATTTCACTGAGCCTAAAAGTTTTGAAGATGCAGGGAGCATGAAGCAGAGTACGAAGACGAGCATGTTAAAAAAAACCGATGAGAGGTAGAAGAGAGGAGATAAGGCAACTTGCGAGTGAAGCAGTAGGTTTCTGACACCCATTGAGTAAGAATGTGTTACTTTCTGCAGGTCCCTGCAATGTCTGTGGATGGAGGAACACTTTCCCAATGCTTTTCCTGGCAGGTCTGGGCAAACCAGCAGGGTCATTTCTGGCTCAGGGCTGTAAACAGCATGTTGGCCCCTCTCCATATTATGCAGGTAGATTGCAAGGCACTGTGTAATATTATGGTCAGATAAATAGCTTTAATTCTTTGGGATTGTACAGCCACACAAGAAACATGAGCAAGAGAAAGTATTAAATACATAATGCCATAAGGCCTCCTGTATCCTGGCTCATGCTTTGAGCAGTGACAGCAGGAAAGAAATCTGTCCCCTCTCATGTGAGCACAGGAGCAGCAGCACAGAAACCCTGTTATCTCCTTCACACCACCAAAGCAGCTCCAGTGGCAACACTGGGCCCTGGACCTACTGAAGAGTGCAAGCTAGAGTTCATCTCCCAAAGACATTCTCATATGACTGAAAGACATTAGTGTACTGGCATATCACAATTTTTATTGTGGCGGGGTCCAGAACTCTGCTTCAGGTATTCCTGCTGTTGGTGCTGCTGCCAAATTGCAGATTAATTTCTTCAAAGGTTGTCAATGCAAATTTTTACATGGGAGAAGTCTGCAATAAGTTTTTCATCTTGTACAATCCAGGTAAGGGACTCTATTCTAGCTGTATTCTCTGCTTCAAAATTGCAGCATGTATAAGCCTGTCTCCGATTTAAATACAAAGCTGTGACTAAAATCCCCATAATTTGCTCAGCAATGCGCCTTTACTTGTTCACTGAAATGACATAGGGCTCTTTAGGACTACTCTAGTTTTAGTTCTTGAATGTTCTTCCCTCCTCCTTTCTCTTTCTCTATTTCTCTTCTGTATTTAATTTTTTTTTCAGTCACGTCAGAATGCCAAAATTTTAAACTACCTCTTTTGGTTATTTGAGTTCATTACAAAGCAAATGCTTATTCTGAATCAAGAGAGTAAATTCAGACTATTTTTTCAACAATAATTCAGCTTTCTTCAGAAATTAATGTAAGAAGTCGAAAAATCGTTTGTGATTCTTCCTCTTTTTCAGAAGACTATTTTTATCGGTTTGTAGTGATCTTGTGAAAGTGAAACCCTAGAAACTGTTGTCACAGTAAAACTGCACAGTGCAGATGGGGAACTGCATCACAAAGGAAGAAATAAGCAACAACTTTTTAGTCCACCTTTTAAACCATGCTTCACCCTCATGGCCTTGTTCTAAAATAATTCAGCAGTATTAGCTGCAGCCAACAAAAATAGTTTTCTTCCTGAATCTATGTAAACACCTGAAATGGAGGAAGTGAAGGAAAAGCCATACTTAATGTCCTAATGCTAGGTCCAGCTTTTAGAAATGCCTTTCATTTATACCCCATGCCATCCTATGAAGTGGTCATCAGCACTAGTTGCATTACCAACGAGATTAAAAGGATTGTAAACTAAGCTGCAATTAAATGAACATTTCTTTGTCCAAGGCTAAGGAACTCCTCTCACTCTCGTCTCATTTTGCTCTGGAGTAGTATTTGACCTTTCCTTTTAAAGTAACGGTATAGGTATAATGCTTTACCACCCAGCGCTTATCCATCCATTAAGCAGGAAAGCTGGAGTCAGTCCCCTCTGCCTGAGTGGTTCAACCTACATGACCTCCAAGAGTGCCAAACTGCAGGCAGGGCTGCTTTGCATGCCCTGAAGCCTTCTGTCTGTAGTTATGCCTTCCACTGCATCTAATTAAAAGATACAGAGTTAGGGAGAAAGGACAGGGAAAAGTACAGCTCCAGCCTCCTGGTTTGGTTTATCCATTTGAGGCATGCAGGGGAGAGATGTGGGTGGTTTTCTGGACCCTCATCCCCAGAATTTTAATACAAATTCTAAAGATCCATTGAGACTATGCAATATAGAGAATGGCCTACCTCGGGAAGAGACACTGTGGCATCTCAGTGGCTTATTGTCAATACTACACATGAGACATTTGTAACAGCACACAGTCTTACACTTCCTTAATCTACTGACTGCAGCAGGCAGCTCTTATCATCATTAGGACAATAATTATCTGCTGTTCATTTCAAAGAAGTGGTGCTGTTCACCCACAAGACAGTGACCAGGAAACACCCTCTCAATGTCGTGTTCCAGCTTACTGCTAGCAAGAAGCAACTCGGGAGAGTATGATTGAGGTGCATGCTGCAGAGCCATCTCTCTGCTGTGTCTGCCTCCACACACGCTTTCTAGGACCTTTTCTGCATCAGCGCTTGTTAGACTGGTCCCCTGGTTGATCTGGGTGACTAATGTCATAGTGAACTATCTGCTTTTTCTGGTTTAGGTTTCTGCCAAGCAAGTAAATTCAATGAGATCGCAATTAAAGGACCAGAGAGAGACGTGGGAGAAAGGCAAGCAGGACTTCTCCTGTTCAGTGGTGGGGAGCTGCTAGACTAATTAATGCTGGCTTGTGTACATGTCCAGTGTGTTTCCTATTACATCATTTTTTTCTTTATAGCAGTTTGGTTTAACAAACTTCTACGTTGAGTTCAAAACAATAGTTCAGTCTCCTGCATATACCTTCATGGGAAGAATGTTTTGCACAGTTTGATCTCACACATCAGAAACTAAATCAGGCAGAAATAAATCTCGTGAAGACTATGGTTATGAAGTGACACAGTTTTTCTTGCCTGCATTTCCTTTAAAAATATATTGTAGTTAGCCAAAGCAACTTTATTTTGACAGATGATATAGTGGTGGCTGTATTACTTCAAATATACTTTCAGGTTCAGAAGAAAGCTTGCATTTCCTTTCTGCTAGGTGACTACACCACCAAATGCTTTCACAACCCAAAGTTTCCCTGAGCATCTGCAGAGATTTACACAGATAGCATGTACACATACACTTGAATTAATGTTTTGGGAGCTACAACCTCCCCCTCAATCGCCAGCCCACATCACAACTCCAGCCCTGCCTTAACCATTTCGCATGGAACTCAAGCATCTCATGTTTACATAAGCGCAGGCACAGTGTTTTGCAACACGCTTCGGGCTGCAGGTGGAGCGCAGGACATCACCCCAGTTCTCCTGGCACTGAACTGGAAGGTGTTTCTCATCCTACCTGGCAGTGCCCCTGACGACACGCCACTCCTTCACAGTGCCACCACTGCCGAGACACGGGTGATGGATGTCCCCGGGCAGTGACGTCCCTGCACTCGAACGGGGCAACACCTGAGAGGCTGAGGGGACTCCCGAGCGGACACCCCTCGGGACACGCGCTCACGGGGCACTGGGTGCACACGCATCACCAGGCACTCACGGGACAATCGCAAACAAAGTTCCTGTGCCCAGAACACGGACCCAAATCGGGGTCTTTCGCAGGTACTCCTGGCTCCTCCTTGCCCCGCTTCCACAGGCGGCCTGCCAGGACCGCACCCCGACCTCCGGCGGGGAAACGGAGGGTGCTGTCCCTCTGCACCGGGAGGGCCGAGGGCGCGCCCCGGGCAGCTGCTGCGGGGCACTCCGCGAGCTGCCCGGGCGGTGCCGGGGGCGGCGGGATCTCTCCCGCCGGCTGGGCGCGCACACGTGGCCTGGCGCGGCGGCGGTGGCACAGGTGCGGCTCCGCGCTGGAGA
>VXBB01018695.1:174078-197558 GCA_013399915.1 Illadopsis cleaveri
TGTTATTCGCGGACACGAGGCGCGCGCGGGGAGGGCGGGAGCGCGGGCGGCGCCTGGGCCGCGCTCTGGGGCCTCGGCCAAGGTCTGGGACCGGGTTTAAGTGTGAGTCTGAGTCTAGCTCTGAGTCTAGCTCTGCTTCCTGGCTCTGCGTCCTCGGTACTGGCTGTGGGCTTTGGCCTTGACCTCAGTTGTGGCCGCGGCCACAGCCCCGTCCGTGGTCTTGGCCTCAGCCTCGGCCTCAGCTTCAGCTGAGGGCACTGCTAGAGCTTCTCCAACACGGCCAGCTCCCACTGCCCCAGTGGCTCCCACAGGACAGAACTCCGGTGCTTGGCTCGTATGGCCCAAAGGGATCTGCTTCCCATACGGGCATTCAGCACCTGTGCTTTGCCCCGCATCTGTGGCACCCAACTCGGTGTGCCACCACAGCGGGCACAGTGTCAGTGGTGCTCAGCGACAGGGTGAGGAGCAGTGGCCATAAACTAACCCACAAGAAGTTCCACCTCCACGAGGGAGAACTTCTTTACACTGAGGGTGGTGGAGCACTGAACGTGCTGCCCAGTTGTGGATTTTCCCTCTCTGGAGACGTTCAAAACCTGTGTGGATGTATTCCTGTGTCACCTGCTCTAACTGACCCTGTCTTGGCGGGGAGGTTGGACTTGATGACCAGATGATCCTTCCAACCCTAACAATTCTGGAATTCTGTGATTCTCTAGTCACTCAGCAGCTGGGCCCACACAGACTGCTCATAACTTATCTGCTAGATGGCCCTCTCTTAGGTGTGTCACTTCATGCAGCTGTTCGTGTTTGCATCCCAAGTTCTCCTCAGCTGAAGTTTCAGGTGCAATGGATGTGATCCTCTTCCCCTGTTTGTGTTACAATTTTCCTGCTGGGTCACTTAGTTGGACAAATTCAGCTGAAGGGGCAGACACGCAAAGGTTCACATAAAAAGGGACCTCTGGAGTTCTCTGATCCAAATTGCAGCTCACAAGCAGGATTCAAAGCTGGAGCCATTTGCTCAGGGCATTGCTTGGGTAATTGCTGTACATTTTCATGGTTGGAACGTTCCCAGCTGCTGAACCAGTGCTGAATCATTGTCTTTATCCTGGTCCATCCTCCTTATCACTACCCTTTAGGTAGGAGTACCAGCACCTGTTAGATCCCATTCTTGTCAAGTCTGACTGGAAAAGGGACTGACTGGAAGCATGGCCACATAGACCTCATTTACTTATGAGACCAGGCTAAAGACCTTGCCTCTTCTTACCCTTCTCTTTTCCAGACTGAATAAATCCACATTTCTCAATAACAAAGCTCTAGTCACCTATCCAGTGGGCTCTTTCCATTTGGTTCATACCTCACACTCACTGGGGAGTGAGGAAATGCGTGAAGAAGGGGAGATCCTGGCCTTCTACTCCAGGAGTCCCCTGAAGGCAGAGTAAGGTGCAGAGTGGCAAGCCAAGATGTATAGCAAGGCTTTAAAAACCCTCCAGGGTAGCTGACTCCATCAGCTTAGACTTTGCAAACAGGTTGCTGTATTTTTCCACCCTAACTAGTGAAGAAATTCGCCATTTTTTTTGTCAAGTCCAAGGACTGGCTTTTCAAGGCATGCCTCTCACATTTCCACATTCAGTTGTGTGTTTATGGTGCTCAGACCACTTTCCTAAGTAAATCAGATCTATGTGAGCATGATGACTGTCTATCCCTCCTCAAGTCATGTTTGACAAGAAACAATCCACTTAACTCTATAATTTGCTGTTGTCAGAGAAGAGTTTCAGAAGCAGCATCTGTTCCTGAGATTGCCTAATGCTTTCCATTGCAAGATTGTTTCCAATTGCTTGAAATGTTGCTATATTTGACCTGTTTGGATTAAATGTTTGCTAGTCGCTTGGAGTCAGTACACAGTAGCTCTGAGAGTAAGTTTTGAGAGTCAGATCATGATGAGTGTACCACTACTTTTCAGTAGTATTATTAGTTTAATAATCAGGGCAATGTTATTCTTGAGAGGAGGGGCTGCAGTCAAAAATCTTGATTTACTGTCCTTTAAATATACCATGATTTCGTAACATTACATGGGTATTAATGTGAAACTTGAGGTTCACATGAGCTCGATGTGGGGCAATGGGAATGCAGCTGCTGAAGCTTCTGCAAATCCAGCTCCATTGATTGTGTTCTAGTGGCTCATGCAGCTCTCCCACACACCAGAGCCACAAGACCCCAGATGCTTCTTCAAGAGCTCCTGCAAGACTTTCCTTCCAGGACCATTTCTTGTATACTCGTATACTTGTAAACAGTTTTTGAGGAACTGAAGCAGGAATGTTGTGCCCTGCCTTCTCCCAGGCAGGCACAGGAGCCTATCCTGATTAAAATGGCCATGGGAGAGCAGCTGGCTACTTAGGGCAAGGTGTCTGTCTGTCTGGGCAGTGGGGCAGGGTGTCTTTCTGGGCAGTGAGCTTAGGGGTTAACACTAATGGGGAGGAGAAAGATACTGGACAAGCCAGAGCCAGAATGAAATTAAATATGACAGAAGTCTGCTGCTGTCAACAACCATGTCAAGGGAAAAGTACAGAGAGGGTGGAGAGAGAAATAACCATTAGCAAGAGATGGAGTATAGAGGGAGAAGAGATACTGCTTGGAATAACAGGTAGGGAAAGACATGAAAATAAATTTTCTTTAGAAGGATGAATAGGTGGCCATGGAGCCAGTGGGGGGAAAAGCCAGGAATAGGTGAATGACAAACTAGAAAGATGGAGAAACTGGAATTTGGTGGATGTTGGAGGAGGGAAAGGAATAGCATGCTTGAAATCATGTCACATTTCCAGTGTGAAGATTACTGAAAAAATAAATCATAGAATCATTAGGGCTGGAAAAAGCCTCTAAGAACATCAAAGTCCAACTATTAACCCAGCACTGCCAGGTCCACTGCTAAACCACGTCCCTAAGCACCCCATCTACACATTTTCAACATTCCCAGGGATGGTGATCCCACCATTTCCCTGGGCAGCCTGTTCCAGTGCTTGATCACTCTTTCAGAGAAATTTCTCCTAATTTCCAACCTAAACCCTGGCAGCTTGAGGCCATCTTCTCTTGTCCTGTGCGACGTCAGACCCCGTTTCTCAGGCACCGCCGGCACTCTTCCCCCACCCGCGCTGCACGAAGCGGAGGAGCTGCCGTTCGTGGCCCCCGGTCCGTGCTGGGACCTGGAAGTGTCACCCGAGGAGGGTCAAGGGAGTCACCCCCGACATCCCTTCTGGGGCCAGACGGGGCACTCCCGCGGCCGGGGCTCCACGGGGCCCGCTGGTCTCTGCTGCCGCCNGCCCCCGCCGGTCTCTGCTGCCGCCTCTCGGTGCCGCCGGGAGCGGCGGGACGGGACTTCAGTCCGGGACAACCGACGGGTTCACCGTGTCGCCACGGCAGTTTACAGTCAAGTGGGTTTGAGGCTGAGAGAACTGGGGTTGCCCATCCTGAAGAAGAGAAGGGTCCTTCCTCGCCATAGCAACTTCAGTGTCTGAAGGGGCTACAAGAGAGCTGGGAAGGGACTTTTTACAAGGGCAAGTAGTGATAAGACAAGGTCGAATGGCCTTAACCTGAAGAAAAGTAGGTTTAGAATGGCTATTAGGAGAAAATTCTTTACTGTAGGGGTGGTGAGGCACTGGCACAGGTTGCCCAGAGAAGCTGTGGATGTCCCATCCCTGGGAGTGTTCAGGGCCAAGTTGGATGGGGCTCTGAGCCGCTCCGTGGTCCAGTGGAAGATGTCCCTGCCTATAGCAGGGGGGTTGGAACTGGATGACCTTTAGGGTTCCCTCCAACCCAAACCATTCCATAATTCAGTGAAAGTAAGCCCAGGTGTTTAGGAATGTTTTACTGTAATGGGTGGAACACCCAGGGGTATAGGGAAAGGAAGTCAGAAGGCAGCAGGTATCTCAGTGTGGTACACTGCACTGAGCAGAGTGTTCCCAAGTCCCAAGTTTTACTTAGAGATGGTGGAAGCTTTGCAATGAGACTCAGTGATGGAGGGAATAAAAGAGGTGAACAGACTCTGGTGAAAACCCCCCTGGTACTGTTTGCAGAGGTGGAAATCAGCGAATTGTGTTGAATGTTCTGAGCCAGAACACCCCTGCACTGCCAGGTTTTCCTGGGTTTATCAAAGGCCCCCAGTTTAATGACTGCAGCAAAACTGGCCTGAGTCATGAGAGGGAGGTGGGAAGTGCAGTGTGCAAGAAACCCACAGAACCCTCTCATTGGCAGAACAGGAAACAGGCAAATTACTGCGAGGGTCTTGGTAAACTGAGGATATTTTACTTCTGACTTCTACATCCTTGATTCCCTGCTAGTTATATTCCCTTTGTTCACTTAGTAATTGTTGTTTTCTCTTTTGATGTTTCTGCCCTTTTTTTTATGCGCTGACTCAGTGTTTCCAGATGGAGATGTGTGTGGCTTTTCTTAAGAACTTGGGAAAAACTTTTTTCCCAACTTCCTGGGGGAAGACAAGCCAGTCAAGCCTGTTTTAAATGGTAATTTTATGAAACCTGGAACACTACTGCACTTCATAACATCTGGCAGAAAGGTTACAGCTACACAACTCTGAGTCATTATAAGAAAAGGATTATCTTATGCAATTTGGGAAAAGTAGTATGTGGTCATGTAATTTAGGAATTTAAGAGAATGTGCATGCCTCTGAGCAGAATTATATTATATTGGTGAATTTAATGTTATCACTTATTAACCTTAATGGCATGATTTTACCTCTTTTAAATTGTTATGTGACATAGCTGTAAGGAATTGGGAAATATGTTACCTAACTGTTTCATCTTAAGAGCTGAAAAAACAATACAGATTTAAGACAATGCAATCAAATGTTGTGTATATATTCAGTGTAAATATATATCAATATTACCAGTCTTCTGCATTAATAGTTAGCATTATGCAGATATGAAGTGACCAGATAAAATGCAGCTACTTCTTTTTTCAACTATCTTCAGCAATCTTTTTCTTAATTAATTGAAACTAATTGATTAATAATACATCTTTCTTAATTAATTTCTAAATAATTAATAATATTCACACACATAATCATCTACCACTGCCACAGATGAGTTGAATCAGATTTATATGAAAATAAACAGTTCCTTTGTGATAAAATGGCACACATAATATATCCGTTCATACTCATTTTATTTCCACCATGCCCATTTTCAAATATGATTGTGGCTTGAAGAGTCACTGCCAGGGTTTTTACATTGCACATCTCAGAGAAGGAAACATCTCTCAGTGATTTATTGTGTATCTTTCATCACTGTTTTTCTGTTCTCAAAAGTCCAGTCCAAAACATCAAGCTGTGCTCCCAAGAGATATCAGAAGTGAGACGACATTCTGTTTTCTTTCTCTTTCCATTCTCATTTTGACAAAGAAAACAGACTAGGCATGTTCTTCAAGCAAAGCCTTTATCCTGACTACAATGAAGTCAGTTATGATTCATCTGGAGGTGTTTCTCTCCCTTGACAATATGAAGGACTCTTTCAGACAGGCTGTGCTAATGCACTTTGCCTATGGCCTGTTGAAATGTAAAGCCCTTTTTCTCCTGTCTAAAACAAGCTCTGGAGTGTGCTGTGGTGTTGTAAAGGGTAGAGGCTGTAATGGAATTTTAGATTTTCATTTATAGTCCAGTCCTAGTGCAGTTGGTTTGTGAGGAGGGGGATGTTTCTAGAGTATTAGTGACAGATATTTTAGCTTGTGTTTTGATCTTGGCTTGTGGACACTTGGCTGGGCGAAGGGTCCTATCTGGTGTAAGTCTTTGAACTCGTTTCTGCAAGGGTCTCAGATCTAAATTGCTGCAGTACTATGTCTGATGAACATCAACATGATGAACATGCCCTTTCTTACATGAAACTCACTTGGTAAATAAAAATGTAGTTATATGTTCATAGTCCTAAATGTGCCCCCATACTGAACCCAGCAAAACCATGTGCTCCTACTCCTGCTGGTAGCCTCAGAGAGGTACGACTTTGAGCAGGCCACTATTTTTTCTTTTATTTTTCCCCTAAAAAAGGATCTCTGAAGCATCAAATGAGGAGCAGTAGCAGCAGCTCTGTGGCTGTCAGGCTGCAGTAAAACTGAACTCCACCAATGTGATCTCTGGACATGGTGATCAAACAGGGTTTTCTATGCAGAAACATTGGACTCTCCCTTTTCTACGCCCTTTGGATGTTGTTCCCGACTTTAAAAAGGGAGGGAACGAAAAGGAGAGGGGAGGCAGCCGAAAACTCTATTCCCCTCCCTTTTCCCCAAAGTCATCTGATTTCCCGAAAATACAACCGGGCGGGTGCGCTCCCCACGACAACTTCAGCCAACAGGATTGTGCAACTTTTCTGGAAATTCCCCTTCCTGCCGAGAGCTTTCAAAGCCAACATCTCACGCTAGAGGGAAGGCTGGGAAGCCGCATCCCACAGATAGAGGGTGCTGCGAAATTGCGAATTGAAGCTCCCTTACCCAGAACTCAGCTTTGGGTGCGTTTGGAGGAGGGTGTGCACAGGAAGAAAAAAGAGAGAAAGAAAGGCGAAGGAAAGAGACAAGAAAACCAGACGTAAACTATGGAGAGAAGGTAAATATTGCAGGCATTAGAAATGAGAAAGGAGGATATTCCCCAGTGTCGTTGTCTGACAGCTAGAAGAGTCAGGACAAGGTGCTTCCCAACCCCAGGGTCTTAGCATGATTTTTGAGGTGCTGGGAAGAATTGATTGGTTACTTCTGGGGGACGTCTTCTCTGTCTTAATTTCCTGTGCATCGGCATGGTGTCTGCATTCACTGATGGTCATAAGGGAAGAGTGTGAGCACTGGTGAGTATCAAGACAGATTTTGTCCTTATGGATCTTAAACTCCCTTCTTGATGCTTGGATTTACTCTGTGCAGGAAGGGACAGAGATATAAACTTGCTTTTCAAGCAAAACCTTGAGCTAGTCTCCCCAAGGTGGGGTTTTAGGGTCTTCAACTGCTTAGATGTGCAGACACAAGGGGCAACATTAACCAATCACAGTTTTTTGTCCCAGAGCATAACTCCAAAGTCCAGTTCCTGAAGGTTTTCAGAAAGGAAGAACTACTCTTTCCAGATGTGGTGAGTTATCAAATTACAAGGTTTATTAACAATTGCATTTTAAAAATCATGTGTTTTCCCTGTAAGACTCTACTGATTTTCAGATTGGAATGTATCTATAGCCCAAATAACCTCCAGAACAGGGCAATGAGTAAGGAAGAGCACTTATGATCCCTGCAGCTGTTCAGCTCCTGCAGCTTTACCAGCTCTTACAGAAACTGAGACAAGCAGAGAACACAACTGAGGTTGTACTCCTGTGTGAAAAGCTACAGGAGAAAGACAAGCCCCACACAGCCACAGCACTGCCCTTTGAAATGTTGGAGCCAGGAGCTCTGCTGCATGCTGTGTGCAGCCAAAGCACCCAGCTTGTTCACTGGGGCTGTGCACATATGAAAATGGAGAGCACTACTGCAATGTCACCTTCCCTTCTCTTTCCTCAGGTACCTGATCCTCTTCTGTCTCCCTGTCTGGGCTGATGCAGCCTCTATGTATGGAGAGATCTTGTCACCCAATTATCCTCAGGGGTATCCCAATGACGTGAACGAAACTTGGCAAATCCAGGTCCCTTTGGGATATGGCATTCGCCTTTATTTCACACATCTGGATCTTGAACCATCACAGGACTGCGAATATGACTTTGTGAAGGTACTGTCCATGTCCTCGAGTGAGAGAAAGACAAGAAGGCAGGTTAGAGCACAGAACAGCAAAGCTGTGCACAAAGCTCAGAGCTGGGAGTGGAGTTATGCACAGCCTTCCTGTTCTGAGCTCCAAGAAGTCCAAATGACTGGGTGTATCTCCACTAGCAGTCATGAAATCAATTCAGGTTGGCTTTATAACCATGTGAGTGTTGTCTTCCAGCTGAATGTCCCCTTTATGCCCTCTATCCCATGTGTCTCCATATTCTAAGGAAAAGTTTTCTCAGACATCACTGACACGTCTCTATTGCAAGGGATGTTCCTAGCCATTGAAGTGTTGCTGTAAAAAGACGATTTTCTTGGGCCAATAATTGTCTGTGCCTGAAATTATTTGGAATTAATCAATGGGTGGCCATAGATGATTTATTTGGAACAGAAATTGATTAGAAAGGATGGAGGTTAAAAACAATCCGTCTATGTAGGATAGTGGCCACTCAGATAAAGTCTTGTGGTCCCTTGCACCACATTTTTTTTATGATCTATGCACCACAGGTTTCTTAAAATCAGCTCTGCTCTATGTTGTCCCATAAGGCACAAAAGATCAAGCACTTCCACCCAAACAGACAGAAACAGGATCATCCTATCCTGCCATAGCTCTGTGTGAAAAGAGGCAGTAAGGTCAAGTGCAGCACTAGGACACCTTTCAGGAGGACCAAGGTGGGACTGAAGGATGAGCATGCTCTGTAATAACCTGTGTTCTTTTGCAACAAACCAATGAGCCTGTTAGGCTGCTCTGTGGACTGTCATGGCTGGTTTTGCTGCTTTGAAATACCATGTTTTGGAAGTTTTTTTGTACAAGTGGGCCTGAAGAAAGGATGTTAACAGCAAACAGTGTGGATTAATTTGTATCCGAGAAATTAAGACAAGTATTTCACTGGGAAAACAGTAGGAGGGAGTACTCTTCAAGTGTCTTATGAATATTGTGAAACTGTTTGTCCAGGGGCTTCATTCATCTGCACCTGAGCACCTAAAAGCTGAAAGACTCAAGTGTTGGTAATTCCACATGTTGCAGTAGCAAGGTGAGGTGTCTCTGAATTCTTCGACAGATCCTGTCTGGTGGCTATGTTGAAGGTGTCCTTTGTGGGCGGAAGAAACCTCGTACCCCTCGCTCCCAGATTGTGGAGGAATTTCATGTCCCTTACAACACCCTCTCTATGAGATTCCAATCAGACTTTTCCAATGAGGAGCGTTTCACTGGTTTTGCTGCCTACTACATTGCTGTGGGTAAGGTTGAAACAGCCTCCTCTGAATCTCTGTAGTGTCCAGGCTGGGAGGAAAGATGACAAGAAAGGTTTTTCTGAAATGCCTTATTTAAGGAGATTCTAGCAGACAGAGCTGCATTCCAGTGTGGCCAGTATAACTACTGTCTAAGAGATGCCTTTTCCTTGTTGTCCACTAGTCTTTCCTTGTTGTCTCCTGCCCTCAGGGACCTCTCCTAATTTGGCTGATTCATCTTTTCACACTTGCAGACTTGGATGAGTGCATGGAT
Organism: Illadopsis cleaveri; assembly: GCA_013399915.1. Taxonomy (NCBI): domain Eukaryota; kingdom Metazoa; phylum Chordata; class Aves; order Passeriformes; family Timaliidae; genus Illadopsis; species Illadopsis cleaveri. The sequence continues at coordinate 183,347 of VXBB01018695.1, forward strand.
TTTGTGGATGAACCCTGCAGTCATTACTGTAATAATTATATTGGAGGTTACTTCTGCAGCTGTCCACCAGATTATTTCCTCTATGAAGACAACAAAACTTGTGGAGGTAAGAGATGAGCTCCAGTCAACAGCAAGAATTAATTTAGGCCAAGTGAGATATTGCACTTGGAAGGCTTTATCAGTCTTCTCAGCCATTTCTGACAGGTATATTTTGGGGGAAAAAACCCATCCCAGTGCAAATCTGAACTGCAGTAGACAGAGGTTGGGGGAATTTCTTTTAGCATATTCTTAACAATTTCATTTTTATTTGTGTGTCAAGAGAATTAGGAAACTACGGAACGACATTCTTTAAAGACTATGATGAAAAACCCTTCTTATCATACTGCTATCTGTGAATCTTTAAATCTCTGACAAAACAGGGAAGTTCCATAAGGACACCAAAATCACCAAGGGCCTGCTTGGCTTGAACCAGAAAGTTGCAAGGTCACAAATGGTGCATGTTGAAAGGAGCATAATATGAGGAAAGGAATCCTAAATCTCAGGTGGAGGGTAAAAAGGAGTTAAAGTCTCTGGCTAACTGGATAGAGAGTGGCCCTGGCTTCAGTTTCTTGGGAAGATACAATGTTGTGACAAAGTTATTGCGGGTATCTGGGCAGACTGGGAATGTGCTGAAAGAGGGAGAGCTTGTCAGGCACACACATAGACCATTTCCTTTCTGAATCCTGCTCGTGTTCCTTCCTTAATCCTAGTGAACTGCAGTGGAAATGTCTTCACTGAGCCAACAGGGGAGATCGCCAGCCCCAACTATCCCAACCAGTACCCGGAGAACTCTCGGTGTGACTACAGAGTGTCTCTGAGCCCGGGCTACTTCGTGGTGCTGACCATCCACAGCGGGGACTTCGACGTGGAACCAGCCAGCTCTGACGGGACCTGCCACGACAGCTTAACAGTAGGTGTGCAGCTTAGGGAGCTTAGGAGTCAGGGTGCTCTGAATCTCCCATCAACCTCCTCATATTTAGAAGACTTTGGGACTGCTTAACTTCACTTTCAATCATATTGTCTTTTGGAGTTTGTGGGAATACACTGGAATATGTATGCATTGAGTGTGTATTTTAATAGCTCTCTCAATACATTTGGCATTTCACATTTATTCTTGTTTGGTGTTTTCCCAGATTGTCTCTGGAAAACAGCGTTTTGGTCCCTATTGTGGCAGCAAATTCCCAGGTCCTCCTGAAATCAAAACCAGGAACAACATTCTGGACATAATCTTCCAGACAGACCAGGGCACACAACACAAAGGCTGGAAAATACGCTACTATGGGGACCGTGAGTAAACGCTTGGGAATGTGTTCCCTCTGCTACTGAGTTAGGGACAAGGTTTGTCCCAGGTCACATTCATGGCACAACAGCATGTTAACATGTTCACAGCTGCTGGTACTGAGTAAGAGTATGCCTGCATGTTAGGGGGAAAAAAAATCACTGGGGAGAAAGAAGGTGGGAGCTGGAAGGAGAGTAAATCTTGAACTGGTTCATCACTCATTTCCACCTGTCTTTTCAAAGCTGTAACCTGTCCCATGAGTGTCATCTCCAACTCTGTTCTTGAGCCAAAGAAGGACAAGTATATCTTAAAGGACATTGTGAAGGTGACCTGTGTGGAAGGCTATGAAATTGTGAGGGTAAGTGAAATAAAAAACTGTATGTCCCCTCTGGCCTGCTCAGCAACATATGGCCATTCCAATCAGGGGTCCTGAGTAACTTTGGGAACACAAACTTTTCAACACAACAGTAGTAAGAGGAAACCTCTTCCAGCCACTGCAATATTTTGAGGCCCCTCCACTGGAGCACCTGCATCAGATGTATTTCATGTCCAGAGACTTACATGTATCATGTATTTTTCTTCCTAGCAACGAGATAGCATCACAAGTTTTCTCTCCAGCTGTCAGGAAAATGGTGAATGGAGCGACTCCCATTTGAGCTGTGTTCGTAAGTGACCTGTGTCTGTATTGTGGGAAGAGAATTGGAATGGAGTGTTTAGGCTCTAGATCCATTGTATCTCCAGATTAGGATGCTGAAGTACTGGGATGTGAGCATGCTGAAGGGACAGAGAAAGTGAGTCCCCATGACTATACAGGGATTAGAGAGGCTAAGTGGTTCCCTGCCATACAAAATAATCACATTGTTGAGTGAGGGTGCCCCTTTGATTGCATTTGATCTTTTTTTTTTCTTCTCCACAGCTGTGAACTGTGGTGATCCCCCTGCTGTTGACAATGCCCAAGCCTCTTATGTCTCCGAACTCCACGAGCCTCTGTACACAGCTGCTGTCCGCTATCAGTGTGAGGCACCCTACTACACCCTGGAAAACAAAGGGCATGGTGAGCATTGCCTCTGCCACACCGTCATATTCCTGTGGTAAAGGCCTAAGAAATGGTTCTGGCACCATCACAGGGCTGGGATTTTATGCCATCAAGTCGAGACTAGTGCGGAGTTGCAGGCAGCAGTTTTGTGTTGCCTTTGTGTTTAACACGTTCTAACAATGCCTAGGCTGTTGACCTTAAATGCATTAGCAAGTCCTCTCTCCTTTTGCCTTGTGAGTGAACCATCCAGGTTTTTGTCACACATAGCACAGAGTTCTGGTGGAAAAGTAAAGGACCCAAGAAATCTGTTAGATAAAGTTTCTGCCAAAAAGGGATAGAAGCACCCTGGTAGGGAGATAACAGAAATGTTTACCAAGCTGTGCTTGCTGTGAAAACAAGAAGGTTGATATATTGTATACAGTAGTGTTATTTAACCTGTGTTTATCTTGATTGTGTCTTCATAGAACTCTTTTTTCTCTCATGTTTTCCAAGTGATATATCATTGCTCAGCCAGTGGAGAATGGGTCAATGAAGAGATGGGTACAAAGCTACCAAAATGTGTCCCAGGTATTACCAATGCAGCATATGAAGAACACTGCTTCTTTCATCTCTGTATTTTTCTATTCTTAACTTCCAGCTGATAGAGAGTATTTTAAAACCTGTGTACAGTTTAGTTTTCCCTCGTAGAGGAGGCAGCATGACTTGGCCTAGTTGTACATGATGCCTGTTCACTCCTTCAAAGCCCTGTATCCTCACTGACAAAGTATAAGATTCAGGTGGAGGAGATTCAACTCTCTTGAAAGTTCAGTCACAGCTTAGACAGTGATTTGGATTATACAAGTACACAGTGAAAAAGGCAAATTGAAATATAAAGCTCAGGGAATTTACTACCCAAGAGGAGGCTACAAAGAATATGAAGCCAAATTCTCCTCAGTGGGACACAGCAATAAAAGACAATGACAGACTCGAGTTGCAACAAAGGAAATTCTGATTGTATCTAAGGCAAAATGCTCTTCCAGAGCACTGGAACTGCTGTCCATAGAGTCTGGCTAATCACCACCATGGGAGATGAGCAGAAGTTACCTGTCAAAGCCCGAATAACCTGTCTTTGGAGTTAGGAAGACAGGGGGCAGGGTAGTTAGGGAGGAACAGGTCGAACTAAAGGCACTGAGAAGTACCTTCCAGCCTAAATCTTCCTATGATTATGTGAAATTCTTTAACCAATTCTACTTCATGCAAGTTAGAAGCTCTTTGCTGGCTATAGTTCCTTAATCTCTGATTTTCTGACTAAGGATTCAATGCAAACAAGGCAATGTGGTAAGAAATCAGTTTCCTAGCTATGTCAGAATGACCAGTCTTATTTATGTCCTTATTATTAACATTCTGCAAAATGCTACTGAACATTTTGCTCAAAAATCACGGAACATCTCTGCACCTAGAAGACCCACAGATAAGAACCCCCACTGCTTAACATTTTACATACTTACAGAATGGAGAGGCAAAATGGTAAAACATCAATGACACACCTGAACTCTTAACCTGAGAGTATATGGAGTTCCCAAAAAAAAAAAAAAAAAGAAAAGAGAAGTGTCATATTTCTAAGAAATCAAACAAGTATTTTTTTCAAAGACAATCCCTACATCTAAAGAGGATAATTCAACAAAGGAAAAATGCCAATTAGAAGGCAAATAAATTGCAAGCTTTGACATACCTAACACTGTCAGGGTGACAACTGCTTTCCAGAAAACTGAGTTTGAGAACGAGCATTTTAAATCTAAATTGAGTGTTGATAGGTTTTTTTTAGGATTTTCTTTGATTCCTCTGTAAATCCTAATTGAAAGCTCTGTGGTGTAAAATATAAACATGGTTACTCAGATTCAAAAATTATTTAAAGGACACAGTAAGGAGGGGACTGTGGGCTTTTTAGCAGTATCAAAGAACCCCCTGTTTGTAACTGCTAATTCTCCCATCTGGTCTTTCTCCCATCTTTCTTTCTTTCTTTTCTTTCTTGAGTCTGTGGGGTGCCTAGTAATCCCATCCGAGACACAGGGAGGATTTTTGGAGGCACCCGTGCCGAGAAGGGCAACTTTCCCTGGCAGGTGTATTTCAATGACCCCAGAGCAAGTGGAGTGCTCATCTCTGACAGATGGGTGATGACTGCAGCTCACGTGCTGGAGGGATATGACAAGCCCACCATGTATGCTGGGGTAATCGATGTTCGTAGAGAATCCCTGAAGTGGGAAGCCAAAAAGCTTATCCCAGAAGCTTCATTCATCCATCCTGATTGGAAGGAGGAACCCACAGAAACCAGGATCGATTTTGATAATGATATTGCACTACTGAAGCTGAGGGATCCCGTGAAGATGGGCCCAAACATTTCACCCATCTGTCTTCCTGGTAAATCACCTGAATATGAGCTGCAGGAAGGGACTCTGGGCTACATTGCTGGATGGGGCCGGAGAGAGAGAGGAAGACTCCCTGCTGATCTTTGGAAGGCCCAGATTCCTGTGGTGAACATGGACAAGTGCCGGTCTGTGAAACCAGACGACTCTGACGATTCCATCGTTTACATATTCACCGACAATATGATCTGTGCTGGTGGAGGCAAGGACAGCTGCCAGGGGGATAGTGGTGGAGCCTATGCCATCCAGGATCCCCTGAATGCCACCCGGTACTATGTCGCGGGGCTCATCTCCTGGGGGCCAAAATGTGGCACCTTTGGTCTTTACACCAAGGTGGTGCGTTACTTGGACTGGATCAGACAGACCATGAGCCAGCACGAGGATGAGGAAGCTTGGCAGAAATAGCTGTTTCTCCTTTTAGCACTGTCACCCTTTCTAAATGCAATGGCTGCATGTTTGGGCTGTCTATGACCCTCTTCACTCTGTGTATATCATGGGCAATATATAACACATTATAACTCATTGTATCTATGCTGAGTGGAGAGTCAGGAGTGTGGATCTGTTTTTCCCACTGTCATCATGTCTGGGAAGGGAAATTCCCTTTCTTCCACTCACAGTAGTGTAAAAGGAAGACATTATTCTGAATAAAGAGACTCCTTCTGCTTCCTTTCATTTTTTTTTCTATTCTATTTGTTCCCACTTGGAGAAGACCTAGCTGTGCCCCTTTGAAACCAGACAGGGAGGTTTCCATGAAGACAAGAGTGAATAACTATTGGTTCCCAGGGAAGGCTCAGAGCCTGGTTTCTGATTTATGTATTTTCTGACCTATTCAGAATATCTAACAGCATTAAAGAATGTCCAAACCATGTTTTGTGCAATGTGCTATTGTGTCTGTAATGCCTTTCTTCTTCTCAGCCTAGACCTAGCTGTCCTTGAAACTCCCTAAATCAAGTGTCTAATCGTATTCTGACCCTGCCAGCTTTCATCAAGCTGGAACTTGTAATACCTTACCTCTCTACCAGAGTCTTTATAAAGTCCTTCTGAGATGGTTCCATCTCACTTATCAACCATTGCCAGCAATGAGGACTTTAGACTTCTGAATTAAGCTGAAGACAACAGACATCTGCAAAAGAATTTCATTCACCTGCCCTCAGGCTTTAATTTTTTTCAAATTTTATTGAGAAAGAAAAGAAATAAAGCTCGATTTTTCTCCCAAAACACTACCTTCTCTTGATTTAGGGAAGGAATATTACCTGACTTGTGTTAAAGGTATTTTCTGCTCCAGAAGATCTTATATCACTTACAGACATCTTCCACTGAGATGATCAGAGAACTGGTAGAGATGGTGTATACTGAAAGACTGAGTTTGTTCAGTTTGAAGAGAAGGAAGCTAAGAGGGGGGATCTAACTGCTGTATTCAGATACTTAAATTTCCACTTGGGCTTTTTCCTAGCATGTGGGTCAGCACTGGAACAAGTGCCACAACAGACTGTCCCTAGATCTCTTGGTAAATTCCCCTGAAGCTCTGAAGTTGGCCCCACTGTCAGCAGTAGATTGGATGGAGACATCTTCCAGCCTAAGGAACTCCTTTTATAGGAGTTTAAGAAATGGTGAGGAGGATTTGTACAGCTCTTGGGAGATTTCATATGGAAGCCTGCACTCAGTTCTAGCACCTTCAGTATTGTGTAACAAGCAAAACAGTATTGGATTGTTGGACTAGTATACGAGGATCTTATATCCTGTTTCTCTCAGTGACTCATAAGAACACGTTAGGTTATTTTGCAGTAGACAAACTAGTCAAGAAGACAGCTCCAGAGAATACCTGCAACACAAGAGAGGTCACTTTTCTCTGTGTCAGCATCATTTTAGAGCTGCTGTCCTGCTGTTAAAGCTTTATTTCATAAAGTATAAAAAAATCCATCCTCAACTTCTGATCAATAAAGTTTCCTCAACTCCTTTCTCCATGAAATTGGCTGTTGCCTTCCCTGTTTTTGGAATGTAGAATCACATAGTCAAGGTATTTTTGCCTCTCTTGAAGCCACCTGGGGTTTCAGACCAGGTAATCTAACGATAGTTTTGGGACAGTTAGGCAGCTGCCACAGGCCATTGCAAATTGGAAACACTTTAGTGGTAGGTAAAGCAATCCCTATATAAAGTCCATAAATTGCTTTTAGTGTTGAGAAATATTCAGTTGTTAAAAACACAGACAAAAACCCATAAAACACCTGGTTTATCCAGCAAGTATTTTAATATTCATAGAATCTCACTGATGCCAATAGGCTTATGCACATTGTACTCAGCAGAAACCCCCCATCCTTCAAGGAAGTCTACTTCCCTGCAACCTTCCCACAAAAGAGAGTACAAAAGTAGACTGCAGCAGTCTCATGATATCATCAACATTTCAAACCATAACATGTTTGCTGTCATGAGATTCCCTGATACGATTAAGGCTTCATCCTGTTATAAGATTTGTATGAACCAGAACATCCACAAAGGCGTCCCCCAAGCTGCCAATGGTATAACCAAACAGCATGGTGGCTTTCAGAAGTGCTCATGATGAAGGTTACATGCTTTGTGTGTTTGAAAAGCCTTTGGGACATCATCAAAAGCTTTGGCTATGATTTGCTGTGTCTGGAAACTGATATGCTAATGGTGCCTCAGTTAGTAGGACAGCAATACCTAGGGCCTGTCCTCCTTTATTATCCCATTGATCCAGTCCACATAGCTGAGGATCTTGGTGTAGAAGCCGTAGCCTGTGGCACAGCCGATTCCCCAGGAAACTATGCCCGTAGCCACCCAGCGACCACTTTCCCTGTCCAACACCGTGAAGACGCTCCCACTATCCCCCTGGCAGGTATCCTGCTTGCCTTCAAGGAAGCCAGCACAGAACATGTTCTCAGAGAAAACCATAGGGATGCCTTTCTTATTACTGTCTAGCCAACTCTGACATTTCTCTCGAGCAACTGCTGGTAGGCTCACGTACTTCAGATTGCTTGAGATGCGGTTTTTATCCACACCAAAGCCACTCACATAGCCCACGTGCCCATGTGTGTAGAACGAGGTGTTGGTAACATCTGGGAGACAGATGGGCAGCACTGTAGGGCCCAGAGTTACTGGGTTTTTCAGCTCCAGCAAGGCAATGTCCCCGTTGAAGTTGTGCTCATCTTTAGGGTTGAAATCTGGATGGATAAAGATCCTACGTACAGGGTGGTTACCCATCTTGTGGAGCTCATCTACATTTGTGTGGCCGAGGAAAATGTCAGCCTCCTCTGCCAGCTGCTCCAGGCTCACATTATTCCATACTCCTCCTTTGGGGAAGATCGTGTGGGCAGCGGTCAGGATCCAGCGATCGCCCAGGAGCGCACCACCCCCTCGTCCATTGATGCCAGTCAGAGCCTGCCAGGGAAAATTGCCTCTCCCTGCTGATTTGCCACCCAGGATCCGCTGGACTTCAATAATGGGATGGACTGGCTTCCCACACACTGTAGAGAAACACAAGAATGTGACACCCACTGTTGTCTTGGCTTTTCTCTCTCTTTTCTCACCACCACTGCTTGACTTCACTTTATTTTGGCTTTCTGGATAGTTTTCCCTTTCCCCTCATGGATACCCTTATCTTCATTCCCCTCCCTGCATGTTGTCCCAGTTTTGTATTGATTGTAAGCATGAGTCAGAAAATACCAGACAAATTCAGGGTTTTTACTGACCTGGCAAGCAGGATGGAATTCTCTTCTGGCCATCTTGATCCAGCCAGGTTCCCTCAGGAGAACAGGTGAATCTGTCTGTAGGATGAGAGGGAAGGGAATGAGACCCATGCAGGCATGGGGTGGGAAAATGAATAGAATAGAATAGAATAGAATAGAATAGAATAGAATAGAATAGAATAGAATAGAATAGAATAGAATGGAATAGAATAGAATGTTTTTCAAGAGGTTCCTGAGCCCTTCCATCCCAAAGCACTCTTTCCTGGGAAAAGCTGCCTGTGGTAGGGTGTGGAATGTTTCCATCTGTACATTTTGAAGCACCTCAGTTCCAGAGGAGCAGTAAAGCTCAGGCACTGTAGAAGAAAATGTTGAAGGGCCATCTGCGTGAAGTCTTATCTTCACTGAGTCCACAGGTGTGCAGAACACTGTTTGACCTTATTTAGCCCAAAGAAGGGAGAGAGGTAGTAAAAGCATGGATTTTTAGATTCAAGCTTCTGGTGTCAATAGTTTGCAGAGAGTAGGACAAGGTGGTTTGTCCCAGAAATGGGAACCAGATGACTCAGTTACTCTACACGCTCAGTATCTACTTCTGAGCCTAAGATGCAGGTCAGCTAAACTCACATGTCACCTCTCAACACAAACTCCACTATCTCCAACACTCTTGCTTTTCTTAGAAAGTTTGTGCTGGTGACTAAAAATAATTTTTATACAATTTTCTTAACACCAAAGTAAATGCTTCTAAGAAAGTGTTTGCTGTTCTCTTTCAAAATTGACTAAATTTTGATGACTCCACAACGGAATTTGACTGGAGCTGATATTTGTTTGCTACTGATTTTTCTTCTGATGAGACTGAGCTCTGACTCTATATGAAGGAGCTAAACTCAGATGCAAGAATAATCAAATTGAACATTAGTACCAACTTAAAGAACTCTTTAGTAGCAGCGTGTCACCTCTCTCCAGTATGCAGCACAACCATGTGTCCATGCTGGTAACTGTATCCAGAAACTGATTCAGATTAAAAATGTCCTTTTTTTCTTGTGGAGGCTAAATGAGCAGTCAAGGCAAGGAAATCATTAACTCCTTATGTTGTTCTTAGAATCAAAGGTCCTGCATCATTAAGTAATGTCTCCGGTGTAAAAAGAAGGCATGTGAATGGTTTTGTATAATGACTTAATTTTTCTGAGCTGCTGCATTAAAATAGATTTTTCTGCAAGTATATTATTTAGCTCTTAGATGTCTCTCCAGCTGAACAATATTCCAAAGAATTAAACAGTGTTACACTGGAGTGGAGTGTGTGTTTATTTATTTGGCTCTGTAGCAACTTGGACTGAGGCAGTGAGTTTTATGAATTTTGGTGATTCCCAGACACCATGCCTCAAATTTCAGTGAAAGAATGAAATCCACTAGAGAAGAATGAAATCCACTATAAAAAAATGAACCATGACTACAGCTGAGAGAACAAGGCCTTCTGCAAAAGTTAAGGGGAGCATGGAAGAGGGATGTGATGGGCTCTGGGAATGAAGCAGTGTGGGAATAGGCTGAGACAAGAAGACTCCAGAGGTATGCTGCAGGGTCAAGAAAAGACTGGAGAGTCTTCCCAGGAGGAGAGCATGAGCCCTCAGCCTGGGGAGAAGAGACAATTCCAACTGGGAATGTGAGAGGGCTTTCCAGGCAGAGGTTTTGTTGTCAGTGTGGGGTCAGGACTCACCACCGCCGGTTCCGGTGACGATGTGGTAATAGGGCTCATTGCAGCGGTATGAGATCACTGACTGGTACTCGTTGTTTGCAGATTCATTAACATAGCTGAATGCACCATTGGCCAGGTTTTTAGGGCTGCCACAGTTCACAACTACAACAAAGGGAAAAAAAAGAAGACATAAATCAAAGACAGACTGACTGCAAGTCTGGGTACAGGGGAAATGATGTGAAGGACCAATTAGGACAGTGGGCAAAGAGAGGCTGTCCCAAATAGATCCCAGATTGGGATCTTTTGCTTTTAATCATTGCCACATCATAGTAATTTTTGAGCGATATTTTATGCATTTTTGTAAGGAAGGAAAAACATTTGAATTTTTGCAAGCAGAAAAATGGGAATCAATGGTGGGCCTCCATAGGTCCTTCCAGACAGCACATCCATGAGGCTATGGCATGGACAAAGGGAGTCAGAGAGGCTGAATTTCCCATGTTCCTGGAGGAAGAAAGTCAAAGCAGGGGATGTCATTCTCATTCTCAGATCACTCACTTTCACAGCGGGGCATGGGTTGATGCCATGTGCCATCAGCCTGGCAGACAGCCGTGAAGGACATCAGCTTTTCATCGCCCTACATGGGAGAGAAAAACTCCTGTTGGTTGTATGGAGCCTTTAATTTCTTCCCTACATTAAAATATTATTCTGTGTGGCCATCTTTTCACTGCTGTCCAATATTTGCCCCTCTGCAGTCTGTTTGAGTTGCTGTCTCCTCCTGCCTTCCCTCTATCCTGTATTTGCCACAGGCTACACATTTTCATAGCAGGCCAAGACACCAGCAGCAAGCAACTATAAAACCACGATGAGTCAGAGATGTTACCCAGCCCTGGCAATAGGATGGCAAGGGAGGCAGGTAGCATCTTCTGCTTTCATCTTCTGATTTCATATCCTTCCAAAGAGGTGTTCTTGTTTACCGACCTTTCCTGGGATCTTTGTCTTTAGTCTTCTACCAGGGCTTCATGAAAGAGTAACTGCATAAGAAAGAGAGCTAGGAAAAGAGAAACCACTGGAAGAAAGCTGAGAGAAGCAAAGAAGAAACAGAAATTACAAGAGGTTGCCATGAGTGAAATCTCCAAAGGAAGTTTAATGGAAAGGTGAAAGACACAAACAGAAGACAAAACAGAATATGGCTGAAGGGAATGGAGAAGGGATCTCACCTTCATCAGGTTATACCCAGTCTTGCAGCTGACAACAAAATAATCCTGAAATTGATACACAGGCTGCAGGTCTCTAATGATGGTAAACTGGTCCCGTGGGACAGGCTGTGGGCACCGTATTTCTGTTAGAGAGTGGGACAGATTAAGCTGGGGTTAGCAGTGTCAGCAGGCTGTAGTAGTCTCTGGGGGAGAAATCTCTTACTCTCTGAGGTGTAGTGGATCTTCCAGCCACGGCTGAACCCTGACTCATCGGTGAGGAAGAGTATGTCCACCTCATTGCTGTTGGTTTCAGTGATGCCAGGTGGTTCCCTGCCACAGAATTCACCAACCTCTCTCCCTCGTACTTGGATCTGAGGAGGAAAATGTGCATCACAGACACAGAAACACACATGCCTCTCTGCCTCAGTATGCCCCTTTCAATTCAGACCAAGTTTACCAGAGTGCCTGTGATGGTGAATAGGGCTGGTGGTCTGACCCACCTTTGCTGATGCCTTCACTGACAGATCAGAACAACAGACTGACCTACCACAACTCTGCTTCTCCCTTATTTGGAGATCAGAGACATCAACCCCTGAGATTGCTCAAAGGGAAATTAAACTGGAAGAAGGATGGGGTTTCTTCTCTTCACTCACAGTGGCCTATGACCCAGAGCCTCTGACCTCAGAACCGTAGTAATTAAATGCACTGAGGGAGAGACAGGGGCTCAGTCCTTCATGCCAGGGCATTCTGCTTGTACTGATTCTGTATTTCTCATCTGAACAGTGGTGTCCCCACGATTTCTGTCTGTGTCTGGCAGCAGGGCTGGGAGGAGAGTTTGCTAATTTCAGTACCTTGAGCTGGTCATAAGGACAGTGGACTTGCTGGTGATCATCAATCTCAAAGGGTTCCAAGAACTTGAGGGAGATAGACAGGCCTTTCTGCAGACGGATGCTGTAGTTACATCGGAGGAATTCGGGATAGGGCTGGGGATACTCAGGGCTGCTCAGGTACCCAGATGCCTCTGTGAACAATTCACTGCTGCACTCCACTAGGGAAGAGGAAGAAAGAAGAGGTCACATCGGGGGGCTGTGCCTGCCTTTTGCAGCCCCGTCCTCTGCTTCCTAAGTCACTTCTCCCACCCTTCCTGCATGAAGGGCTCCTTCTCTGGAACCCTCTGATCTTTTAAAATTTCTCTTTACCTTTGCAGGAGTGGTGGTCACTCTGAAGTTGGTAGCCAATCCGGCAAGAACAGAAGTAGCCACCCACATAGTTGTGACAGAAGTGCTGGCACTGAGGCCTTTCATCGTTCTCAGCAGCATTGTTAGGGTCACATTCATCCAGATCTGAAGACACAGGAAGTGAAGGGGCAAGGAGAGGAAAGTGTTAAACCTCCCTGTTCTACACTGACAGCACCTAGAGATCCATATCCTTGCCTAAAGCTTGTCTTTATCTGCCTGGCAAGGAGGGAAATCGGTTGGAGCCACACAGGCTTTTCCTTCTGCATGCCAAGGGTATTCCCTACTCACCCACAGCTTTGTAATACGCCAGGAAGCCCCTGTAGGGAACCACTGTGCCGTTGTCTTCATTGGAGAAATCAGAGTGAAATTCTAGGTGCATCTTGTTCCCCTTAGATACAAACTCCTTTCTTCCTGGGTGATTGCCTGTGGTTGACCCAAGCCGGCCACAGTATCGGCCCAAGTCCTTCTTGTCTGCTTTGATCTGTCAAAGTTAAGGTGAAATCAGTGTAGCCTCATAAGATTGAGTCTGCTCTATGCACTGATATTACCCAACCATGAGTTGTCAGTGCTTGCTCCTCCCATTTCTATCTTTAACCCCTTCCCTTTCCTTTGTGGGAAGCGGCAGAGGAGGCCTGATGGATGAAGAGCCATTGCACGTGGTGGCCACTGTATTGCCATCTCCAGGCACCCCTTGGCCCAGGTGTCTATGCACATACCTTAACATAGTCATAGAAGCAGGACTCAGATGGCTCCAGGTCAAAGTATTTGAAAGTCAGCTTCACCACATAGCCTTTTGGGACCTGGATATCCCAGCTGCTGATGTTATTGTTGGGATACGGCTTGGGATAACTGGGGGATCTGATCTCCCCAAAAAGGGGAGAACCTCTTGGGACCGGACTGGAACCGATCACTCCAAAAAAGAGGAAGGCCCATGGGAGACAAGGAACATGCCTGTGAACACAATAAATAAACTATTACATTGCATAAAATTAGGTCATCCAAAATCGGGGGAGACTTCACAACTGACATGTGCACTATCTAAAGGAATGCAAATACAGGACGTCTAGTTGCAGGATCAACTCCTGGCTTGGATCACTCAGGAACAAGAAGGGCAGCTGAAATGAAGACACCAGCACTAACAAGGTTCCAGCAAGTCATTGTAGCAGCCTCTACAGAGAAAGTCATCAACCCAGGAAGCAGTGTGAAGGAGCACGGGTGAATTCCTGAGTAAGGTCTGCATGTTTCCAGAAGTTGTAGGGCTGATTCCTATAGAACCAGGAGAAGTTTGGTCCCCCTTGACCCTGGGCCGGAAGGTTGCTTTGGGTTATCACTAGTTTAGGATCCTTGGCCAGGATCTGAAGACTTCAAGCTCGGTTTGCTGTGGAGCAATCCTGCTAGTGTCTCCTGGGCAGCCCTCTACCCAGTCATGCCTCCCTCTCTGTCCTCCAAAAGTTGGCAGTCACTTTTTTTTTTCCCCTCTCATTCTGCGCATCTCCCCTCTTGCCCTCTGTGTTCCTCCGAAACAAGCTCACTGCCCAGAGCACCAGCTTAGCCCCGTTGTCCTATTCTCCTCCCTGGAAGCGTCTGACCCCCACGACCCGCCTCCCTCCCCCAAGGCTGTGCCATCGCGT
>VXBB01018695.1:206683-234042 GCA_013399915.1 Illadopsis cleaveri
GTGCCGGTGCGGCTCCGCGCTGCCCGCCGCCTTCGCCCGGCACGTTTTTGTCGGAGCATCTCCGCGGTCCCCGGCGGCTCCGGCTTTCTTCGCCCCTTCGGGCGCCCTCATGCCATCCCGCCCCCATTCTCTACTTTATCCATCTGTCATCCTTCCACCGCTTTTTTTTCTCCATTCTTTCATCTCCTAGCGCTCCCCTCGCGCTTTCCCCCTTTCCACCCACTTGTCTTGCTTTTGTTTAGTTATCGCTGGGTGGATTTAGATTCCCATCCCTTCCCTAGCGTGCTGAGAGAGAATATGTTGTTTCTCCACAGACCCCTGCAGTTCATAAAACACATTCCCTATCTCCATCTTTCAGTCCTAGTTCATCCATCTACAATCTGTCAATAGGAACTGTTTATGTATAGTTATGTATTAACGATGCAGGTTGATTTGATGTGTTTTATGTGACAAAGATAAAAGACCCCCAAACCACCCCAGTGCTACAGCTGTAACGTTCTGAATGCAGATGTTCTTTGAGCTCACAGAGTGATGGAGAAAGATGTAGGTTTCTAGATCTGTGGCTGTAGAGGCAAGCGTGAGAGATTGATCTGAGGGGAGTCAGTGTGTTGGTAATCTGACAGGGTGGGAAAATCTGTAAACATTTGAGGGACTCTGGGCTCATTGGGGAATGTGACACCTTAGGGTGCTTTCCATGCCTTGGAAGAGTCAGGGCTATGGGGCGGGTGCACCGCAGAGCTATGTGTAGCCTGACATTCGCAGGGGCATTTATTTGTTCTGCTCTGCTTCCATGGGGTTCAGTGGCAAGGAAAGGCCCCTCATGCTCTGGATTCTCCCTCTCCTTTGTGAATTTGCACTCGGAAACATCTACCCACCTTTGGCAAATTACATTAGATTGACAGGAGCTTTATTGAAACTGGTAGGAGTCTGTATCCTGGTAGGAGTCTGTATCCTAAAAATATTCCTAAAATGTTTTTCTATTCTCCAACAACTCATTTCCCAAGAAATCAGATTGGTGATTCCCAAGTTGCAGGTGGATGCAGCAAAGGATTTATCTCTGTGCCATCAGCTTGTTACCCCAGCAACAGGGCACATTTGGCATTTATAGCTCTGGATCCCCACCTCGGTGGTGTGGCTCATGGATAGGGCCGGAACAGAATGGAATCCGGTGGGGACAATGGAGGGGCAGGGGGAGCCGTGGGCACTTGCACACAGGGAGAATTCCACCTGCATACTGAGCAGGATGGATGTTTCTCTGGATTTCCTACGCAATGCTTTATAATCTCAATCAATACGGTGGTGGAGAAATGCCAACCCACGCTCTTCGCTGCCATGCCAGCCTGGATCTGCCCGCTCTGCCCTGCTGGGACATCCCTTGGCTGACCTGTCACCCAGTCTGCTAGCCCCCCAGCCACCCCTGGCAGCACCCCTTGGCCCTAAAATGCACAAATGCTTGTTTGCACAGGATGCTGCCCCTTTTGAGTCAACACATGAGGTCATGCCAGTATGGCCTTCCAGAGGACACTGTGCTGCAGAGGATGGATTCAACATATTGGAAGTAGTGCCCTTGAGGGGAATGGCTCTGTATCCTACTCCCCACCAGCTCTGAGCCATGCTGTGCTCAAAGTATTGCTGGGTTGTAATAAATCTTGGTCTCCAGGGGGTGGGAGAGTGGGGGATTATCTGGGAATGGGGGTTGTAACTAGGCCATGTAATATAATCTCTGAGGCCCATTTGGCAGGGAGTGGGCATGGGGGAGGGGTTTGTAATTTGTAATGATTTTTTTTTCTCTCTCCCCTCCTATCCCCTCCCCTTCCCTCCCCCTCACCCCTTTATTTCTCCCTTTCCCTGCCCCGGAGCCTGTGTGATAAAGATTAATTTGCTATTTCTGGGCCTGTGACATTTTTCAGAGCCTCCTGCTGGCTGCTGCCTCCATGCCAAACCTGGCTGGGCTCCAGCCAACGGGCTTAGCAAGGAGGGGCCAAAGGAATATGGTGCTCACCATGGAGTGGGGAAGTAAAGTGCAAGGGACTCTCAGTGCACAGGATGGCTGACTGAGGTGTACCTGGGCATGCCTGTGTAAGTCCTGGGCCTTAGTCTAGAGGGTGCTAGGCAGAAGTGATAATGGCTGCATTGTCCCCTGGGGATACCCCAAGGGAAGATGTAGGCTGGATCCTTCCATTATGGCTTCACTGAGCTAAAGGGTTTAGTATTTGGAATCTGTCTCCAGGCTGAGGCTACTTCTGCCTCTTGAGTTCACTTTTTTTTTAACTGCTCCAGCTTTTCTGGGCACCCAGATGTCTCTGCAGGTATTTCTAATAAGATAGTAATGAGGACACAAGAAGGAACAAATTGTTTCTGAAGAGGTCTCCCATGAGTAGAACTAAATAAAGACAACTTTTTTCTCCCAGCCTATTTTAGACATCTGTATTTCTAGAGGAGAAGGTGGTGAGGGGTGGTTGTTACTTGTCAGGAGATGAAATTATTCTCTTTTCCTACTGAATCTGCAGTTGGTGGCTAACACATTCCTGTCCTCCATCCCTTACCCCAAATCTGCCTCAGCAAACAAGCACAAACCATGGATTGAAGCTGAGTATCAGGGCATCGTCATGGAGAATGACAACACCGTGCTGCTCAACCCGCCGCTGTTCGCGCTGGACAAGGATGCCCCACTGCGCTATGCAGGTAGGTGGGGAACAGCTCTGCCAAGGGTAGAAGGCAGGGATATGCATATGGACAGGCAGGGACACAGTGACATTCATCCCTGTATGGGTCCAACCTCTCTTCAGGAAACAGTCACCTCCAAACCTTGTTCCGGAGGAGGTCCCTAGTGAAGTCTGGAGGCAATTTGGGCACAGCTTGATTTAGGATGCTGTGAGCTGTTTCCTCAGGGAGAAGAACTGAGGGTGGAGCCAGCTACTTTTTGACGCAGTTCTGCTATTTCCAAAGATCACATGCACAGCACTGTGTCTGTGAGCCCTGGAGAAAGCTGGTAGGGCACACTTCCTTGGCAGTGCTACATCCCCTCACAGTGAGCACAAATCCCCGGAACAACAGGCGAGGCTTTCAATGGCTATATTCCTAATGCTTGCTTAGGCCATGCCTGGAGTTTCCTCATGCATTCTTCCTCAGCTTTGGGAGAGTAAATGTGGTCCCTGTGAACTGAATTTTAGGGTTTAGGTGACCCTATCTGCAGTTCCCTGCGGTACTCTGCGCATCTTGCATGTGTGTGGGTGGATGAGACATCATGGATCTTCCTGCTCTGGCTATCTGCAGTTTATGGCCTGTTTTGCCTCCCTGAGGAATGCAGAGGAGAAATGAGGTGCTCCTCCAGGACTGTGGCTGTGTAGCACTAATAAATGTAGCTTGAGGCTTGTAACCTTCAATCTTTCGTGATGCTGGTCAGGACTCCTTGCCGTGGGAGTATTCTCCAGTAGATGGCAATCTGCACCATTAATGGCTGTAAGGGATGGCAGGAGGAACTCCTAGGGAACCAAAAACTGCTCAAAATGAAGGATGACAATGGGGGAGAATGGAAAGTGTAAGTTAGGAAGGAAGAAAATATGGGAAAGANGTAATGTGCTCTCCCCAGTGCTTTTCTTTCTTCCCTTCCTCTCTGTTTTTGTGTGTACCAGGTGAAATCTGTGGCTTCAGGATCCATGGGTCAGGGGTACCTTTTGAAGCTGTGATCCTGGACAAAGCTACAGGAGAGGGGCTGATCCGGGCCAAGGAACCAGTGGATTGTGAAGCACATAAGGAGCACACATTTACCATCCAGGCCTATGACTGTGGAGAGGGACCTGATGGAGCAAATACCAAAAAATCACACAAGTAAGTTCATGCAGACATTGCTGCATGCTACAAAATGTGATCTGTGACAAAAATGTGAAGGGAAGGTGCTGTGGAAACACTTCCTTTAGCCAGAAGTATTTTTCTCTAGCCATGATATTGTAACTCAACATGCTAAGAAGACCCAAAGAGAAAAGTTTGCTGACTCACATGAGTGAATACAGAAACGAGGGCTGTTTGACAGCAGTTTCTAAAAGTGATGTTTTACATTGCTGCATATAGGTAAGAGGTCCAGATTGCATTATTATTACTTTTGCTCTTTCTGAGTGGTTGGAAACCATTGGCCCAGCACCTGTGTGACAACATTGCCGCACTGAAATCAAGGTGTCTTTCCTTGTCCTTGCTGTTGACAGCTGGAAATCAGAGTGGCGCACTTTAAAAGAATGACTTTCTCTGAAATTCAGGTGGTGCGTGGCTCCTAATCAGCCCATCAGTTCTTATTGATGTCTCTCTGCATCAGGGCCACGGTGCACGTTCGAGTAAACGATGTGAATGAGTTTGCCCCTGTCTTTGTGGAGAAGCTGTACCGCGTGGCAGTGACGGAAGGAAAGCTGTATGACCGCATCCTGCGTGTGGAGGCCATCGATGGGGACTGCTCGCCGCAGTACAGCCAGATCTGCTACTACGAGATCCTGACCCCCAATATTCCCTTCCTCATCGACAATGATGGTAAGAATCCTCGCCCACCATGTGCACATCATTCCTCTTTTCCTGCTCTGCTCCTTCTCTGCCAGCCCCATTTGAAGGCAGAACTGTGCTATATAAATTTTCCAGCACTGCTGATCTATCCTGGTGATGAGAGCAGCAGCATCCATTTTGTGGCATGCTATAACTTGTGACAAAGTGACACTGGGCAGAGTGACTCAACTCTTTTTTGGTTGTTTTTGTCATTGATCAAAGATAGGAGTGATTTTTAGAAGGAAGGTCTTTGAGGAGACTGCCTGTCCTCTACCTTGATCTCTTTGTTTTGCAAACCAGGGAACATCGAGAACACAGAGAAGCTGCAGTACAGTGCGGATCGTGTCTACAAATTCACAGTGACAGCCTATGACTGTGGAAAGAAGAGGGCTTCTGATGATGCTGAAGTGGAAATCCAGGTGAAACCCACCTGCAAGCCCAGCTGGCAGGGTATGAAACCTCCAAACACATTCATCTCTTCTCTTCTCTTTCACTCAGCTACTGCTTAGTCTTGCTCATCACAAATGTTTGTATATACACATATAAATTTGTGTTCCCATATATATGGTTCAGTTCTGGCACCAAACCCTCTCCATCAGGGGACGCAGCAGATGTCTAAGTCTGTTGCAAAGCCACTGAAAGGTAAATTCTAACACTGGAAAATCATTCCTTGGATTACTGTGAACTGCCATGTGTTTGATAAGGCTCACAGACTGTATTCAGCAACAATTGCTTTTTGGGCTGCTCTTCTGGAAGATATTTGGCTTTTCCAGTGGTGTCATGTTCCTGCGGGTTCACCTTAGTCAATTAGAATTAAGGGGAAATCAACACAACTAAATACCTGCTCTGCCTGATAAGAGAGGCTGACCAACCACAGAGTGATGACACGCTGTATTAGCTGTAGAAGCTGGGACCTTGGGTTCTGTGCTTCTAGGAAATCTTTCCATGCATTGATGCCAGCTGCGTAAAGCTGTGTTTCCAGTGTGGAAAGGGCCAAAATTTTGGACTAGTCCGTAGATGCCACTTGTGTGTATGCCAGGTGTTCTGGCCCTGTGTCCTGGGCAGTTCCTAATCCCTCTCTTTCACTCCTTTCCATTAGGCTGGAACAAGAGGATTGAGTACACCCCTGGTGCAGGCAACCTGGCGCTCTTCCCCACCATTCACCTGGAGACCTGTGATGAGCCGCTGTGGAACATCCAGGCCACGGTGGAGCTGCAGACAAACCACGTGGCCAAGGGCTGTGACCGGGATAACTACTCCGAGAAGTCACTGCGCAAACTCTGTGGTGAATCGGTTCTTTCCTGGGCTGAGGGCAGCTGTGACACAGCACCCTGCCCCTTCCTCTGGAAGGGTTCCCTGGGTTAGCTGAGTCTCACACAGCAGAGGTGCTGGGGGACACTTTCCTCACATCTGCTGTGGTCACTGGTGTGGGAGGACACTCAGTTTGTGTGTTGCATTGAGGGGCAATGGGTATTCCTGCCCATATCTCATGGAATCATGGAATGGTTTGGACTGGAAGGAACCTTGAAGATCCTCTAGTTCCAACACCCCTGCCAGAGACAGGGACACCTTGCACTAGGCCAGGTTGCTCAGAGTCTCATCCAACCTGGCACTGAACACTTCCACAACTTTCTAATTTTATAAGGGACTACCCTGTGCTTTTCTTGCTAGGAAGCCAGGGATTTCTGTGCATTGTCCCTGTATGCAGAGTCTGTGGGACTTCCCTCAGCACTGAGCAAAGAGTCACCATTCTTCTCCAGATAGGAGAAGGCCTTTAGGCAACTCCTCATCTCCCTGTGCACTGAGACATTACAGTGAGGCTTCCAGTGCCCACTTTGTCTGATCCCCAGTTCTCAGGCTCCTTATTCTCCCACGCCTACAGTCCTGACTCCCTCCCTTGTCGGTAGGTGCTGCCTCAGGAGAGATTGACCTGCTGCCAGTGCCTAGCCCCACGGCAAACTGGACGGCGCGGCTCTCGGTGCACTACAGCCAGGACAGCAGCCTCATCTACTGGTTCAATGGCAGCCAGGCTGCCCAGGTGCCTATGGTGAATGGACCGAGCGGCCACGAGGGGCTGAGTGACCACTTCACCCTGTCTGTGTGGATGAAGCACGCCGTGGTGCCCAGCAAAGGCAGGCGGGAAGAGGAGACGGTGATCTGCAGTACAGTGCAGAGCGGTGAGACTTCTCCTGGGGTGGTGACACTTCTGCCCACTGCCTCTTAACTCCTTAGAAGGGATTGTCCCTGCAGGGGTAAATCTCTGATGTTCCAAAGCAGGACTTGGGCAGGGGTTCCTCCTTAGGGACACGGCTTCTTTGGGTGTCCCTTTTCCTTGGAGCACTCAAGCCTCCTTTGAACACATGGTGCTGAGTGCCAGTCATGCATGGCAGCGTGGGCTTCTGGGTTCTGGCCAGTGGGACTGCTTGGAGCGTGACACATAACTCCCTGTGCTTGTCCCTGGCAGAGGATGGCTACTCACACTACTCTCTGGCTGTGCATGGCTGCCGGATTTCTTTCCTCTACTGGCCGTTGCTGGAAAGCGCAAGGCCTGTGAAATTCCTCTGGAAGCTTGAGCAGGTGAGGAAGGGTTTGCATCCTCCCCATGTCCCTGCTCCTCCTGCCCTTTGCTGATGCCGTGCCCTGTTGTCTGCCGCAGGTCTGCGATGATGAGTGGCACCATTACGCCCTCAACCTGGAGTTCCCCACGGTCACGCTGTACGTGGATGGCGTCTCCTATGACCCCGCCCTGATCCATGACAACGGCCTCATCCACCCACCCCGGCCGGAGCCTTCCCTCATGATCGGGGCCTGCTGGGCTGGTGAGTGCCCGCTCCCCAAACCCTGCTCTTTTCATGTGGGAAAAAAGGGGCTGGAGGGAGACCCAGAAGAGGTGAAAGGAACACCACCCAATACTAAATGATGCTAACCATGCTACAGGCATCTTGCCTCCTTGGCACCAAAGCTAGTGTGGCTCCTTCCTTCCTCGTGGACCAAGGTAATAACAGCTCAGGGAAAAGTGTCACTGGCAGCTTCCTGGACAACCACCATAGAATATGCAGTGGATAGCCAACTTTCAGGCAGAGGAGAGTTGAAACTCTGTACCTCATTCAGGCACTGGCATTTCTATCAAAGCCTTTCACCAGAAAGCAGGCAGTACTATTTATGCTGCTGATTGTGTTGATGGGGATTTCTCTGTCTTGAGGGTCATATATGAAAAAGTCATAAATCTTTCTGTACAGGAATTGAGTTGAAAGACAAAAATCAGGTTAGGAACTAAGTTAGGCCACTACTAGATTAAAACCTGTTCTGTGGAGTTGCAAGGCTGCAGTTCTCAGATCCTTCAATTCTCCTAATAGACTGAAGCAGGACAGAACTAAAGGAATTTGCCTACTGCTTGCCTTCACTCCAGTGGAAATTTCTAGCAAGATCAAATCTTTTGCTCTTCTGCTGCTTCTTTAAGGTCAGAGATCTTCCCACAGCTCCATGCTCTCTTGATTGGTGTTTTACAGACAACCAGTATTGATCAGCTTGGGACCCTCTCCTGGAGCTGAGTCTCTAAGGGATGTTGAGAATACAGCCTATTGTGAACATGGCTAATTCCCAAAATAGATAACATTGGGAAAGGATTGAAAAACTGCAAACACTATAGTTTCTCCCTTAAGTCAGCTACTCATCCCACAGTCTCACCATCCTCTTCATGAGAGGAACTCTGTCTTCTGTCATCTGTGATGTGCTGCCTCTAGGGCTGAAGGGTGCACTGCTTGGCACTGTTCTTGTGGACTGGCCAATACCGGCCCTTGTATAGATACTTGCCTGGCCCTGTAACTACCATCTTACAATGCCTTATTGCTCATCTTGATGTTCTCCTTTTGCAGAAGAAAAAAACAGAGAGAAAACCAAAGGAAGTGAGAACGCCACTGATTCTGTGCAAGGTAGGGAAAAGAAAGAAGATGGGTCTCTTCTCCTCTTGACTATGCATGACTATCACTTCTTGCATGGTGCCTTCCTCATACAGTTTCCCCAGTCCTGTCCTGCCACATCCCACTGCCTTGGGAGGAAACTCCTTATTTGGCAGATTGGTCCTTGATACCTTGGTACCTGTGGAGCATGAAAAGGCTGATGGAAGGACTGCAGCCTGCTTTGAGAGTTGGAGTATGCTTTTTGTGTGGAGAAAGAGTACTCATGCCTGATCATTAAAGCTGGTCTCTGAAGAACACAATAGCCATTAGAGACATCTGGAGATGTCACCTCATCCCTATCTATCTGTGGAATGTGTAGTTTCTTTTACAAGCCCTCACAGGAAGTAGCGTGAGAAGGGGACAAGAAATTGTTCCCATCTGGCATTCAGCAGTTTGATAGAAACTTCTCTATGCTACCCACTGTTCACTGCCCTTGTCTTTTTGTTAGTCTGTTTTTCTCGCTTTCTCCCATCTGGGATTTCAAAAATTTTCATCTCCTTTCTTCAGCGTCCCCTGTCTTATTGTTGTCTTTGCTTTTCCATATCCTGTGCAACCCTCTGTCCCTCTCTACCTCCCTTAACATCTGTATGTCCCTCACATTGTTGCTTTTATTGTCTGGGCTTTTCCATGTCCCATGCCCCCCTCTGTATCTCTCTACCTCCCTAACCTCTGCAAGGCCCTCACATTGTTGCTTCTGTGGTTTTCCTCTCTTCCTCGCCATGTCTCTCACACCCTCCGCCTCCCATGTTTCCCTCAGGAGATCCTCTGTTGATACACCACTACTTCCATGGTTACTTGGCTGGCTTCACTGTGCGCCCTGGTAGCTTGGAGAGCCGGGAGGTTATTGAATGCCTGTATGCCTGCCGTGAGGGGCTTGATTACAGTGACTTCGACAGTCTGGGCAAAGGGATGAAGGTATGCCCATCTGCCCAGCTTGCATGGGTCTCCTCCACTCTCCTCCCCAGCCTTGCTTCCCAGGCCTTTGCCTGCTCCCCCACCTCAGACAGCTCCCCAACTTTCTCCTATGTGTCTCTCTCAGCCTGGATTCCTGTCATTTGCCAAGGAACCATGAGTATTTTCTTTCCTTCCACCTCTAGGTTCACGTGAACCCCTCTCAGTCCCTGCTCACCTTGGAGGGTGATGATGTGGAAACCTTCAACCACGCAATCCAGCACGTGGCTTACATGAACTCACTGCGCTTTGCTACCCCTGGGGTCCGGCCCCTCAGGCTCACCACTGCTGTCAAGTGAGTGGGCAAACCAGCACCTCTGGCTCAGTTCAGCAAGAGGGTTGCCTCTCTTTTGACTAAAGTTACACTGACTCACTTTGTATTTTAAAATAATGGTATTTTAAGATGGTCTTAAAATTGGTAAAAGTCTTCCTGAAAAGAAATGATCAATTATCCAATATCCAAATGGATAGTGTAGTACTGGTTCTTAGTGCCTGTGCAGAACTTCTGCCTCCACTCACAGCGTTCCATGCATGTGGACTGGTTTTCATTTTCTCTGTGTTTGTCGATGTGACCAAGTCACCAGATCCCAATGGTGTCACTCCTACCACATCTCTGCCTTGTGTAGCAGGCTGTAGGGAAGCCTTAGGAAGACTACTGGAGAAAGAATATTCCCTTCCCTGGAAGTTATGGGCAGGAGGTGATCTTTTATAATGTTGTTGTTGGAAGCTTGGGGCAACTGATGTTTTCTACTGCTCTCCTTCAGGTGTTTCAGTGAAGAGTCCTGTGTCTCCATTCCTGATGTGGAAGGCTATGTTGTGGTGCTGCAGCCTGATGCCCCCCAGATCCTGCTGAGTGGCAATGCCCACTTTGCTCATCCTGCGTCAGACTTTGAGGCTCCGGAAGGAATTCTCCTGTTCCCCAACCTGCAGATCAGCTGCTCTATTTCTCACCAGGTGGAGGCCAAGAAGGATGAGAACTGGCACGGTACTGGTGAGTGGAGTACAGGGCAAGGTGTAAGGGACAAACTGGAAAGACCTGCAAGAGCTGCGGTCCTGCGGAGGAAGTAGAGCCCCTGTAATTACACCCGAATGCGAGAGTTTACAAATTTAGAAGCAAGGCACATTGTCTGTCAATATGTAGGCTAATCGGCTCTTATCCCTTTCTGCTCCTCCCTGTACTTTCTCTATCCACTCAGTTCCTTTGCCTCACTCTCTCCTAATTCTTTCCCAGGCTGCTCATTCCTAATCCCTTTTACATTTTACCTACATTTCCCTTTATTGAATCTAGTGCTGGATGGATGCCTGTTACTCTCTACTCCTGCATTTACTGAGTCTCATCCTACTTCCTTCTCTCCTGCTTCTTTTCTTACTTCTTGCTCTCTTCCTTCTCTTCCTGCCTCACTTATTCCTGTAAATTCCCCAGTCAGTTTCCTCACACCCTACAGTATCCTGTTCTTCAATTTCTTTCCATCATGCTCAGATTATTTCTCTGCAGTGCTCTGTGTCCATTCGCTTCTTTCATATCTGTTCTGGTAATGGGATGTTTTGTTCTTACTTTTCTGTTTAGAAGCTTTGCCTTTCCTCATACAATGATAAGTTCCTTGATTTAAGAGCAGATTGTTCTCAGTCCTGCTGAAAATAGTTGGTTGTTCAATGTGGTTTTGATTTTAAAGAAGATAAGATCTCACCCATGGTAACCAATAGTGTGAATCAGGGAAAAGCTTTCAGAAGTATGCAGGGCCTGGGAATGCGTGAGTGTTGTTCCTAATTTGCACACTATCATAACAAAGTTCTTACAGCCAAGATGTGTTATCATGAACCAGACTGATAATAGTATGTTGTTCCAAAATAAAGTGACTTTATTATGTGCATAGATAATGCCATTAGAACCATCCTGCAACAAGTAATTAGACTGACAGTGATTTTACTTAAGGTCAGTGCTAGGTGTAGAAGGAGAAGTAATTACATATGATGTGAGCACTCGTAGGTAAGCAGGTCCCCCTCTGAGTAACTCCTTTCTTCTCTGATGGCTGTCTGGCTTTCTGGCTGTATCTTCCTTCTGTTTGCATCTCAGTGACAGACACACGAATGTCAGACGAGATTGTGCACAACCTGGATGGCTGCGAGATCTCACTGGTAGGAGATGACTTGGACCCAGAGAGGGAGTACCTGCTCCTGGATGGGGCACTGCTGCAGCAGCGGGGCCTGGAGCTTGTTAATACCTCTGCCTACCTGACCATCACAGGTACGTCCTCCCCACGGTCACAGCTGTCTAGTTATGCCTCTGTCACCGACTGTCAGGCTGGTGAGAAGCACCTTAGGTTGTGTTGGTGTACTTTGTGACACTGAGATGTAACCACTTCTTCAACTCCTTGCTTTTGGAAGTTGCAGACCATTTCCTTGAGGAGGTGGCCTTTCCTCCAGCACAGAGTACTGGGACATGGTGTCAGCTCTCACCTAGGCTTGTATCACTCCTCCTGACTTAGTCCTTGGGGCTTGGTGTTCTCAGGTGTCAGTAGTATTTTGCATGACATGACAGGGACAACATATCCCTCCACTTGTGGACTGGTACCACACTTTTGTGCTGGGAGTGTGGAGAACATAACAGGGCTGTTGCTCTCAATCCTTTCTTCCCTTCCACTTGTTTTAGCGATGCAAGCAGGGATTCCATCAGGTCCTTCGCAGCCAGCTCCTTCTCTGAGCCCTTCCCAAAATTAACGAACCCAGCATTGCCTTGGATCCCTCTGTAGTTTCTAGTTGCTACAGGGTTAGGATGCCAGGTGACTTTGGAGCAGGAGCTTCCTCACCCCACACCTCTCTTCTTGTCTCAGGCGTGGAGAGCATTGCGGTTTACGAGGAGATCCTACGCCAGGTCTCCTACCACATCAACCACGGTGCTGCCCTCTATGAAAGGAAGTTTCACCTGTCCTGCACTGAGATGAATGGACGCTACTCCAGCAATGAGTTTACTGTTGAGGTACAAGACTGATACATGCATACAGAGATTCTTCTGCATGCATGGGGAGGACGTGGTGCATGGGAACGCACAGAATGTGCCGTGGATACAGGGTTGAGTCCCCTCATTCTGGTCTTTCTGCAGGTGAATGTTCTCCACAACACGAACCGGGCTGCTCATCCTAACCATATTCTGGGCTCCCAGCAGTTTGTGCACCGAGGCCATCATTTACCCGCAGAGCTGTCTGGGCACAGTTTGGCAAGCACCCACAGCAACCCAAGTATGTAACACTATCTTTTGGGTTTATTCCTTTAGATCAGGATGCTGATTTTCTGATATCCTGGCAGAACCTAGAGTGGAGGATTCCTCTCAGGCTCCCTGCACCCATTATCAGGTTCTCATTATACTGTCCTGTTCCACTCGTTGTTAGCCAGTGGACTGCAGTCTTTGTCAAATTGTATTTTTGAGTATGCTGCAACAATCCTCCTCTTGTGGGATATTATTTTCTTGATGTAGAAGCAGACTGAAATCTACACCTCAGCGGGTCTAAAAAGAATAACTGTAAGCCAACTTCATTCATGCACCTTGCAAAGGTGCTGTGTGGGCTTGTGTAAAGTAATTTCAGACAGAAGCTTCAACAGCAGGAGAGAAAAGTGAGTCAAGACTGCCACTGCTCTAAAGAAAGAAATGGGAGTAGGTGGTGGTCAGCAAGGCAGGAAAATACAGGAGATGGCACCACGCAGACAAGAGGAGAATTCTTGCCCCCATAACAGAGGAGAGAGAAGCCTGAAAGCTACACTAGATGTTTGTTTGTGCTGGTAGCCCTGTGCCGTGTGCACACTCCAATCGATTCCTCCTGGGCTGTGAAAGCTTCGGGACTCATTACAGTCATTTTGGTCCCTTGTCATAGGGCAATAAGCAAGGCGCCTTTGAGCTAGCTTTTGCTGCAGCTCCCTGCAGTAGCTGATCCCAAGCTGGTCCAGTCCTGCAGCTGGCACTCCAGGGGCAGCCTGTGCATGTGCCAGCCTTTGACTCTCCCTTCCCCAGCTCTACCTGATGGCAGCAGCAAACTTGTCCCTGCTGAACAGAAGCATAAACAAATTCGTGGAGGGCCTAGATAGATTTTGCAGGGAAGGTGGTTATCTGGGGAGGTAAGGCTCAGTCTACAGGCCTAAAAAAACCACGTGGGAGTTGGGCTAAGGGTCTTAGATGAATTTCAGATTTTCTCCTGTGGAGAAACCAGGCTTTTGCCACAGCACTAATTAAAAGTCCATCATAGCATTCACATCTGCTCCACGAGCAACAAAGGACTCTTTTGGCTTTTTGCTTTCTCTACTGCTTGCACAGAAATCACACTCCCTGAAAATCATCCTTGAGCCCTTGGAAGCTGTCCCCAGCACGCATTTCTCCCTCCCAAGAGCAAGATACAGATATATTTGGTGCAACATATTCTGGCAAATTCTGCAGATAAAGATGTGCAGAGTCTACAGGCCAGGCTGACATCACAGGAACTGCCTGTGACCAGGGGCACAGATAAGTCAGGCTATGTTCCTGCATAGACTAATAACCTGAGCTCTGCCCAGGAATCTCAGTTCCTGGATGTCGGGTTGGAAATGCATGTTTCTGTGACAGACTCTAGACACAACTTCTCACTTTCTCTCTTCAAAGTGGTCCCCAGTGCTGCCACTGTCATCATCGTGGTGTGTGTGGGCTTCCTGGCACTTATGGTGATCCTTGGCATCCTGCGCATCCACTCCCTGCATCGGCGGGGAGTGGGGCAGGAGATGCCTGGGGCTGCTGAGTCGGGGCACGCCAGCACTGGAGGCAAAGACAGCGACATGTTCTGGGACGACTCAGCCCTCACCATCATCGTCAACCCCATGGAGGTGAGGAGCAGCCCCTGTGGCCGGGGCTGGGCGGGCAGCTGGGTTGTCAGACCCTTCCCCTTACCCCATCTCTCACGTCCCCAGTCCTACCAGAGCTGTCAGGAGAGGGCAGCCGGGAGTGTGGAGGGCAGAGCTGGCCAGGGCATGGAGGATGATGATGACAGCACCGACTCGGAGACACCCGACTCCCCGGACAGCAGTGACATGAATGACCGGCACATCATCGGCAAAAGTGACGTCTCTCACCGCTACTAGGAGCTTTAAAACACCCGCCCAGTGGATCCCCCCCAAAACATATGGCAGGAAGGAGGAGGTGTCTTACTTCTTTCCAGCCCCACCGTGTACACATGTGCTCCTCCCTCACTGATCATTTCTGCCTCCCATGTTCCTTCATCTTCTGCCATCCTCATTGTGGACATTCCCCACATTATTGACCCCCCATCTGGCTCTCCAGAAACATGTGGCCATGGGCACTTACACATGATGGTGGCACAGTTCAAACTGTGATGCAGGTGTTGGAGAAGAATGAAAATCTGGAAGGCAGAGCCAGCCATAGGGCTCAGAGTGGGGTTTCTCACAACCCCTCCCCAAATATTATATATATATATTGTATATTTTTTCAATGTTGTCATTTGAGGTTTATTCTCGTTTCATGCAAAAAAAAAAAACAAAAACAAAAACAAAAAAAACCAACAACCAACAAACCACTGCAGCTTTGTGTCGCTTTGTAAAATTGTCAATACTCCTAATACTAAATGAATGAAGGTAAGAAAGATGAGGAAACAAAGTGGATTTTAAAATAAATGGATTTCAAATAAAACATTCAGGACTTCTGCACTTTTTCACTATAACCAGGGAAAGAAATAGTGTAGCCTCTAATGTGAAACTGAAGCTTGTCCAGAGAATTTACTGAAATTACTACCTTATCTCAGGGAAGGGTTACATTTTTTAGCATATGTAATGAAACAAGAAAAACACATCGCTCAGGACCCTACCCCCTGCCTTTTTGAGAGTCAAAATACTTTGTAAACACAATGTAGCCTTCCCCAGGACTCAGTGCAGGGACCCCCAGAGGAACAGAAGACACTCAAGCCTGTCATAGGCAAATGTAGCACATGCAGCAAACTTAATTCTTGAACACAGGAAAATAAAATAAAAAAGGCTCTTTTCATACACTTAGTGTATCAACAGAAACAGGCCAAATCTCCTTAGCCTCATCCATCTTCTCACATGATTTGCTTTCTTTATCAGTATGATAGAGTATTTTTTATACCAGGGGTTCCAGCTGGTAAAACAGCCCCAGCACTTCTGGGGGCGGAGGCATTTTCCTCTTTCTGCTGAGCAAAGAGGGGATGGAAACACAACAGATATTAGCACAGCATGGCTCTGAGCCCAGCAGTAGCATGAGTTGTTAGGATAGTGCTTCAGAGCAGGTTGTGCTGCTTTCCTGGATCTACTTGGTCTGGTTTTTCAGACCCTGCAAGACAAAAAGGGGCTGTCAGCAGCCTGACACATCTTGGGGCAATGGCTGCAACCTCTGAAGGACCCAGAGGAAAATTCTGCTGTTTGTTGGCAGCCAAGCTTGAGAAATCCTCCTTAGGGGCAAGAAGGCAGTACAGTAGGTGAGAGTGGAAGAGCCCCTCTGAGGGCAAAGGTTGCAGCACAAGATCTCTGCTTGCTGCAGTTCTCTCAGATGTTTCAGCTCTAGCCTATCTTCCTGCCCAACTGTGCCCACGTATGGTTGTTACCGGGTCCAAAAGAAGTGAACATGCTGGGGCTAAGACACTCTTACACTTTTCTGCTTTGTCTCCTTCCCACTAAGTTCCATGCCTTTCATCAAGGGAGTTTACAACAGGCCATGTCAAACCAGTGCCCGGACATGTTGAAGCACTGGAATAATTCAAGTCTCCAGAAGGCAAAAAACCCCAACATTGTGCACATTGGAACAAAAAACTTGTCACAAAGTAGTCGTGTCCTGAGAATGCCTGACCCAGATCTGATCTGTGACAGAAAGCACCCCCTCTCAGAGCACTTGAAAAGACCAGATGTCAGGACCACGATGTCCCTGTACGTCCACAGCAGCCTCAGCCAGGTGCTACAGCTTACAAGGGGGAAGAGGCCAAATGCACAATGACTTCATAGGTAGCCATCGTGATGGCTGCGTTTGGGATCTGGCGGATCAGGTGCGCCAGCAGCCCCCGGTATAGAGCCAAGGGTCCCTCCTCACGGACCACCAGCTGCACAGTCTGTGTGAAGGAGCGGTACCGCAACCCTTCCTCCCGCAACCGTGTCCGAATGACCTCTGGAGAGATAAGAAGGGGACCCATGTATTAGCAGGTGGATCCTACAGGCATGGCATCTCCCCTCGAGGGGACCAGAAGCAAGGAGAGTACCCACTCACCGTGTGGATATGCAATGCACGTAGCACATGTTTTGGAGACAGCAGCAGCGCCCATTAGTCTGAAGAAATCATTGTTGTTTGCTGGGAGTGTGCGTGATGGGGAATGGGAATGCTGGCTGTTTCTCAGCTCCTTTTTCAGTGCTTCGTAGATGACAAAGTGTATGATGGTCTCTGACACTCCAGCATAGGAGGCAGTGACCCCACGGTAAAATCCACGCAGGCCTTCAGTGCGGTACACATGCATGGCACACTGGAGAGCATTGCTGGCCATCTCCCCCTTCACCCTGGAAAGAAGGGAGAGGGTTAGGACAGCATACTGCATCCTGACCCACAGTGCTGTTGTGAGCACAGATATAAGCCTCTTGCCCAGCCTATGACTTGCCATGTTCTGATGAGAAGTCACTGACCTCTCTCTGCTTGCCACCCCCCAAACCAATCCTGATGTGACATGGAGTGGCTCTGCACTGCTGGCCTGCCTTACCTGGCTTCCAGCTGCATCCTGGTTTTCACTAACCAGATGGGGTTGGTGAGTGTGGCTGAGCTAATGCCTGGGGAGCAGAAGAGGAAGACAGCTGTGAGTGCCAGGATCACGCTGACAGTTCGTGAAGAGGTGCTGATCTATCAGCTCTCTGAGCTCTGCTTGGCAAGCTGCAGGCGTTTGCAATTTGAGAATGACCTTGAGAAGAGATATTTAGGGCAGACTGATTGTCCTCCTCCCCTATTCCAACATTTGTCTAGTGTTAATTAGCTCCTCTGCCTCCAACAAAACCCTACTACAGGCCCGGGTGTTACAAAGAGGCAGGAAACAGTATGCTAATTTTGCAAGAGTGGAGGATTTTGTTAGAGAACTGGGATATAACAAGAGAAATGGTTCCGTAAGTGGTCTAAATTACACACTGCCTTCTTCCCCTCACAGCAGAATAGAGCTTATGATAGCAGCTGAAGGGGTAAAGACAAGACTTCAAGAGATATGCCTAAGAAGAATGAAGAGTGAGAAAACATTTTGGTTACGAAAGGAACTCACTTCTCCACATTTGGAGGGAGAAAACATCAGAGCAGCAATGGAGAAGGAATGAAACACATAGGCATTTCCAGACAGAAGGACCTCTTGGCATTGATTTCAGACAGAAAAGGCTCACCTGCACAGGCTGCTGCTAATATGTGTACTTTCTTGGACTCTGGTACCAGGACAGTATTAAGCCTCTCCTTAGTAGCAGAATAGGCAGCAAAATATATAGCCCTGGTTGGAAAAAAATTCAGAAGAGGTTACAGCTCCTCTATGAGGAGCAGAGACACTACTGTGCAGTCTCACTCCAACTTTTCTTACTCCCAGCACAGTTTTGTCTAACATGACATCAGATACCATTTATACCCAGCCCACAGCAATCATCTTAACACTATGATCAGAAGCTCCAGAAGATGTCTGTGTGAAGGGGTCCTGTGGCATGTGAGCACAAGGCCCAGACTGCTTTCAGAAAGTGGAGCAACAGTTATGACACAAGTCCCTCAAAAAGTGTACAACATGAGGCACTGTCATGGAGCAGTACTCACCGGGAAGGAGCAACCCCAGCGAGGTTTGGACCCAGACCTCGGAACAGGGACCGTTTGCCTTCCTGCTCAAGGATGGACCTGCAGAAGGAAATGAACAGAAAAATCAGCAGAATGACTAATAACTGGGGGCTCTCCTGTTCCTCCTCCTTCTTTGTTCTTCTGTATTTCTTGTAGCACCCTCTCCTCATCTCCTATGTTATCCTTCTTCTACCCTGCTCTCATTTTCTCTCCAATTACTTCTCTCTCCTTCAGTCATAGAATCATGGAACCGCTTGGGTTGGAGATGACCTTAAAGATCATCTAGTCCCAACTACCCTGCCATGGGCAGGGACACTTTTCACTAGTCATTGCATTATCAATCCCATCCCTCTGGGTCTGATCAAATCACTAGCTGAGAAATTTCTCACAGTCCCCTAAGCTGCCTTGCAGAGCACAGATCACTGGTGAGAAGCAGATGTACCTGTGCTCTGATCAAACCTTCTATTGCACTTGTGGCTTCCAGAGCCTCAGCTCAACTCTCTCTCTCCCCTCACACCCTCCACCCGATGGCCAAACCATCACGTCCCTGGTGCTAACAGGCTCACTGCCCTGTCCTACTCACCTCAGCAACTTGAGCACTCCAGGAGATGGTGGGGTGGGATTCATCAGCCTCACACTCATCCCTGGCAGCTGTATCTCTGGGAGGCATAGAGGCCGCAGTGACAGCTGGGATGACTGCAGACGTGTCTTCACCACTTCCAGGGGACAGGTCAGGATGGCTGCAGCTGTGCCACCGCATCTAGGGCACAGCAGCACATTTAAGAATGACCTCTGTGCCATAATAGGGCAATAATTCTGACCCTGCTTGTCTACAACTTCTCCCCTCTGGGAGAGGAGGTTAGGTATCCCAGGCTGTGTCACACATGACCTCCTGCTCTGACACTGATTAACGTAACAGCTCAGCTTGGGACATCATCTGGCAGCCTCACTCTGAAACCTTGCTCAGTATTTGAGACAAAGAGTCCCAAGTCCATGGGGACTCAGCAGTTCCCCAGAGCAAACATTTCTGCTGCCCACCCTCACTGCAAAGCCTTCTGCTTAGGTCACCAGGCACCATGGCCCACACCTCGCCACAGCTGCACCAGCTCATGGAGGGGCAGCACAGAACTCTCCCACTTCTCAGCCTGCCCGTGTCTTTAATCCATAATTGCATCAGACCCATATTTGCAAGGGCCTGTAAGCAAGATCTGTATTTTCTGCCAACAGCCAGGCTCTCTCCAAGCCTGGCTTGCTTAATGAAAGAGGATCCCGACCTTCAGCAGGCAGAACCTATTTTTGGAACTCATGAACCATCTCCTTCAATGGGTCTCGTCACACTGCAGGAATGCTGAAAGGACATATATCCCCTTTTTCCCTTTCCACCACCCACAAACAAGTCAGAACTGATACATTTGGTTCTCAGCTTCTGCCCCTCTAAATCCTTCGACTTCATAACTCTGCTCTTCTAGAGGATACTCAGTACCTGAAAGACCATTTCAAGGTGAATTCGCATGTAAGCCATGCAAGAGGCTTTGACAAATGGATTATCGTTCACATCCACTACAGCCAAAGTTGCTTTGTTTCACAGGAGATGGAGGCTCAATAAAAAGCTCACTCTGCTCCAAAGAAAGAAAAGCCAACCAAAGAACTACAAGATATCAGGGAAGAGTCAGGTATATCATCAGATTACATATGACAGTGCAGGACAGCAAATAGCAAGAGTTCTGAAGAATTATTTTGAAAAAGTCTATACAGCTCAGTGAACATATACAGTATTCTCATGGCCTTAGCTCCTAAGACTTCATTATCATTGCCAACAGGAATGGGGGTTAAAAAAGAAAAAAAAAAAAAGAGAGAGGCCTGGATGCCTATTGCACTGACATCCAAGAGTTGAAGATATGGCAGCTACGAGATTATGCAGCTAATGATGCCAGCAATTAGCTAAGCTATTCCATAACACTCATGTTGCTTTGTCAAGCCCTTGGCAGATGTACACATCTGGCAGATGTGGTGACGACTAGCAGAGCAGTCCATCAGCAGCAATTTCCCTCAGGAGATATATGATGAGTGGTGGGAGTCTGGCAATGTGACTCCCGAATTTGGCTCCAGCTCAGAAGACAACATATAGCAAAGCAGTGAACACCCTGGCTCAGGTTCTCTGGGTGAACAAGCTGATCAAGCACAGACACCAAGACACAGCCTATGCAGCAATCCAGAGTTGCATGAGGCAGGGTCTCCTTTTACAAAGGCCACGTTGATTCTTCCCATACAGACCATATTCACTTAGGGGTCCAACAGTCCTGTTCTTTACCATAGATTCTATTGATTTGTCTTGTGCAGGCTCCAGACTTACATGCCTGTTGTTTCTTTGACCAGAAGTATAGTCTCCAGTTCAGGAGAAGATTGAGTACAATGGTGACAGATCAAGGTCTAAAAGGTCCAAATAGGGCAGTTTCAACCACTTATCTCAAACAATACATCAGGAAAACATTGAGCAAAGCAATTGCTTGGTATACTAATAATTCTTCTCTCTAATAGTGCATAAGGAAGCAAAAGTTTATGTAATGTTCTCTTAATATCTAATTTCTTCAAGAAGTCCCCACCTGCAATGGTCAGGATCTGAGTTTGAACAATGCTTCCAGTATATATAAAATTTTCCTGAATTTGAGTTCCTGAAGCTATTGATACATACAGATAATAAAAAAGTATTATAAAAGCAATAATAACAATTAAAGAAATTGTTACTCCTTAGCATAGTGGCCATTTAATCGGCAGAAAGAGGTGATGGGCCATTATGAGCCAATATGCCTCAATGGCAAGACTAAAGAGCAAAAAAGAACATCCATTAATTAAAGCAATGGAAATGAGGGGTACCAGTTGCTCAAAACTAGCAGAACTCTCAACTGTGATGTATTACTGTGCATTACGTGATGCTACAGCTGCTTACACTCTATGAAAGACATAGGTCTGCAAAATTCTTCTGTTTTAGGAGAAATGGAAAATAATGTGTCATTACTGTAGAAGCAGAAACTGAAGCAATTTCTGCAAAATAGGATGAAGAGCAGCAGTTGAAAATGAGTACAACATGTACTCTCAGAGCAAAGCCATGGCAAAAAGCGCTAATTTTACCTTAGAAAATGGTACTTGCCTCTAGATCTTGCTTTCATATTTTAAAGAGAAAACCGTCAAGTTTGAGGTGACAGAAAAAGAGGATTAGTTGAGAAATACAAAAGATACTGTTTACATTTTTACATGATCTAAAAGGTATATAAACACATGCCCAGACTTGACAAGGTTTACTGGTAATTCATGTTAGCTCTTATTTAGGCTAGCCATAAATAAAGATGGGTTGAAGATCTTCATTTAAGAATAGCAATGCTGGATCAGACAAACCTGCAGTTAAACCAGGTTTCTGCCTAGGACACGGACAAATAAAGGTCACCCACAGAAGAGTAGGAGAAATACCTCCAGAATACTCTCCCAGCTTCCTACAATTTTCCGTTCAGGGATTTCCTCAGCCAGAAATGTTGCCTTGCTTTTAGTAGCCTTCAACATATTCATTTTCATTCATCTTTTTAAAATGCTTCCTGGACACATAAGAAGCCTTTACCCTCTACTATCCTGTGGCCAGGACTCCCACAGTTTAACTGCACACTGTGGGAAGAACTTGCATATGTTCTTGCATTAGTTCTGAACAAAACTCTCACAAGTTTCTTTGGCTGGTCCCCAGTTCTCATACTGGAAGATAAAGTGGAGAACTGTTCCTTCATGAATGAGACCTTGTTTTGTTTCATTACATAAATCAGTAATATTAAATATATTGCAGCAATAAATGGAATTTCTCATTCATCCCTTATCCACGTTATTATTTCTGGGGTTTTAATTAGCTGTAATTCAGGAGTATTGCTTAATGGGTGAAGACGAGATACAGACTGACAAAGTTCCCACCAGTGACATTCTTGTCACTAGCCAAACTCAGTTTTTCAGGCACCATGGTGGAAAAAGACAAAGAAAAGCTTAAGACAAAAGCTAAGAAAGAAAAATGTATTAAGAAAGTCTAAGATGCAATGATTATATAGTTCAAAGGATAAATTAATGAAAGAGAATAACACATACAAAATAAAAATGGAAACAAGACAAGTACACATATGCAAAGATTGACATAGCACAAGAACTGCATTAGCTGCAGAAAACTGGAAATCTAATTAAAAGCAATTAAACTATGTGCCTTATTGCAAATGCTGTATCACAGGCTTCACTGTCACACAGACTCCAGCAGGTTGGTGCGATTTGGAATGGGATTGGGTGGCTGCCTAAGCAGAGGACTTCTGCAGTCACTCAGCCAAGTCCGGAGGACCACATTATCTTCTGCTTTAGGGCACCATAAACTTGAAGCTCATTGTTTTGAGACTTTAAAGAGAGGAAGGGGAAAAAGCCACGGGACAAGGTACTTGCTCAAGGGCACGCTTCTAACGCAGACAGGCACCGCTGGGATCCAAACACCTGACTCACCAGAATCAGCCGCACTATTTAAAGACAGAAAAGTCACACAGGAATCTCAGCCATGCGCTGATAGAGAGAGATGGCCGCCCTCCCGAACACACGGATGCCCCAACATTTGCCCCGCTAAAGAGGCCTCGTGGCGTCTCTGGTCCAGCGCCCCGCTTCCCTGGCCCCACATCCCCGGCAACCTCCGGCTGGATGAAACCCCATGTTCCACAGGGAGGCTTTCCCAAACCGCGGAGCCAGACGTTCCCCCGGCGCTGCGGGGCTGCGCCGATCCGNTGCAGATGTACCGGTGATAGCTCACACAGCTCCTTTGGCCCGGCCACTCAAGACTCTTCCATTAAAAACGAACGAGCAACACCCCCAAGCCTCCAAACCGACCCCCAAACTTAAACAAACTCGTTTTCGTTTTGCAAGTAGGGGAGCCAAGGCAAACTGATTTTGTTGACCGCGGGAAAGCGATGGGTCCAAGAGAAGTGCCGAGTCGTTCTTTACGCTCGTCGTCGCTCACGGGACCGCATATGCTTCTTCGGATGTTTGGGTTCAGGTGAAAACGGACCAATGCTCTCCACAAAATCCTTCCAACCCTCTGAATAAATTCGACCCATGACTCTGAAGTTCGGATGATCAGTGTGAGAAAGGCAAGAGATACTGAGCGGCAAAAGATCCTCTGTTGCTTTTTCAAATACAGTTTCAGAGCACATCAGACTTCACCGAATATCATCTCCTTTAAAAAAAGCAGAATGTACATCAACATGATGCTGTTGCCACAAAGGCACACATCAGATCATTTTATGTGTTTGGGAGGATAGCCTGGAGGTCAGATGAAACAAGCTGTCAGAACAGCTCTGTACTGCTGTGACTTCACTCACAGCACTGAGTGACACAGGACTGAGTGTCCTGTTTTGGCACCACGCTGCTACAAGAGAGACAAATGTGGGAAGTGAATCCATAAAAAGGAATAACTACCTTGGCCACTCAAGCCGAAGGACTGAAAAACATTGCGGCCTTTAGTCTAGGGGAGAAGGAATTAAGGGAGGCATGACAACTGAGTCCAATTAAGTACAAAGATACTTTGAAAAGGAGATGAGTACCTTATCTTCGGTGGAAAAGAACCGAACTATCAGCTCATCAACAGTACCTGACACTACCCGGGCAATGAGGGGAATACCAGTAAAAAGACTGGCTTTCTGGCCAGTGAAATTGGAAACTGGTCAAAGATACCTAGAAGCTCCAAGCATTTTTCACTTCTCTTCACTGTGGTGGTGGCTAGATGAATATCTTAAATAGCACCAGTTGCAAGTGGGCAAAAAGTAATTCTAGATTTCTAAGCACTTAGGCAAAGTCAAGGTTTTCAGACCAATTAGGGCTGATGAACTTCATCCTGTGATGGCTGGAGAACTAGAAAATAGCCCACTGACCATTATCTTTGAGATATCTAGACAATTGGGAGGTTCAGAAGACTGGAAAAGGACAAATATATTGGCCATTTAAAAAAAGAAAATCTGATTAATTACTGGCCAGACAGCATCATTTTACTGCCTTCCCCTGTGATACTGGAACAAGTAAATATGTAGACAACTCACATTTTCCATTTGCAAAAAGAAGAGATCAAGTTAAACCAACCTTTCATGGCAGACTTGTCCTTGTGGTCAAGGAAGTAACAATAGATGTTACATTTTTGATTTCAGTAGGATTTTTCCTCTGTTTCATCTGACAGTCTAACAAGCACATTAGGAAACATGGGAAACTGGATCTACTGAAATCACTGTTGGGAGAGTCTGATGCTGATTGGGAAATCCTGAGATTAGTTTTTGATGCTATGCTGTTTATCTGTAAAGAAGTATTAAAGAGTCCTGCAGAGATCTGTTTTCAGTGTACTGTTAGTGGGTTTTTTCAGTAATTTATACAGTGGACTAGAAAAATGTGTCTATTAAAATTTGCAGACAACATTAACTTGAGAGGTGTTGCAAAGGATTTGGTAGAGAAAATTCATATACAAATGATCTTGATCAATGGGAGAAATAGCCGGAAAGCGTAGAACACCATTTATTAAAAGCATGTGCTACATTTTGCACCTGGAAAGAAATAATGAATTTCACAAAGTTAGGATGGGGAACAGTTAGACAGAGACCTCCATTTTGTCACTGGTTTCCATCAGGCCCAGGACCTTCACCAGAGTATTGGTATTCAGAATAGCTGAAGGATGCAGAGCCTGGAATAGCCTTTTCAGGAGCTGTACTATTTGTTTCTCTCATCTCTCCAAGAATTATTGGGCCTCCCTGATATTTTAGTTATTGCTGCCAAATTGTTTACACTTCACTTGCAGTGGTACATTGACTCTGCTTCTTTTTTTATTGACTTTAGATCAGACTCTTTGCTTTCTGCCTGCAAGCAGAAATAGTTGTGGCTTCAGCAGGATACTTATTCGCCAACAACTGTAGCTGTGGTTGTCCTGGATGCTCTGCCACCACTGCCACTTCTGGTCCTTCCAGTTGCATCAAAGTCTTTTGGGACTCTAAGGGATAAAGGGCCATCCAGACCTTCAGAAAGAAGGCTGTGGGGGCTTTTTTATAGAGCAGTGTTTCCCTGTCCTGAACCAGAAGGCCAAGATGGTATCATAGGCTATGTCATGGGCATACCCCAAAACCTTGTTGCAAATATTTACAAATCAAAACTGCTTCATGTCTTCCTCCTTGCTCAGTCTGTGATGGCTTTTGGATTTCTGTCCATGCCTTATCTCAATGCCTACACTCGCCTTCTCCATGTCTTTGTGTGGTCTATTGATTTTATTTAGGAGCAACATTGCCCATCTTGTCATCTTTAAAGTAATTTGGGATTCTGCCCCACAGCATCCTCCATCCCTCTCTCTTCAAGTGCTCTTGCTAACCCTTGATCACACTGAGCATACATAGGACTGGCATTTGGTAATAGCAGGTGTGTAGCAATGTGTTTGTATAACAGGCCACTCTGATGCACCAGCTAAACTGGTTGTGAGTAATGTTATCAAACTACTTGCAGTTTTGTTGTTAGAGCTTTCAGAAATTCATCAAGGTTACTGAGAAAACAACAGGATTAAAAATAAGAAGGGAAAATGTCTGCAAAAAATGTAAACCCTAGATAGGGGAAGCACAATGTGAGGATGGACGCCTGACCAATTGGATGTGTGAAGGATGTATGCCTGCCTCATGAAAAAGTAGCTTAGCCAACCCAGAGATGCGTGCCCAGGTGGACAGTAGACCTAGAATCTATATCTAGCATGTAATGTAAACAATAAACGGCTTCTGTTGGAATCATATTGATTTGGTTATTTCAGTGACCCATTTCCCCCCTACACAGGTGAGTCTAATTTTAACCTTCCAGGATGCCAGAAGTGTGATTTCGAAATGAATCTTCCAGTAATCCCTGGCCTGGAGTTCGTCCTGCAGGACAGCCCTGGTGTGAGGTTCCAAACGAGATTCCTTTTTGGCAGTGCTAAGCTGCACATAGGGCACACCTCATGCACGTCAACCACCAACTGGTGCCCTGTCCACAGGACCAAGGAAGACAGAGTCCAAAGTATGTTTGGTGTGGATGTTGCATTTCCAGCCCCAATTCTTATAACTTTAAAGGCTTGCTTCTGTTGAGCCATACATACTACTTGCTAGCACAGAACTGGCTGTAGATGCCACATGCATTTCAAAGCTGTAAGGACAGCAGGTAGGAAGACCTACTGTCAAAGAATTGTGTCTAAAACTGCACCAGATGTCACATTTTGGACAAATGAAGTGAATCTGACAAATCTGGAGAGGACCCTGCAGAGGAGCATATATCTTTGAAAAGAAGCAGATGGGATTTGATTCTGAAGACAATTTATTTCTAGCGCTCTAATGTCACAGGAGGCAGCACACATCATGCAACCCCCTCTTGGTGCTTTTCCCATTCTTCTAGAGATTACACACAAATGACCTCTGATTTTCCAGGTGGTTTGTCCTTTGAAACCATTAATGTAGAATGAACAAGGCTGGGAAGGAGCTGACATTTCTATGGCTTATTTGAAAGTATCACATACTGTTCAGCTAAATGTGTGCACTCTCAACCTTTGGCTGCCAGCTGCAATATTTTAGTGATCCCAGAGCACACAGTAAAATATCAGTCCATCAGCTGGACAAATGTGTACTGATACAGTATACGCTCATCTACGCATATATACGTATATGCACCATACACATCTTGTTGAATATGAACATATGAATATATATATTTATGTATATTCACAAATATAACGAGATGTGTATGGTGCATACATGTATATATCTCTCGTATATACCTACACATATACCATACACATCTCGCTGAATATATATATTTATGTATGTTTGCAAATACAAGGGGATGTGTATAGTACACACCATATACGTATACACACTATTTCACGGCCAGCAGAGCGGCACACCCCTCGGGAACCGGCTCCGGAGCTGCGGGAGCAGTGCGCGGGGAGGCCGCCGGCCGTGCAGCCCCCGGGAGGGACGGGTTCCGGCGGCGGGCGGCGACCCGGGCGGTGACACGGGGACCCTGGCGCGCAGCCCCGTCAAGGCGCTGCGGTGCCTGTCCCTTTAAGGCTG